>VXAV01001659.1:0-31241 GCA_013399715.1 Alectura lathami
AAAAAAAAAAAGCAGTGAAAAAAGCACAACCTGGTTATTTTGCAAGGCAAGAACGGTAAGAGCTAGATACTTCAGGACTTGAAAACTGTCACTGAGATTTGCTCCTATAGAAGGAAACCATAAATTTCTTTGGTCGCTTGTAGCTGTGCTCTTCTGGCACTGACTCCACTCTGGTGCCAGACATTCAAAGCTGAAGTTTTTGCGATATGGACACCTGCCTGTACCAAAACCACTTCAAGACCAGGTACCAAACAGCAACCACTTTTGGACACCTGACCCAAGGGGAAAGCCTTTGGGCTGTCCCATCCCATTACCCACTGCTGAGTTAAAATTTGAGGCGGTTCTTAACCTCTTCATGGTCCATACATAAAATATGAGCAGGAGAAAAGGTTGTTCTCTGTCATTTATAACATCCCTTTAACATACCGCACAAAATGGCCTCAGGTGCGTTACAGGAACAGAGTAATGCTTTTGCTTAAGCACAGTGACAAAAAGCAGCATCAATTATTGCAGACTACCACTAGATTCACCAAGTGTCCTGCTGACACGGTACCTGTAGGGCAGCAGACTGCACAAGCTGAACGTTTTTGAAACCTTCCCCCCCATCTCCTATCAGAGGAACAACAGGCAGGCTTCAGACAAACCAAGCAAGACCACCACCGCAAGCGCTGCTGCCGTCAGGAGGCTTAATGGCAAATGCAATCCTGCAGGCTGCACGTGACCTGCCTTCCACCACAAACAGATTTGCCCGCAAATGGGTCAGGCTGTCATGCATAATTCATGGCAGCTTCCCCATGACTTGTTAAGATTAAACCAGACAGTGTTAGCCAATAGCTCTGCGCTGTTATAAAGCATTTAAAAAAAAAAAAATTGGTCCCTGCTTAGTCGCACTGTGTCACACACACACAGGCTGCAATGGATTGTATTAGCTATAACGTGACACTAAGAGTGGTCAGTAATAAAACATTTTCAGAAAAGGCTTTTGGATCTCATACAGAGTAAGATTTCAGGAGTGTTCAATGTCTCTGACACAGCACAGGAAAAAATAAACACAGCTCATGTTAGCAAATCCATGCTAGGCTTCAGCAGCTCAGTTCTATTTCCTGAGCAAAAAGCCGTGCAGCCAACACCGGGACTAGACTGCAGAGGGCTTCTGCGTCATCTACGCTGCATCTCAGACTGCTGCTGCTCTCTGAAGATGATGGAACAAGCGAAGTGACAGGCAATTTACTTCAGCTTTCTTCCTTACATGCAACGTTTTCATGCTCTTTCACATCCTGGAAATTCTACTCTCATACAAAGGAAGGAGCCCATTTTTCATGAAGGAAACAAACAAAGAGGTTAAAGAATATACACAAGGCTAGACATCTGCCAGCATGAGGGAAGGAATAAACCCAAAGTCTGTGCAGTCTCCTGGTCATGCAACCTTCAAATTTACTGCTATACCTCCCTGCTAGCAAACACCTACACTGAGAATTTTTTCCTGCTGCACTACTTTATCACACAGTATCATCCAAACGTCCTGGCCACCTTTGGTCACCACAGCGCTCAACTGGCAGTGCAACATGCAAAAGAAAAAAAAAAAAAAAAAGGCGATACACAAGGAGGTATCTGTGATGAAGTATCAAGCAGCACAGTTCACAATGAAATCAAAACAAAAAAATCTCAGAGGAAAAAGGAAAAATACAGCATCAGGATTTAGCTGTGCTTGCTGCTAGGTGTCATGTTTGAGCAGATAAAAGAGCAGGTAAAGGGCAAAAGGGAGAAAAAGTCAGTATTTTGTTATGTAAGGTGTCTTGAAAAGATCTGCATCTATTTAAAATCTGTCACTTAAAATTCAGACTTGGGGCTAAGGTATCTGCACAGGTAAATACATAACTAACAGCAACTGATCACACACATACGTTAAAACATCAAAACAAGACACGAAATCAATGGTTCATGTAAATTCTGAGTCAGATCCTGGACTCTCCCCAAAAAAACAAGGTTGCAGCTTGTGGATGTGAAACACTTTCTCAAGATCTGTCAATAAAGCTATTAACCTACAACATATGTGGCAACCCGTATTTGGATACAAGCCTAAAAAACTGAAACAGCTTGATAAAGAGATCCAGCAAAAAAATAATTTTCTTCATATATAAGCACATACACCCCTGCTGAGTGACCTAGTTTAATCTTATTTGCTTTTTGGATGTATTTCGTCTTACTTGTTTATCGAATCTTACGCTGAAGAACAGAGAATGAATCAGAGAATTATGGGGAGAGGATGGTATCTCTCTGGAGGCCAAAAGCTGATACCAGTTTGCATAAAGCTAGATCACCAACAGAAGTCTAACCCCCAGAATCGGCACAGCTGCTAAGACCCGTGGTAGGAAACAGCGGGCGAAGAGGAAGAGACAGAAAAATCCTTCTGTGCTTGTCACGCTGTGCTCAGGCATTGCCTCTCCCAGCCTGGGTCAGTCAGACCCACAAGCTTCACCTGTTCTGCCTCAAAATACCAGGATTTTGCTCTCCTCACCTCAATTTTGTTGTCCCTGAAGATTAAAGGAAAATGTTGTCCACCCTCTCCCAAAAAAACACAAAGCACCATCCCCACCAGCAGGAACCAAAATCCTTTGCTCATAAAACTGCTTGCTGGTATCAAACGTAGAGTACATTTTTCTGCAATTGCTTCCCTTCCACAAACAATCTGTGCTCACCAAGAAAGTTGAGCATTAAGAGCTATAAGTGTCCAGGACACAAGAGACTGGTTTTACTCCCAGTTCTCCAATGAATTTCTCACATTACTGGCAGGAAAGTCGTTTCATCATTTTCTCCTTCAGCTTCCTGACCCAGAGGAGAGAAACAGCAGTCCCAGTGCGCTGAGAAGTGCACAAGACACGGCAGCAAAGCCACAAAAAAAATGGAGGGGGGAACACAACAAACAAGCTTTTGGTTCTGTACTTCACTGGCACATTTCTATTTCAGCCCTCCTAATTCCACAGACAACTACTTCAATAACCCATTTTCTGAGATAAAAGTCATCTTCGGAAGTGTAACAGGGGTCTGAAAACCGTAACGGAAGCGGGACTGCCCCGGCCCCATCCGGCACCACGCCGGCAGCGAGCCCTGCAGCTCCCGCACGGCCGAAGGCCCTGCGGCCAGGCCTGGCGCAGTGCGAGGGCATCGCCCCAGCCTGCGGCCTGCACGCCCCAGCGTGCGCCTTCCTCCTTTAACCTTTTCATAAAGGAAACGTGATGGAAAACAGGGCATGAGTGTCCCTTGTGCTCGCTTCTGCTCAAATGCAGCCTGCACTGGTCCGCGAGCCTCTCCTCAGGGCGCCAGGCCGCCCCAGCCGCGCACTGCTCCCCGATTCTGGGCCGCGCATCCAGCAGCGCGGCACCGAAATGTCAGGCAGCGAGGGGCAGCCTTTAATATAGGCCACGCTGCCTTTTTCCCCCGCAGTGACATGCTGCTCCGTGAAGCTAATTGAACTCAAAAGATGAGCCAACATGAGGCATGAACCCTTGCTTTCTCTCTGTGGCTTGTTGCCGTGCACAGCCAACCATCCCAGGCACACTGTGCAAGAGACAACACACGCACATGTGTATTCTTCTAAGAGCTATGCTAAAAAGAAGGGGAATTAGTTTAAAACTCATTGACAGAAAAGCAGGCACAGACAGGAGAAAGGTGATACAAGAGAGCTTAGCTGGCAGTAAGTAATCCCCCGCCTTTCTCAGCGGTGGGAGAAGCAGTGACACACACGCGTGAGGAGAGCAGCATCACGCACAGGCCATCACTGCACGCACCACAGGGATGCTTGCTTCCAGCTTAGTCGCATGCTAGTAGTAGTCTTCCAGCTTTTTGTCTGATGTAAATCAAGTGGGATTTGTAGAAGCTCCCCTTCTAAGGGGCTATCATTAGCCACTCTTCTATAAGGGTTTTACCCACCATAAATTACACAGAACCCAAAACGTCAATGGTAATAATAAAAAAAGCACAGATACACAAGATGATGGCCCTTAATTTTCCTCTCTCTTCCCTTCCAAAAAGGATAAAAGTCATTAGACCAAAATCATCAAGGCATTTTTCCTCAGCTGTTCTTTACAGCAACTCAAAGAGACTCAAGGCTTCGTACTGCCAAACGCACCAGGGAACAGCACGCACCCCATCCTTCTCTAACCACAAGCTCCAAAACTTGCTCAGGGAACGCGGTGAGCTGCTGGCCCCACCAGCACACATTGCTGCCCGCTGACTTGCGAGAGGAGCGGCTGGAAGTTAAAAGCCAGGGGACATGAGTCACGGGGCATTTCATTCACTACTGCCTCCTCCCGCAGGAGGGAGGGACCTCCCCACAGCACCCTGCCACCGAGGTGACAAAGGTGAGCTCGGTTTGGTACCGGCTCTTGCTACAAATCTGCACACACATCGTGCTAAAAGACGATCTGTCGCTCATGTGCGCGGCCAGCTACTGACATCACAACACATTTACTGACAGAGAGGAACATTTCCTCAGCTCTGCACCAAGATGCGTGTTCCCCCCCACCCCTCCCCACCCTGGGGAGGATCAAAAGGACGGTGCCCCTGCGACCACATCAGAACCTGCGGCTCCACCGCCATTAGTCACCCCCCAGGAAAGCCACCCAGCAAGTGCCTTGCTGGCAGGCTGCAGGCAGGCTTTGGGGGTGGCTCACCAGCAGCTGCTTGAGATCTTCTCAGCAATGGGATTGGGCATCCAGCCAAAACCAATTTTTTTTTCTTTTGGGAGAAAAATTACTGTAACTGTAGTGTGGAAGGAAAATTACAAGGCCCCAAATGTATTTTGCTGAGCTTAAATTACAGGGTCGTGGGGAACTGGCGTGTGCATGTATGTGCTTCCTTTAAAACAAAGCCAAAGAGAGCATGGGGCAGGTAAGAGGGTGAACAGGACCATTACACAAGTCCACACAGAGTCCTGCTTTCAGGGTAATTTCAGGTCTGATGGAAAAGGAGGGTGGAAGCACCCTATGCTGAGGCATTTTTCTCCCCTCTGCATCACAACAGATCAATGAGCTAACGGTCTTGCCTGCTTCAAGCAGACATCTGCACTTCAGGGCAACAGGTAAGGCCAGGCCTCAAAGAAAAGAAAGCTGCTGCTGTGGATGGAGACACACAAGGTCTGGGCACGGAGCTCATGCTGCCAAACGTCAGCATCATTATTAGTCTGAGAGCAGAAAAAACTATGGGTTTCCAGCCATGAGTGCGAAGTGCCCCAGACAGCAGCGAAGGGCACATCAGAGCGCATTTACAATTCAGTCTCAAGTCACACTGCAGAAATTTTGATGATCAATTAACTGCAATGAAATAATAATAATTAAAAAAAAAAATCAAAAAGACCAGTGATCTGTAAACATTGCACTAGTTCTCTGTCAGCTGGCTGCAAAGTTTAAGTGGTAACGAAAGCCCTTTAATAGTCCTGAGAAAACATGTGGTGAGCATTCCAAGGGTGTAATGTACAATGGAAACATGAGGAAAAGCTTATTCCGTCTTATGATGTTAGCTCTTTACTATAAACTCATCAAGAACATACTGAAATTACACACTTCAGAAAGGACAATGGAGGGTTATCATAAATGCAAGCCTGAGTCTTTGTTACAAAAACACTGGACAAATTCATGGAAAAGAAAGCTTCCATGAAGTGCTATTAAGCACGAGGGTGCCAAATGCTGTTCAGCAGGCACCTGATCAGCAAGTCCCTGCAAACTGAGTAAATACGTTACGGAGGCAACGCAGCTCATGGCATTGCATTCCTTGCCTTCACCTTCAACCCACGAACACAGCCTGACACAGAGACTAGGATTCATTAACACCCAGCACCATTAGCACCAACATTTCTCCTCCACACATGCTCCTTTTTTTTTCCCTCTTTTACCTTTAGCCTTAAATACCCACCACGATACTATTCCTGCAGCCAAGCTTTTGTTACTGCTAAAGACTTGCGCAAGGAGACTGAAGGAGTTCAGAACTTCTGAACACACGTGCAGTTGTATTCATCCTGAAGTTTAGGAGGAGCTATCCTTAACTGACAGAGCAAGCAGATGTACCTGATACTTCACATATACTAGAAGGAAAATAATTGCCCATACACTCACACCTAAAAAATATCATTTGTCTGTATTTGGACACCTGCAGGTGGGCTGGCTGCAGTGCAGACGTGTGTGGCCGTGTCCCCCATAGCAGCCCCCCATCTCCAGCCAGCACGGCCGCCTCCAGAGCCCAGCCCTGTGGCCAGCCACAGTGGGGTGTTGGTGCAGCCGCAGGGACCTCAGCTCCCCATTTGTTTCTCACTGTTGTGAAAGTTCTTGCTTTTCCACAAATTTGGGAGCAGGCTCCCTCTCCCACGCTCAAATATCCCCAGGCACCTAATGCAAACCTTAACTGAGTCAGCAGAAGCAGACAAACACTGACTCGCCATTGATCTGGTCCCTATGGTGATGTCAGGAAGCTTTTCAAAACAATACTTCATTGCTACCACACCAGCCCACCCTAAACGTGGTCACCAAACTCACGTTCCAAGAGCTGATGCAAAGGTTAAAAAATAAAAATAAAAAAGAGAGTTCATCCCTAAGGGCCCTGGCTTCAATCTTGTTAAAACATTTCACTGCTTCTTCAGTTTAAGCCCATTTAATAAACAAAGAGTTTTGGGTTGTCTCTCTATGCAGTGTTGTGTTTTGAGTTTGGAAGTTCTGAGAACAGCGAGCACACGTCCTTTGCCCCAGCCCAGCACCTGCTGTTAGAGAACTGACAAGACTATTGCTTTAACAGGGAGCACCCTGGGACGTTTCGAGATGAGAAGATGCAGCTTCCACTCGCTCTTACTGCTGACCAAGGGACCACCCAGAAGCATCAAGGTCAGAGTTAAAGCCTCATTCCATTCCCTTCAGCATCAATCAAGACTTTGGTGCATCCTGGAAGGTTTTACTCCACCATAAACGATCTTTAATCTATATGGCTGACAATGAGCAGGAAGTTCTGCAGTAATATTCAGTAATATTCATGTATTTTCTTTGTATATTTTTATATATTCACACACGCATACCCACGCACACAATGAATTAGCATCTCACTGCATGAGAAATCCTCCCGACTAAGAACAATGCTTGCCTGCTGAATGGGCACCGCCCACTCAAGACACAACAAGAGGAAGTCAGTCGCATCCTGCGAAGCTTGTTTCATCTAAAGGGCATCACCCTGCTGCTTGCTGAACCGGCTAGTGGCTTCCTCTGGTGTGGCAACAACAGCTGTCTCGGTGAACAAACCCTGGCCCACAAGGAGTCAGAAACAGAGTTGTGTAAGCAGTCCAGCACACAGATACCTGTGAGCTGTTCGCATCAGAATGAACCAAGACATCAGGCACGTTGAGAGTGGAAAAGAGAAAATAATAGAAGTATGGACTACACAGAATACCTGGACACACTTTCCAGGCATACTTTCTTTCCATCACTGAAGCAGTAAAAGTCAGAGTGACAACTACAGAAAGTCCAAATGTTAAAGTTACCTGTGCTCAGTGTGAACCCCGCTGCCCACCTACCCTGCATACAAAGAGCTTTATAAAGAGCTGAAGTGCTGCACAGGCTTTTCAGTCTCAGTGGTCTTCAATCATTCTGACACACAGAAGAACAGCCCAGGGCACATGTTCAGGTTTACCTTTAGCAGCTATTGCTGCACTACAAAAGCAGACTTGTTGTTTTAATGGTCTTTTACTAAAAACTCCTTACACCTGAATGACAAGTTCATTTCCTACTTAGAACATGAGCAAAAGCCTGGAGAATTTAATCCAAATCCAACTACAGCTGCATCAACCGTTGTGCCCAGCTAGTGTAGTATTTAAAGCAGACTCCCCATGAGGCTCCTGGTTCCATTTCACAATTTTTGCTTGCAGCCTACATCCAGGCTTCACACGGAGGTTCAGCACACCCAGTCACCATTGCCCATTATGGTTATGTACTGCTTAAAAATAGAAAGTGTAAGCTGGACGAACACATTTAGATCTTTATTTTGAGGAATTGCAGAGCAAGAAGGAGGGGAGGATTGAAAAACAAACAAATGAGCAGCCTCCTTCTCGTATCACAGCTTCCACCATCAGACAGCAGAGAGCAACAGCACAGAGCCAGCACACGTGGCCGGGTCACTGGTGCGTGCCATTTCCTCTGAAACTCGCAGCTCGGTGGGTGCTCCACACAGCCGGGGAGGGGGGGCTGACAGGGCGCTCAGATGTCTAGCTGCCAGTGACAGAAATGACTCGAGGACGAGCTTTTTCCACCATTAAGAGGAGGGAGGATGTATGCATTTCGGTCTGCACACCCCCACAAGATGCATTCTGGAGCGAAAGGGAGGATTAGGGAAAGGGGAACTACAACATGCAGAAGAAAACACCGCACCCCTGCGTTATTACAAATGCCAGCAAACAGGAAGCGAAGGCTTCCTCTGCGGGCAGGAGGAAGCAGCAGCATCACATGACATGCCCAACGCACGGCAGCTGTCTTTGCACAGCCCAGTTTGAGCACAGAACGCCTGTCAAAACAGAGAAGTAACACGTGCTGGTTTGCTGGCAGACAGAAAGAGCAGGAGGCTTTGCTAAAATGGCCGCAGCACGAAGACGCTGCACACAACGCGCCCACCGACGCGACTGTGGGTCCTGCCCTGCGTGCAAGGCTGCTCCGAGCTGTGCTCCAGGTACCCCAGCCCTGTCATCCCGTGACACATTACTGCTTTGCAGACATCCGAGGGGGCCTAAATCACCATGTTCTCATCACATCACCAGCAGTAAAACAAATGCCTCTTCTTTCTCTTCAAAGAGACCCTCATGATTTACATTCAATTTTGTTTTCAACCTTAGAGCAGAGCCAGAGTCTCCAAAGCCCAGACTTGACGATGTCATGAGCTGCTCCAGCAGTCTCTTACATAGACTGTTTCAAGTGCCATGTTATTTTAATAATTAGAGATCATCTGCGATTACTACCATCAGAAAGATTCCCGTTTGCTTTTTATGCCCCTTGAGCACCTTGACAAGTCAGGGCATCAGAGGCCATACTAAATTCAACACAAAGCTGGAACAAAAGGCATCCATAACATCAGCCACCTCAGCTTTCCCAAACAAAACCTGATCTCATTTTAAAGGCATGGGCAGTCTGCCTTCATTCTTTGTGAAGGCTTAATGGATGTCAAAGCCACACATTAACCAGCTGCGAGGTGCTGTGACAGAAAGGCATTTTTCCTTTGCTTACAGAGTAACTCCAGAATGCCACTGGAGCAATTTAAGGACCTTTGCAGTTAAATATTGACAGACTCCATTCTTGCCAACTCCAGCTGTAATTGCTAGCCTACATTTTAAGGCTGTGTTTTTGAGCTTCTTGTTCCCACTACCTGCCCTAAATTTTACACCAGGGGCTTAAGTTCTGCTTTCTTTTACTGAAACAGAAGATGCTAAAGATGTAGATAAATAAACAGAAGTACACAGAGTAGACAACATCAGAAAAGATACCTAGTCTGTTTGCACCATGTAAATTTAAACAAGTCCTCAGCACTTCTGAAATCCTTCCCAGATTTGCAAATTTGCCATTCTGACCATGCTTTCCTGCCGTTTCTTTGTGCGATCACTGGTTTTAGTGAAACAACTTGAATACATCCAGGAAGCCTCACTCAGTATAGATGGATATTGTTTCTAAAAAACCAAATTCATTAAAATAAATTCTCCATTCTTCAACTCTTATTAATGATTTTAACAAACTTCATGTGTCTTTTACAAATGCGAAAAATCACCAGTTGCTGGCTGTGAGGGCAGAGATCCTGGTGCTGCGAATTGCAGATTCCATTAAAGGCATTGATTCTTTAGTGCTTGCCACTCTTCCACCTCTGTAACGCTCAATGTTTTAAACACAGGGGCCTATCCTAGATTGGGACTCTCCAGATGACTTAAATCATGTTGCTTTACAGAATCTTGAAGCTCTTTTGGCCAATAATTTTTCTTACCCTAGGCGTACATTTAACACAGTCTTGCAAACTATCAGCACATCTATTATACCCAATGTGTAGGACCCTATTCTAACACACAAAACAAATTGCCATTGTAGGCACAAAGGAAACCTTCACTAGCACAAAGCCGGCAGCAAAAGCAAAGCCGGAGCAACGTGAAGTCATCTGCCACAGCCAGCGTCCAGCCTGTGCCGCGCGCAGGAAGCCTGTGGCAGGAGCCTGTGCTGACCACAATGAGATCAGGAGCCAAATATAGCCCAGAGGCAGCCTCCCCACTCCTGTGTGTCCTCCTCCCTGAAAACACAGCACAGTGGCATAGATCCAAATGGATTACATGAAGGTATTACATACAGCTCTTTGTTATCTCATGTATCCTGCCTGGGCTATAAGGGAACGATTGCTGGGAGGAAACAGGTTAGAGACAGCAGAGTACAGGTGAGCAGTTAAAGCTACATGCTAGACTGCAAAACACAAAAACATGCAGACAAAACAGTAGAGTTTATGAGTAGGTGACGCATTTCTATTTATGAAAAATAGCTACAGCAGAAATCGTCCCCTGCAAGGGCAATCACAAAACACAAAGCCCTTCACATCAGTCGGTGCTTCACGCATCAGTCCTGCGGCCTTAAGCCCCTACTAGTGAGCAGAAGAAAAGGTGACAGACAAGTCAGCATGGAAACAAGGAGAAAGTAAATTAAAATCAATTAACTCATTGAAATTCCATGACAGAGGCCACGCAGTGTTGATTAGGGGAAGAATTAAATAGAGCTTGCCAGCACAAAGATCACCAGCGCTACAGTTGTTCCTGGCAGCCACTTTTCAGAGCTGCTTTTCCCCAGATTTGCAAAGGAGGGCATGTCTCCCTCAAGTTCAGCCCCATAAATACAAAGAGCAAATAACAGGAGTGACTTCTGACACTTCAGCTGGAAATCACGGTCTTCGCTCAAACTGCGCTGAATGCCGTAATTAAAACTGATGAGGAAAAACAGATCTCGTTTCTCAGAACAACCAGTCTGTTTCTCAACCAAGTAAGAGAAGGAGCCATAGCAGAATTAAGTTTATTTAGACACCTCACCCTTCAAACAGAGGATGGCAATGGAAAAAATCCACCTTCTCTGTCACTTTAAGTTCCTTATTTTTAAGCCCAAGGCAGCACAGTGACTTCTCATGGAATCAACATGGTTTACACACTGAAAGTTCGAGTCCGCAAGTTCACTCACCATATTTTGTCCACATGGATCCAACTCCACACAAGACACATGGCAGATTTGCCCTCATGCAAGCAAATGCCAGACCATACTTCTAGGACCGCGCACACCTGCCATCAGATGGGCTCCTATGCCAAACAACTGCCCTCGGATTGGCAGCGAGGACACTGCTGTTTCCACTCTTGGCAGAACAGTGCCACTTCGACTGCTCACAGCCGACAGGAGCTCGTAAGGAGAAAGTGATTTAGGGACAGGCACAAATTCACATGCTCCAGTCCACATGTTTTGAGAACCTCTGCCTTGGAAATCACGAGCCCAGCTCTGAAACCTGAAATGACACTGGTGCTACACTCAACCCAACTAGAAGCCATAAGATGTTGCAAAATCATTATGGAATTACACACAAATCTCCAAAAAAACAAACAAAAAACAACAACAACAACAAAATGACAACACACTACACAAGAAGGAAGGGAATCAAACTTTAGCAAGCTGTTCAAAAATTATCAAAGACAAGGAAACCTGAATAATCCCCATTTTATTCCAAAGATCCAGACATACAGAAGTAAAAAAAAAAAAAGGTAAATTAAGTCCTTATGTTTTGGAGTCTTTGAAAGCAGATCACAGTCAGAGCTCCTGAAATAGCTGGCAGAATACGTCTGTTTGCAGCTAAATCTAAACTTAAACGTACCTTGTATTTCATGAAAGAATTACTTTCCAGCTAAGGAGACCGAGCATTTACAAATGCATTTAGTGAACTGATTTCCTCCTCCTCCAGACAAATCCAAAATAATTACATGAGCTTCATCAGTTCAGGAGATCAGAATCTCATTTTTGCTGCCTTGCTCCATGGGTAGTTGTTCCCAACCACACACTTATGCAGATTCAGTTTGATTGCACACCCACTTTGTAAAGGTGTGCAGAACTCTGTGGTTTGCATGGCAGAAAGTAAAAACAGCCAAGGTGATAAACACAAAATCCTGACCACAAACAGCAGATCCCAAATCGCTAGTTCAACAACCTAAGCCAGAATTGCACACACAGAAACACCAATAAAAAGGGAAGGACTGTGTTCAGGCTCTCTCTTTTTAAACAGTAGTAAAAAAGGGATGGTAAAGTATTGTTTAAAAACAAAAAGGAAGCATTTTCCTTCATCCGAATGGCTGTAGTTTCAATGCCTTGTGCTCTGCGTTCATCACCGGGTTGCCGAGCAGGGCAGCAGGAAGCACGGGGCAACGTGTACACTCCTAAGCAGTGCTCTTGCTGACTTCCATAACAGCTAAAAAGAAGCAAAGGTCATTATCAACTTCTCAGAAGGCATACAGGAGACTTCATTTGGGGTTTGGGACGTACAAGGGAACTTCAGTTTTTAACTGCTGCAAGGACCAGTTCAGAGGCCACCGTCCATCAGCACTGTTCAGCCAGCTCTTCAGTTTTGCCTGAGTTTTTTGTTGCAAGAAAAGGGATGCCTGCTGAAAGGTTTTTAACTTCTCTTCAGCCAGAGGCTGTTCATGTGGATGCAGTCTGCTTTCTGAGTGCTTGCTACAGATGGTAGCTGCTAACTCAAAACTTCTTACAGCTTAATTCATCCAGAACTTTTGCAAACGCATCATAACTGACATTCTGAACGTGCTCTTAGTAAGAACATAACGCAGGGTCCGCAGCCCTTCATCATCATCCCAACATCTCTACAAAGGCTCAGCTGCCTACGGCCAGCTGCCTGAGGGGGTTGCACATTTGAACCCATCTGCCAGCACCCCAGCAAGAGCCAGGTCCCTCCTGCTGGTGAGACCTGGCTGCTTAAGGAGCGAGCTGGTCGCGGAGCTTGTACGTACACACAGCGCCAAAAATAGGTCTGATCCTTAGAGCAGTATTGCAGATATTTGTATGTCTGGTCATAAGCAGACAGGAGAAAAACATCCTCTGTGTGGTACTTCAGAACATTGCAGGATTTTGGTTCCTACTGCTGGAATTGCCCTGCTGAAATTCCCTAGAGGATTTTTTTCCCCAGAGGAATTCCTGTGTTAAAACATGTAATAAGCAAACTTCCAGACTGGTTTTACAAGAGCACATTCGGTGCTGAGCTGGGCATCAATTTGTGTCCCCGTTCTTGCCCCCTCCCTCCGTACTATACAACTGCATTTCTTACCTCAGAACGTTTTTAAAAGAAAACCCACACGGTTATAAGCAAACAAACTCAGCTGCAGCTTGCACTGCTGACACAACAGTTTGCCTCCAGAGAGGCACAAAAGCCTGGCGTTAACAGTGGTAAAAGGCAGCCCCCTCCTTCCCTGAGGGTGAAATTTGTTGCATATCATGTTTATTAATCCAGGTCAGCAATCCCAAAAGAGAGGCCCAAAGTTAACCCCCCTGCTCCCTGATTGATGTTGCAGTGGTGGCCTTGGGTCAAATAACAGGAACTTAAGCAACAGTTTTCTGCAGCTGTCCCGATTTAAAACAAACAGAAAACCCATCGCACTGCCAGGACAGCCTTCTTCAACACCAGCTTATGCTGCGCACACAATCACAGGAAGTCTTCTCCCAAACGTCCTCCCTCCCCCACCACGGGACTGCAGGGAGCAAAAACTTTGTCCAAGTCTCAAACCAGAAGCAAGACAGGGAGCTTGTAAATAATCCAACTGCTTCACCATGTGCCCCGCAGGAGATTTTTGAGCAGGATCGATACAGACAGTCAGTCCCCAAAGCTTTAAGCGCTCTCAGTGGCCCAGCGATCCGGCCCATTGTCACACCGGCAGGTTGGACAGCGGCCCAAACAATCAGCTGTTTTTAGAAAACCGGGGATTCATCCTCTTATGTGGCATGAGGGAGGGATTTAGCCTTAATTTAGCGCCATTTAGAAAAGATTACCCTTTAACTGCAGCAGGAGCTGGCAGCCACGAAAAGCCCGTGGGTCCCGCAGCGCGCAGCCGCTGGAGGCAGGAGCGGCCGAGGCCCGGCCCTGCCGCGGCCCAGCAGCCGCCGGCTGCCCGCGGTCAGCGGGGCCGAGGGAAGACCCGGGAGTCTGAGCAGGAGTCGGTTCTCCATGCCAGTCCCTGGGGCCAGGAGGGGAAGCATCGGCCGTGGCTTCGGGCAGCCAGCGCTCTGCTGGGGCAGAAGCACAGCGTGCCTGAGGTGTGGAGTTGTCAGACCGCTGCCAAGATCCAGTAGCTCACAGCCACGCAGGAGCCCGTTGCAAAAGTCACCTAAATTGGAGCAAACGTAACGCCCTGCCAGAACAGGGTCCGGGAAAAGTTAATTCTCACTCGAGCAGATTTTGCTGCAGCGCTGAGGCCTGGCTTACATCTGCACTCGAACAGTGAACTGCAATAACCCCAGTCTAGGCTGGCATAAGACATCCTGGGGCACACTGCAGAGTTCCATTCAACCCATTTTTGTTCTTTAAGAGTTCAGTGAAAAGTGGTAATTTGCACTTGTAGACAAGGCTTTAAGCCAAGGCTAAGTCCTCCTCCCCCTCCACTTCTGCACTCCTGGCAGCCTCAGGGCTGAAAGGTGATGGTAGTGCCCGCACTGGTCTCCAAGGTAAAGATCAAAAAGCATAGCCTCCAGCAGACCTGTGATAACAGCCCTCAAGAATACCATGCATCAACCAAATCTAGCTACCCAGCAACTGCCAGAGACACAAGTCTATTCAAGACATTACCTCACTCCTAAATCTTTAGGTAGGACGGGGAAATCATCCCAGCTGGGACGAGGAACAGTGCAGTCCTAAACCTGCCAGCACGTTAGAACTATACTTTTGCCTAGTTTTCACAGGCAGATGTTCTTTCAGCTGCAGCAGAAACTACAGAAGAGAAAACGGATGACCAAACTCAGGTCCTAGTAAGCAAGCACATACTAGCTCAAAATACTATGGGTTACTTGAAAACAATACCCAACTTGAATAATTGTCATTTACCCAGGGCATTCTTCCCTACGCATTTTAAGTTCCCTTCTACATTAAGTTGCCTGGCATTACACTGGACCCTCAAAATGCCTAGAAAGATACCTTAGAGAAACAAGCAACTGCAGCACTTTGAGTTGCTTAGTCTGGGTTTGGTTTTTTAAATGACAGATTTTGCAGTTACAAATTCAGAGTGCTTGTGTAATATTATCTAACTGAACACACCACTGCAAAGTACCACATTCTTGGCATGCTGATAAAGCTCATCGCTCTACCATGAATGAGAAGCAGCTCCTTGTGCTCTGGCCTGGACGCTGAAATTGCTGCCAACACATGACTGAAAGCATCTAACAGCATTTAAGGTGTAATGTGCTAAGAGACATGTGTTACGCGTAGACATGGGGCCTGGGGGGAAACCAGACCCCAGCTATGCCATACATATTTCATGCAGTCCCATACCAGGGACACCGAAGACACTGAGGCGTTCACAGTGCCACAGAGCGCATTAAGCTGCACGTCCTATTTGGCTGTAGCACATCTCCATTCACTTGTGCCTTACTCTGGTCACATAAAGATGTAATTGCTCTAAAGCACACTTTCCCAAATTTAGAAACGCAAACAAGAGTTGGTGGTAAAGATCACATCAAGACTGAAGAACGGTTTAAAGCCATGTTCTTCAGCCATTGCTTCTGGTTCCTCCTTCTGCCCTTCAGAATCAAACACATGGCTCTTCTTCAGGCACACTCGATAGCACACCACTCACCCCATCTGTTTCTTGGATATTATTACACTTGTTTGCATTCATTCCCACCGTTCCCTGCTGTTCATTCTCAAATGCAACATCGGGTATGCCTATATAGGACTAACGCATAAGGCACGATTAATCCAAAAACCGATCACCATGTAAACACAGTATCAAAAGTGGCAGAGCACTTTATTTTGTGATCAGTGATCTACTGAGGCAGACCAGTTTTGGGTTTTAAGACTACAAGGAAGAATTATCTGCCTACCCATCCAAGAGCCTATTGCACATTCAGAGCTGAGCTTTGAGCATGTTGAGAAGGAATGCTCTGTTTCTGCATTAGAAATGGACACTGTTTTCAGGCACAAGAAGATCTCGAAGTTAAAGAGGCTCAGAAAGGGAGTAATAGGAATTCTAGCTGTCCCCAAAGATGCTACTCAAACTGCTTAGATGTACCTGCTCCATTGTTATGGCTTCCTGCACTCTGAGAATTTCAGGTCACTAGATCAGTAAGTACAAAGGGAGACCATTATAATTACACTGTGCTACAACACCAGTTCCCAACGCAGTATCAAGTGCGATCTTCAAACGCAACAGGGAGAGTTAATCCAAGACTGTACACTGGAAAGCATTCACATGCATGCAGACACCGAGTACTGGCTATTCTTGATAGTTCCGGCTATCTCTTACAAGTAAAACCTAGAGCTAGAGCCTTATTGGACTAAGGCATAATGGAACAAAGTGCAGCTTGTCCAGATCTAAGCGTTTTGTGGAGGCTGTACTGCCTTGTACATCGCTGCCTGCTGAAGATTAAGGCCACATTCTTCATACAAAGCCTAACACTGTGTGCAGTAACACCAAGCTAACACATGACTAACACAGCATGGTACTGTGTAACAAAGAAAGAAGCCAAGGGCAGGAGAAATACTTCCAAACCCATCATCTTCTATGGAGATGACCCCGTCGCAAAGGAGAACAATGGCAGCAGGATGAGAAAATACATTCCTTATGAAGCACACAGAGACGCAGTGTGGCCTTAATACTATTTCAGGCCCACTGAGAGCGAGCACAGGACAGACCTGTTCTGACAGTAAGGGCACACACAGCCACCCTGATGAAGGCGAGGGACAGGGCTGATAAACGCTCTTTGAGGCTCGTTCTCAGCTCCCAGAGCAAGAACCTTAAGGCCAAACAGACGTCTCACTAGGGATTTGCCGGCCCCAAAAGCCTCCCCAGACGAGCCAAACTCCAAGACACCTTCCCCAGCTGCAGTCCCACAAGCTAAGGGGTATGAGAGGAATGAATGCCTCACTATGTTCACCAAAAAGCCTAACAATGGGAAGGTCAGAGGCAACATCGTACCAATTTTGATGTTAACAGGCTTTGCGTCACGCTAAAAAGGTCCTTTTGCTTCAGTCCCAATAACTCATTTATATTTTAGGGCACTTGGCCACACAGGCTACATGAGAACCACGAGCTACACTCCAGTACAGTAGCTAATGGAAACCCACGCAGCTTTCATTCAAAGCTGATGTACCTGCAGGTATCAGCAGCTCTATCCCAGCAGCCCTGATGCACAGCCTGCATGCCAGCCCTGAGGGTTTCTTTCTAGAAATTCAGAAAAGAGGAGTCACAAGCTAAGGTTCCTGCTTCAAGCCTGATTCTACTGGACATGGACAGTCCTGGGCACACATTCGCTCTCCAGGTCTCCACTGTGCTCTCCTTCACTGGAGACCCAGGAGGACAGGAAAGCAGGATTAAACATGGTCAAAATTAATCCAGGAGTACAACAGCAAGATACACTTTTTTGCTACTCCAGAACCCCACAGAAGTTACCAAATACCCATTAAGAGTGACCATAATTCATGCACTTCATTCCGGGACTTAGACAGCTGTGTACAAGGAGAGAGGGCAAAATAATGCAGAATACATGTGAGAGATGGGCTTCAAAACTCCCGAAAATAAAAGCGGTTATTAGCAGGATCACTGCAAAAGAAAAACAAGTGTGGGAATAAACGCATAAAGGCCAGACACTGACAGAAGACGACCCATCTCTGCATTCCTTTCCTAAGAGGTAATGCTGCAAGTGTCACAGCAGCCAGCATTCCTGCAGTCCTCCCAAAACCCAGTCAAACGACTAACATAACTCACATGCTCCATTTGCTAAAATCTAGCTTCAGCTTCTTAATCCTTCAGCAAGTATTCGCTGCCTAAAAATAAATGGGAAGAGGGGAATGGTAACAACGAGTTTGATCTTCAGAACCGCATCCCAAA
Source organism: Alectura lathami (assembly GCA_013399715.1). NCBI lineage: Eukaryota > Metazoa > Chordata > Aves > Galliformes > Megapodiidae > Alectura > Alectura lathami. Next base: position 18,119 of record VXAV01001659.1, read on the forward strand.
CGGTGGGGCAGATTATTAAACGCAATATGTAAAATAAAAATAAACAAAAAGTAGTATAAGCAGCAGAATAAAAAAAGCACAGAATAGTTAAGACTGGAAGTCTGGAGGCCATCTAGTCCAACCCCGGCTTCCAGCATGGCCAGCTGCAGCAGGTTGCTGAGGACACCATCCAGTTGAGCTTTAACTGTTCCAAAGATGGAGGCTCCATCACCGCCTCTGAGCAAAGAAAATTAGAAAATAATTAAAGCATGGCACGTTGGGCTTGTGGTTAATTATCTGTGTGCTGTGCTTTAGTCTTTAATTTTTACGGACCGTTCTGTAGCAACACAAATACACTAGAGGCTGGAGCTAAACAACTCCACAGCTGGAATTGCTCCAAGTGACTCAAATGTGCTCTTAAAATATTTCTGTGATTACTGAAGGATCTTAGAACAAGCCTTCATTGTAACCAGGCCGGGAGGAGGGGGGAAGAGTTTAAAACACCCCCACTTCCCAAGCACCGCTCTAATTTAGCCAGTTAAGTGCAAGCAGTCTCATTTCCCAGGGATTAGTTTGGGTATTTCGGCTTCAGATCACCTTTAAATAGCTTTCTGAATGGGACTCGGTAAAGAACATAGGCTGCACTTGTGCTGAAAAAGGTGTTCATTACCCTTAAAAGAAGAAAGGACAAAAATAACTGCCTTGTATTCCACCCATTGTGTCTGAGTCCCCCCAGGTAAAGCACCGCCTGATGAAGAGAAGCGCTCACAGACAGCAAGCGGTCAGCACGCAAACCTGCTGTACGCAGCGTCACCTCTGCACCGCTGCCACGCTGAGCTGTACTGCACAGGTGAACTTCCACTGACGTTGGCTAGCAGAGAGAGCTGCAAGACAGTGAAAGAGCTCTGTTGCCTGGATGTGACTGGCAGAGCAGCCCAGGACACGGCCTAGCTCGTCCTTTATAAACTAGTCGTGTAGGTGCTTGTACGTGTGGCATCGCTGTAACGTCAACACAGTGAACACAGGCACCACAGTGTAATGGTTTCATAAATATATACACAAAATCCAGATATACAGATGGATTGTGGATTCTCCTATTGCAGGGAGAAATGAAATTTTTATATATATATATATATATAAATAAAAATATACACATATATACACATACACATGCGCGCAGACCAAAACATGACATGTACCCACAAATGACAGCAACAGTTACACACAGGAACTCCTGATCTCTCACGAAAGACATGGCAGGCTTGTACCACAGTAGTAGCATTAAATTTTAAATAAACCTCCTAGTATCTCATATTTTATTCTAAGCCTTCACTTTTGAAGACCTTTCAGTAAAAACCCCTCATGAGAAGAGCAAGGAGAAGCTTTATAAAGGTTATATAAGGCATTCTGCTCTCCAACTTCAGTAATTTCACAATCGAGGAGAGAAAAAAAAAAAAAACACCAGCCCCCTGTGGGTTTGGAAAGGAACATATGACCTAAGAGGAAGGCGGCTGCTGGAGGTGGCTGAAGCCTCGAGCCAAGCAACTGCAGCTTCTCCTTGTCACGGGTGGGCGTGAGGAGCACGGGCAGGCCGCCTGCTGCCCACAGGGGAGCCCAGCTCAGGGCACCCCAGCCTCAGGGACTGCGTCTCCATTTCAAATCGGGTAAAAGCATGGCTCTTTCATACAAAATACACGTAGGGAAAGGCCACAGGGTGAGAGAGAAAACATTCGTCGAGGAAAAATTTACGAAAAATATCGTTATGTGTATTTCATTTTATCTTCTGAACACACAGAAATTTTAAGACTGAATTACCCAAAGGATGGTTATTGAATTCAGCGAGTGTAATCAGAGGGGATCTGAATGAGAGGCCAAACCTTCAGGACATGACAGCGTGCAAGGAGCGGGACTCTAGAACCACCCAGCTCTCTTTGGGAAAGATGCCTTCAAAATCCTTTCACAGACCCAAAGGATCTCTCAAGGAAAGCAGAAACTAGATCTGCATAAACATCCTTTTCAAAATTTTAGAAGAGGAAACAGAGAAAGCAAAAGCTATCAGACAAGGCCGAAACATCCTCCCCCATCACGGCTCCAGGAAGGAGGCTGCTGCTGGATGCAGCACCGGGCAGTCATGGGGAATGTCTGCATCACGCTCAGCAGAAACAAGGACTTAAAAGCTCAATGCCCAGCTCACTGAGATCAGTTTCCCCTTCTGACCCTTTTCCCCCACTCAGCTGGCAGCTGCCACCATCTCCGTCACAGACTGATTTACACATCCTTTCATCGTACACAAAGAAGTCGATGATCATAACCATCCTCCAAAGCACATTCTGAACATAAAAAAAGCCTCACACTGACGGCCTTTTCTCCTCCTATTTAGCTATTGTATGCAAACAAGAAAGGCTGTTTCTTTCGGGCTTCTCATACTGCTAGAATTCACTGGATTTCACTGCACGTGCATATGGACACACAGAAGTAAGGAACAAAAATACAGGTGCCTGCCTCCCACCGCAAGATACCCAATGTACATCCATTGTTCATCAACTTCCAGCACAAAACAAAAGCCCGTACTGCCTTAGTTGGGTTGCCATGGGGAAATCTGGGTTTACAGTGCTTAGGGCTGATGTGTTCAAAGAGATTTCTTCATGCAACTCAACGTCACGTTAAACTGGCCTAGTCCAGCCACTCAGGGTTCAGTGGCCTGTGCTGTGCCACAAATAGGACAAAGTGCTCATCGTGTGGACTGTGTTTAAGGGAACGTTATCTACAATTAAGCATGCTGGGTTTTACTTGAAAATAATTTTTCAGAATTTCAGGGCGTATTTCCTTTCTCACGAGGTTTAAAAGGACTATGGATGCAATCTTTAGAGAGAATTAAAGGAGGAATGAATTTTAATCCAAGATGAAACTCAAGTAGTGAAGCATAAAATCTAAAATCCCTTTCTTCCAGCTTACTTTCTTGCAAATTTAATGAGGAAAACACCCTTAGTAGACTCATTGACACAGTAAGGAAACTTGTGACGCTGCAAACTGAGGATGCACAAGGACAGTTTGAAAACTAAGTGTGCTGTTTCAAAAAGCAAACAAGCTGTTCCAATGCCAGGAGTTTCTAGGCCGTTTCCAAAAGGAGAGAGTTCAACCCTCTTCCACTGGTTTAAATTTATGTAAAACAGCTGTGCTCACAGAACAGCCATCTCCATTTCCTGCCCACTAAAACATTCCCAGCCCATTTCAAATAAACGAGGGAGAAAAACAAGACAAAAATCGGATGCTGCAACTGCAGGACAAAATCCGAGCATTTCTGAGGGTGCCTCACTGAACTTCCACCCAACGCCAAGGCACAACTCCAAGGAAATGCTCGCACATCATTTCCCTGCTGTCAGGGAAGAAAGGTCATTGCCGTCCTGGTCATTAGATTTCAGGGTCCGTCTGCACTCCCATTAAACCTCCCATTTTGTAAGTAATTAGAGCACAACACAGACTACACTTTTTTGCTGGTTTTAGAAAAGTTGCAACAAAGGCTCTTTGAAAGCACAAGCCTTAACGGCATTAAACTCAAAGCAGCCACAGTGTTGGGGCATGATTTTGTGTATGCACTTGTTTATGTTAGGGGTTTAGGATTACAAACATCTGTGCAAGGTTATATGCTCAGTTAACACTTCATACATGCAAACACTGAACTGTATTAGGAGTATCAGAGGTCTTCAACTACCCAGCATTTAAAACCCAGCTACTGGAGTTGGGGAATTCTTCCTGTGCCAGAGAAAAGGGGAAAATGCTGGGGCAGTTCAGGGCCTTTCTAGCCCTTGTGGTTGCACAGAAGATACACATCAACCCAATTCTCAGCTCCAAAAGACTGTCGCCATAATTTTTTTTAAAGGCACAATTCCTGCTATTTTGGTACTTAACTCTGGCAATACTGCCAGCATTAAGCACACAAAGCCAAGGTTTTGCCTGGGCCACAGCAGCAGCGCTTTCTCTCCTGAACAGGTTTCCCACACAAGTGAGGGCACAGATCTACTTTGCGCATCCAGTGAAGCCCAGCAGACGGCAGAAAAGTGGTCTTCCACGCTGTAAGTCCCTCAGTTCCTGGCAGTACTGCCATAACTCACCTATGAATCAGCCCTACTGGAATGGTCTCTAACCCCAGTGAAGTCCCAGAGGGCCTGGTCACAACTGAATAATCAGGTGTTGGAGAGATCTTACTAATTAGGAAACGTAAATTACAGTTCTGCTCTCATTGGCTCAATGTAATCTTTGCAGTTGGCATCTGGGGACAGTGAGTGCCTCCCTGCCCACCTGAAACAGCTTCCATCAGAAAGATGCCAGGAGGAAACAAGCTGTTATATCTTGGCATAGCAGACTGAAGAAATTCAGCAGTGGTTGGCCAAAACTGATCATGGATGGAATCGATGGCATAAAAATCCAGGAAGTTTGGATTTACAAGAAAATTAAAAATATGGAAAGGAAGAATGTGCCAAGACTAAAAACAAATTCCATGTAACACCCCAAACTGCAGTGTACCTTAGCTGTCTAATTCTTCCCCATCAGAAAAGGAAGAGCTCCGCATAAACACACCAGCACCGCCAAATAAGCCTGCCTTAGCAAGGGGATGTTCCAATTAAACCAACGTTCCGGTTTTCATGCACTTGAAGTTAACTCACTGACACAATTTACATGCAGATTCAGTGCAGCTATACAGCACGCCAAAGATCCCGCTTCGACACCAGCCTCACTCGTTTCGTACACCAGACAGATTTTCACATGACAGGATCCCATTCACCCTGGAAGCCAACCAGCCATTCCGATTTTAAAACAACCATCCGTATTGTTAGGAAAGCCCGTAAAGCTGGCTGACAAAAGCTAGAGCGGTCAGATTTATTTGAGATTACAAAGCTTACTATTCCTTTGTCATTGGGAGAAAAGAAAATCAGGGTGTTTTTCTGGAGGACAAGGCCAGGACAAAGCCTTCTTACAGCACTGATGCTTCAAAGGGGGGACAAAGGTTTGCATTTTCTTACACATTTTGTCACACTAAATATATTGCTGTGTTCAAAATGCAAATTCTTTTTTAAAACCTCCTGCCTGCCACCACAGCTGTAAGGTGGGAGAACATTGCAGTACTGTTGAGTGACAGAATGAAAACCATTACCAAATGTGTAAAATGGACTTTTGCAATGAGAAGGATCAAAGACTGAGCCACAGAAATTGGAGGAAAAATAAAAATCATGAGGAAGAAAAGGTCTTTGAGGAGGGGAAAAAATGACACCTCTCATCACAGGTCAACCCTCACTGTTACCGAGGCTACAGCCGTTAAACTCTGTACGTTCCTATAACTTTGAGGGGGACAAGAAAATCTGAGCTGGAAATGAAGAAATCCGTTCCTGTTCCTCACCCCAGGGAAGGGATCGATGTTAAAAATGATCACCTGATTTTTAAAGAGTGGAGGATGTTTGGTTTTAACCATTTCTTGGTGAAAAACAAATACTTTATGGAAGCGTCACCAAAGTGAGCTGAGTGTGAACTCAACCCAGCTGCTGAACACAGCAAACTGAGACCCAGCAGACTGGACTCCTTACTCACATAGACCCGAGTCTCAGAAAGCCCCTGGAGTGAACGGTGCCTTGTTTAAATCGGGAACGCTGCCGAGTGCTCCCTGATAAATCAGAGACCAACGTTTATTTAGGGCAGTAAGTTCTGGCAAAATAATCTTTCTTCTTTTAGCAGGCTGTACCAAAGCTGAGGGCACACGCTACATGACGCTGTGTTTTTTCTGCTCGTGGCCTCTTGGGAACGGTCACATTCATCCTCCCATAGCCAATTCCTATTTCAGAGCCAGAATGCCCTCCCCAAATGAAATCACAGCAAACCACTGAACAATTACATCCTGACGGCTGGAAAACTCATTCTTTCTGCTTCCTTCCTGCCACCGCAGTGTCACAGTGCCACTGCCGGCCCCTGCCTGGAGCCACCGGGCTGGGTGGACATGGGCACGCCACGCTGGGCCACCCCTCTGTCAGCACTCGGCCTGCGGAGGGGGAGCAAAAGGAAATCCCGCTGGGACAGAGCCGCCTGGTCTCTCTTCATTGCCCACAGCGCAGCGCTCCGTAAGCGTGCTAAGACGCAGGCTGCGCGCTGGCAGCAATCAAGGGGTAAAAACAAAGATTGTGGAGACAAAGGGCTGCAGCACACCGCGGGGCCGGGCCGCACAGCCGCGGAGGTCCTAATATGGCACGGCTGCTCCCCAGCCCGAGTGCCAAACCCAGCACAGGGCTGTGGAGAAGCCATACCCAGCGCCCGGCTCCACATGGGTTAGGGTCAAAACTTCCAGTCCAGCTCACAGCCAGGCACACAGAACCCAAAGCCTAGCACAGTTTTCTCTGTAAAGGACCCTCCGGGTGCGACAGAGTTCCCTCCTTCCCCTGAGCTCTGCTGGCAAACCTGCCTGCTTTAAGGGCAAGGCAAGTGACAGCTCTGGGTGCCATCTCCCCCTCCAGCCTGCTGCTGGCAGGGTGCAGGGGCTGCACGGGGTGTATCCCAGCTGGACAGGGAAAGCAGCAAGCAAGAAAGGACAGGAAGCACGAGATGGAAAGAAGGAAGCAAAGGGCTGGAGGAAGGGGAAAATAAGAAAAAGTCACTGTTCTGCAGCTACTGCAGTTAAAACCAGCTATTCTCTGAAATGGAGGCTCCTACCTTCATTCGGATGGCAAAGTTTATTTATGTCATTTCCCCCCTGCTAAGGTTTTGTGGATCATATTTCAAACCCATGCTATATTCCTCTGTTGCTCAGTTACAGATCTGAACAAACCATTCCCTGCAGTCTGCCAAATGCAGAGAAAGCAAGCAAATGAATGCCTGGAGGATGAATCACCCTCTGGAAGTCATCTCAGGGCCCCACACTGCTACAGATTAGTCACAACCTCACATACAGTGGAGAGAGAGAGGAAATGGTGAATCCATTAACTGCAGGGCAGCGAGCAGCCCTGCTAACTGCTGTTCCCACCCCTTGCCCCCCTCCTAGCGAAAACAGGCAATTTTCCAAATCATTAGAATTTTCTTTCAGATTAGAAGAAATACGTTCTTAAATTCAAAGAGATAAATTAGGTATTAACACCCCTGAAACTAGTGAGTTCGCTCCAGCGGGTTTGAAATGGCAAGCAAGAGCTGTGATGGGAGGTGAGCAAACGGCAGGGATCGGTGCAGCAGCTTCAGGAAAACCACGATGCCCAAATCACTGGAGCTTGACATCTGAGGCTTCCAGCTGCAGGCAGGATGTGTGACGCGTCAGGGGCCGCACAAACTTCCGCTGGCACGAAGGGGGCTGCGCTCAGGTAGCGGTGCCTGTCAGCGCCCCTGCAGGCTCACTCAGCCCCCAGCAAAACCACCCTGAAGGAATCTTCCCCTGCAGCCCCTGGGGGGGGGAAGCTGACCGCATCCCCTGTTCCTCCTGCCACATCTGCCTGCATCACTGTGCCCTCTGAATATAAGGCAGCCCTGACCCCCAGCCCACTGCCACGAATCTGCAGAGCCTCTGCTCTGCGGCTGTGCACCAAAGGATGCCAAATTTGAGTCTAGGAGCAGTTTCTTTTTTGGTAAAGGCAAAAAGCTTGACGAGAGAGACCTGGGAGCACTGTGCAGCTCTGGGCCGTGCTGCTCAGGCAGCAATTTCACAGCCGGACCAGCCAAAGATGCTCCTCCCTCCCCNCACACTTCCAGGGAAGAAACAGCAGATGGGACCGCTGCTGCCAAATTTTTGTTTCATGAAACCTTGAATTTCATTGAATGTGGAAATTCAAAATAAACTGATGTTCGCTGGATGGCCAGGGCCAGCCCTCCTCCTTGGCCAAGGCGCAGGCAGGCATCGCAAACAGGAACAAAACACCACAGATCGTCGGGGCCCAGCTCTCAGCTGAGACTACAGGAACTCAAGGAAAACCACTACTTCTGCAACAATTCTTTTTTTAATTCCACCCAAAGCTCTTAAGAATATTCACCCAAATATTTGTCGATGTTCTGTTTAAAATAGTATGCAGTGTGTTTTACAGGAAAAGTTAGGCACTTCCATTAGGAAATTGAGAATCATATTCCCAGCTTTCAACAGGAGCACATCAAGCAAAGAAAATGAAGTTGAAAACATGAAGCCTCACAGGTTACTGATTTCTAGTATAGCAGGAAAAACTGGAATGTTCAACTTTTCAGGCTTTGTTTTCTTGAAAACAGGAATGTAAGAAAGGAATCTTTTCCAAAACATAGCAGCAAGTGCCTATGCCACACCAGACACCAGATTAAAGTTACATGTGGCTGTATGCTTAACGTAAACCAACTGTCCTTTATCGAAATATAAGGAGGTCGGTTTCCATGGGCATACCTCGCTTGGCCAAACACAGGTTTGTCCAGCTGCAGACCAGAGACAGCAATTCCATCTCTGCTTACATTTCAAGTGTGGCAGGTGTTAGAGTCCGTCCAAGTCATAATCACCGCTAAATCCACCCGACGACATCACAGAAGTGTAAGCATTTGCCACCAGTATGTGCAAAATTGTTTTTTGATAGTTCATAGCTGTGCTTTATTCTGTGTTTACGTACGTACAGCCAGAATTCAGTCTGGCCTAACAAGGTCTGCTTGGGAAAACAAAACAAAAAAGAAATTTGCACGTATTTTACGCACAAACTCCTTCTGTTTTAACAGTGATGACGGCTGGCTGTGATGTTAAAGCTCATCGGGTCCTTCCCTTTCAACAGGGATCAATATAACCTCTGAATACCAGCAGGTGCTCCTGCTGACCGTCACTCCCTACCAGAGAAAGTCCTGCCCAAGCCAGTGTTGCACCATGGGCACAGGAGATTGAATCCCAGCCTACTGCTGGCTTGGGACGTGACCCGAACCCAGCCATTTCTTCCCTCTGCCCTTACCTTCCCACACACAAGATGAGCATCGCAATACAGCAGCTCAACGGGTAAAATGCTTTGAAAGTCCACAAATCCAACAGCTGTCTTACACATCTGCCTACGAGGTACGTAGCATTTTTTCCAACAGGAAAGGGAATGTGTTCTCATTCACTTTTGAACACAGCTAAAATGTTAAACTGGTCTGGATCAGGTATCACACACCCCACCAACCGTTACATGCGGAAGTGCATCAACCGAAGCATCACTTCCCTGGGCCCACACGCACTCTGAGCCCGTTCACACAAGCAGCACAAATGTTACAGCCTGAGCACCTACTGCCTCAGCAGCCAAACACGTCCCACTTCACCTTGATGAGAAATGAGGCAGCTCAAGGTTTCATTTGAATGTTTCTTTTGGAGACAGCTTCCAAACCTGTCCAGGAGCCCTCTGAAGAGAGGTCCTGTCAGGCAACAAAGTCAACACACGATCCTTAATGGCAAGACACAGAACCAAGAGCCGCTGCCACCCGGCGAAGCAAGGAACAGTCACGTACAGCTCGCTGCTTTCTCCCCAGGCATCCCACAGCCACCTCCAAAGAACATTTTATGTTAACCAAAGATTTGGTTAACGTTTTCCACTTGTCTTCCCCTCCTTAAAGGAAAACAAAGCACTGTCTGGCACGCTCTTTTGCAGCGATCACCACTGTCAAAACCACAACAACCATTTACAGTACCTTGCTCATCACGGCACACTCGGACGTTCAGACCACTGTGTGACACCCTTACCATGCACCTGCTTTTGTTACCGTAACAAAACCACATACAAAAGAAATAAGGTGTGAGGGAAGCCAAAGGAAGGCAGGCTATATTTTGATGAAGCCCAAGCACCATGAAAGAAAAAAAAACTAGGACACCAGTTTTATTTGTGCTCTTGTTTTTCCCTGTAAGCTTCCACCCACCCCCATCCCTCAAAAGACACACACAAGGGAGGCCTTGGCATTAACCGTGCTGCACTGACGCATGCTTCTAAAATCTAAGGACGGCCACAGTCTACTTGCACACTTTTACATTATTACAGAAATACATAATTCATAACATAATCATGCCCCTGCTTTCTGAGGGATTTGAATTCAAGTCTACCACCACCAATACAACATAACCATCTAATTTGAAAGCAGTTTTGGACGGCAGCCAATTTCATATCTAACCAAATACTTAGCTATAAATCTAACTGGCATCTCAAAAGCAAGTCAAAAGCACTGAACAAAGCAGATAACCTCTTTTTCAAGCCAACCTTTAAGCCACATTCTCCTACAAATCATCATGATGCCAATAACCGAATCCCCAATCATTTTGTGAGCTCAAGCGCCCGAAGAGCTGACCCTACGTACCTTCCCCATAAGTACAGAAGCCTTGGCTCAGGCAGGAGGGCAGCCCCACGATTTACACAATTAGCACCGTCACAGACAAAGGCTCGTGGGATGACTTCCCAGCCGAACACAGCCTACAGAAACAACTCTTCATTGCTTCATCTCCTAGAGGGGAAAAACAACAACCAAACCATAGGCATCCAGTGTGATGTATGCCTGAAAGCCAGTACCCGATTTCTCATAACTGGGGGGAAAAAGTGTGTTTTTAAACTATAATGTTTAATAAGGTTTGAAACCAATTTCATTTTTACAGAAGGCTGGGACTAAAATAACCAACAGGTTTACCTGGGAAGGCAGCTTCTATTTATGTCTAGGTATCTCAAATGAAAACAAGAGAAGAAATGCAGCACAAATTCCCCCAGGTGGTACAAGACGTAAGCCAGCCCGTCAGCAGTAAAACAGGTAAATTTGGGGACAAGTCTACAGGTCTCCAAGGATCCCAAATGTAGAGAGTTTGGCGTGGATCCCCAGTGCAGAGACAGGACAGCTCCCCAGTTTCATCAGGGTGATCTGAACTGGAAATGTGTACACAGGTAGCTTTGCAAAGTGGGGCACAGCTCGAAGGATGCCAAAGGGATGACACTGTGGAGGTGACAGCTAGGAAGGCCTGCTGTGCTCAGGGACGGGGCACAGGGGGTAACCTGGCCGGACGCTGTGCAAGACCTGACAACCGCAGCAGAAAAGCCTGCACTTCCAACAGCCTGTATTAGGAAGTTCCCACGCTCAGAGCCCATTTACCTATGGTATGAGTAGGGCCACGATACGGGATGCTCTGTAACATTAAACAAATTGAAGTATATCCAAATTTACAACACCAAGCAAGACGGGAAACTTCGCTATGTGTCTGCGCAGTGCTCAGCACAGCATGGCTTTACGCTACTGATGTCTGTGGAGGGAGTGGAGAGGAACAGAACAAGATCGACAGATTGCAGTGTCTGTATTTTAAAAGGCTGCATGAAGTCACAGCTCAGAAGCAGAGACAGAAAGCAGGCCTCCTCCAGACACCCCACCAGCAATTCCCCTGCCTTCTGCAGAAGCAGACTCGTGTAACCCAAGGTGAAAAACCTTCAAACTGGAGCTTGGTATGTGACAAGTCTGCGTGCAAAGCGCCTCTAAATGTGCCCAGGAAGAGCAAGAAGTTGCATAAACAGCAGAGATTCTCCTCTGACAGCATGCTTCATGCATCTGCTAAAGGTTTACAAGATCTAATGAAGACCAGATTCCTCCACAGCATCACAAGAAAGCTAGAGAAGCAACATTTTTCCCTGTGTAGGATGACTAGTAGAGTCCTCAGACTGTTCCCAGAATTGTTTGCCTCCCAGGTTTTGACTTAATTACAACAGGACATGCACACACAAAGCAAATCCTCCAGAACATTAAAAGCAAAAAGGAATGAATCATTGCTCATCCTAGCATTTTCCTTTTTTTTTTTTTCCCCCAAAAAAATCTCTTGTAGCTGTAGCCCTAGAAGAACAAGCAGCTGTTGCCTTCCAAGTGCCACTGGTGCCAGAGCCAGCCTGGCTTCCCCCCGTGGTTCGGGTGCTGTCTGGCTCTACGAGGTTGCACCACCCCACTCGCCTCCACCCCCCCCACCAAGGGGTTTATTGATGTTCCTCTCCCTTTAGCACAACTCTGTCACTCTCTCCTCCTCTTCAAGCCTGCTTCTACTACCCTTGACCTTCACGAAGCATCCCCACTTCCAAGGGCTGGCTACGTCAACACATCTGCCCACCCTGGTGTCTGTACTGCTGGAACCCAGTCAGTTTCCAGTGGCTTTAGTTACAGCTGTCCACCAGTTTTAGCCCGCATTTGGTTAACAAGTGCATAGCTATTTAATTCAAAATAACTAACCTCCTTTGCTTATGCTTGTTTGACATGATAGAAGTAAAATAAAGGCCACAAGATACACAGGATGCAGGAAGTGGGGGTGTTCACAGGTTCAGCTGAATTTGTACCAATCCATTTGTATTTACCTTCCCTTTGAAGTGGGGAAGTGTTTCAGTGTTACCAACTGGCATGTGCTGAAGACCAACAGGATATAGTTCACACCGGCCAAATAAATCCACACACGTTCACATCTCAGGCTATATCAGATCTTTTGCAAACAAGGCAGGGCCTAAATCAGTTCAAAAGCAGCACATGGTTTGCCTGCATAGAAACTGTCACCAAAATAACCAGCGCGGAGGCAGAGAAACGAGTTCCCAGGGGACGCGCTGCATGGCAGGCTGGCAGGGGCTCGGCTCTTCTCCCAGGGGGAGCTAACCACGCGTCGGCACATCCCGACACGTCAGGGCCACTCCACGCAGGGAGCGCTCCCCTGCTGCTCTAGACCTGAAGACCTTGCATCAGCAAAACCCGTGCGTCAGCCGAGCTGGTAGCACACCGCATCGCTTCTGACAAGCCTCGCTCCGCTGTCAGCATCTGATGTGACCTGAGCTTTCTTTACAAAAAAAAAAAAAAAAAAAAAAAAAACAAAACACGGATCTGCACTGAAGCAAGAATTTTCCCCGAAACCAGCTCCAGACGGAAGCAAGGATGTGACCACCGCCTACGCCGTGCCTTGGGAGCAGGCACCCTGCTCCCTACCAGAGCCCCGATCCCCCCCGCCTGCCCCTTCCCAGAGGCGGAACGAGAGACAACAGCTTTCACCAGCCCCACGGAAGAGGCAGGGAAGCCTTTTTTTCCTTTTTTTCCCCCCAAAATCAGCCTTGAGGTAGAGGTTGCGGTCTCCCAAACCCCCATTTCGGAGAAGCACGGCTCTGGCCGACGCCGCCAGCAGCCGGGCCGCGGCCCTGCGCGGGCCGGGGGCTCCCCCGCCGCCCTCCCC
>VXAV01001659.1:34692-54858 GCA_013399715.1 Alectura lathami
GGGGAAAACGCAAAAAAGGGAAACCTTAAAAAAAAAAAAAAAAAAAAAAAAACCTTTCTTTTATACCTTACTGTGGTTCAAGCGACCCAAAATAAGGTGGCACAGCACATCATTGTTTCATCCTCCTTTTACTCCTTTTACGCACCATGTTTGTGTATAGCTCAGCTGCAGCAAATTCCAGAACAGAAATCTTTATCTGAGTCCGAAACGGCCATGAGAAGTCTCTGGCGTGCAGCACCCTGCGCAACACGTGCTCCAGCACCGTCACACGTGCCCTTTGCAAGCCAGGGATCTGCTGAGCTGCGCCCAGGTGTGTGCACAGGGGCCACACAAATTCAGAATTCAGGGCTGGGATTATGCATACAGAGGAGCAGATGACATTGCTCTGGGCTGGTTAACTCTCCTTGCTGCCCTTCTGTGTGGCCTGAGGGAAACAAGTTACTGAGGGAAGACAATGCAGGAGGCAGGAAGAGGGGGGACAGCCTCCCAGATCTCCTGGGTGAGTGCTGATCACAAAGTGTCACACATGAGGCTGGTCAGAATCCAGCCCCCCTTAGTCCAGGAGCTTTCTGCATGAACAGGTGACAAATTACCTATTTTCTGTTTTAAAGAAAAAAAAAATAAGATTAGGGGAAAGAATATTTTGTGACAGGGTTGATGGTTGGGTGAGGTACAGTAATGACCTTTCTTAACCAAAAACCATTTCAAAATAAGAACCTGAAAGGCTCACGTGGCTTGAAAATATTTATGCTAGTGACTGAGAACTCTGGATATTCACTGGTAGCTGATAAGCCTGGGAGAAGTAGGTGGGTTACTGGCAGAAAGCTGCCGGAGGTAACGTCTGCATGCAGGAAACAAGCAGAGGAATTACAGATGCTTATCGAAGAACAGAATTCTTAAGATGTCTGAGCATCAGGAGAAAAATGTGACTTCACTTTCAACATTTGACGGGATGTCTTGGCTGGGTGCGGGGAGCGCACGAGACGTGCTGCTCCCTGACCGAGCGGTGAGACCCAGGCTGATCCCTGCCTGGCGCTGCAAAGGAGGAGTGGCTGGGGGGCCCGAAGAGCCGTGTGTCTGGCACACCATCTGCCAGGCGTAGCAGGGACCAGATGCTCAAGATATTTTCTTCACTCTGCCAAGATGGAACAAGCTGGAAAGGAAGGGAAGATTTTTTTATCCCAAAACATTTCCCTGTTTTCTTCTCCTTCAAGCCTGACCCCTCCCTCACAGCCACCGACAGCTTCTCAAGACCACGCGGTGCCCCTCTTACTTCTCAGCATTCTTCTTCCTTGGTCTCATTCAAGAAGAAAGCCTCCTGCAATGCTTACGTAAACCAGAGCCAAAGGCTCCTGAAGACCACAGCTCTTTGACTCTGGGCTTTCGGAGCCGCGCAGAGGTGCTGGGCAGAGGTGCTGGGCTGCCAAAGGGCCGGGTCAGCCCAAGCAGCACCGCCGCTTCCTCTCAGCTCCGCTGTGGGAAAGGACCGTGGCTGTGCTTCATCCCACTGCCCGAGTGAAGGAAAGCGTTCCCTTTAGAGCCATCTCCGCAAGTCCGATTGCCGGGCGGTAGCTGAGCTGCCATTGCTCAGCCTCTTTTGAGGAGGTGAACACACCCACGTCTGGATTTAAGCCAAACCTGTTCCATTTTAGATAAATCATTTGGGCACATGTTTAAACTGAAGCAAAATGAGAATCTGCACAGCGGTGTGTACCAGTGTAACAGCAAGATCATTGCAATGCTATTTCTCCTTTTTTTTTTTCCCCTTGAGAGGGTCTCAGGTACCAACGGTCACTAACAGAGGAGTGACAGTGTATGCAGCTGCACGTAAATCTGGTAGAGAGTTGGCCAGTGCAGATTTTGCTTTTCTCTCTACAAGTAAGAAATGTTTCTACTTACTTTCACCAATGTGAGAAAATACTTTTGTATATTTTTCCTCTTGTTAGAAGCTCTGACATGAGACAAGTGTAGCCGAGCTCACTTGTGGCTGCAAGCAGCAGAGATTTCGCTTAAGTCAGTTGAATTACTCCAAATTTATGTGACATGGGTAAAACCAGTGGGTCAGAACATGAACAGGTGACAAATTACCTATTTTCTGTTTTAAAGAAAAAAAAAATAAGATTAGGGGAAAGAATATTTTGTGGCCCCGAAGATAACACCGTGGACACTGTGATAACACCATGGGAGCAGCAGCTCTGGTGCTGCTGGAGAGCATTTAAACACCCCCCACCATGTGCCAGGGCCCCAGCTCTGGCTCAGGCACCTCCTGCTACATCATTTTTCCTGAAGAGCTAGTCTAGAAAAAACAGCTAGGAAACATTTCTGCAATCACAAGATTTCCTCACTGCTAGAATCTCTTCCTGGCAGTGCCAGTTTTCCTAATATAAAGCAAGTCTCACATTACTGCACCAGAGCCTAGAGGTTGTTTCAGCTCTGCTTTCAGCGCATGACAAGGCTCAGTAAAAGTCACTTTCAAAAGCTTCTCTCTGCTTCTAGGCGAGCACACTTCCATGGCACCTCAGGTCTCAGCCAGAACTGGATCTGTTTTGGATGACTTAGTGTCGTTCAGTAAAGGACAGGTCAGTTTAAAATGGAGCACTTCTCCCCCAGTATCGGAGCTGTGCTGTCAATTGTCTCTTGCTGTACGCACACCTCTAGCACTGCTGGGTAGATAACAAGGTGTGAAATGACTTCTCTTGCTTCTCTGATCACTTTGCTTTTTTTTCCTAAACACAGCATTTCTCACTACCAAATGTCTAGATTAGATTAAGGAAAAAACCAAACTGTTGAGTTAATTGCATTAATTGAAAAGCTAATCAACTAAATAATGCACAGAAGGTCTGAGCTCACTGTTGTTTTCCTCTAAGTATGTTATATGAACATCAGGTTTGAATAAAGAAAGAAGCAAAGTTCTTTCATTCTGGACAGAAGAAACTGCTTCTCAGTAGAAGTGCACGGAGAGATCACGACAGGCGTGGAGAGGGCTGTCGTGGGCAGCTCACTGGCAGCAGCGTCACAGAGGAAGCAGGGTGTGATCCACCGCTAAATGAATCGACGCTTTCAGCACAGAGCTAATGGCTTCTGGAAAGGGCAGGTACTGTCTTTTTGTTGCTGTTCCCATTTATGTATTTTGGGAATTCACTGACAACTGCTGTAATGTTTTGCATTAATTTCTAATAATTGGAATTCCAACAGAGCTATTTTAAATATAATTAACATGTTTTATCCAAGCAAAATGTATTGTTATGGTCATTTTCTGCACCTGCTAATTGAGGCAGGGTTCAACTTCAGCATTTGAAAATATTTTTATGTAGATTTAAGGTTGTAATAATAGGTTCCTATTTTATATATCTGGTTGGAAATAAATAGATTTGTACCTTACTCTTTGTTCCTTGATGTCTGTCTCCCTGTGCTCCAGCCTTCAGGTGATGCTGCCTTTCCAGAACTGATTAAAAACATCTGCTATCAAAAGAAAAAAAAACATTAAACCCCAAATTAAAAAAAAAAAAAAGGCAACCCCAGGCAACTAAAAAACATCAGACATTTAAAACAAACAAACAAACAAAAAAACCCCTCTAAATTGTTGATATAACATGCAGTAAACTGCCTTACTGCTCAGCTCAGAGCCCCCATGGGTGGGTTCAGGAAAGCAAGGAAACAGAGCACCCAGTTTATTGCACCTTGTTAAACGTGACCATTTGAACAACTGGAGCTTAATGGGATGCTTTCAGAGGCAATCACAGTTTTATCTGTCTGAACACAAACTGACCTTAGTATCCGAAAAGCAGGCTGGGGTGTGTGTTCACACGTGATTGTGGGTGGTTGTTCACAAGCCAGCTCCATAGCTGGGGGTGGATCTGATTTTATTCACGGCAGTTATAAATGCGAACATACAGCTGCTCTGTCCTCGCTGGAGGTGCTCGTGCCTGGCACCAGGAGTCAGGCCCCTTTTACAGAGAAATATTGCTCTCAAGAAGCAAGCGTGAACTCACGTTTACACTGATTTAAAGAAGTGGAGGTGGGCTGCTTTAAAAGTACATCCTCATGCTCAGCAGGGCCAAATTCTTTGCCACCATAAACAGAATTCATCCCATGAAAAGATAAAAGCAGACGTGCCACAGATTTTCACAAGGGTTCTTTGTGGGAGCAGGCATCTGCAGCCATCTGTAGCCCCCATTTCTTCTGACAGTTGAACAGGACTCCCTGTATGATGGTGGGCTGTCAATAATGCACAAAAAGAGGGAACCATCGACGGCCCAGCCTGCGTTTGTTTGTAGTGCAAGACCATTTTCTGAGCAAGCTGTCTTGCAGAGAGCATGATTTGAGAGGAAAAGAAGGAAGGCAAGGAAAGAAATAAAACAGGAAAGCAAGAAACAAATCGGAGCAGGGGAGCTGGCTCCAAACACGCTGCTGCACTGCTCTTTGCTTTATCCCCTTCCTTTTGCATCCTTCCCTGGGTTGGTGCTGCCATTCCTCCGTTTGCATGAGACTGGGTCGTTGGGGAGCTGCCAGCATGGGAGAGCTCAGCAGGCACAGGTACACCGTGTGCATTTCTCTCCAGCCCAAGAGTCTCCTGTAGGAGAATTAAAATGGAGTGTGCCTAGGTCAAAAGGTAAGCAGAGAAGAGAACTGGACTCTTGCTTTCTTCCTCTGTCAGGAAGGAGAAAGGGCTGGCCAAAGCATTAAGTCGCATCTTTCATTGCATCTGGAAAAAGACTTGTAGGTGGAGGGGGAGAGCTGGGAGCCAGAGGCAGCCTGGTGTGAAGCCACATCCAGAGAACCACAGCCCTCTCCCAAACTCACGGCACTGTGCAGGCGAGGTCATTCAGTTCTAGCACAGGTAAAAGCAGTGATAATGGTGCTGTACTTGGCTGGAATGCCCGCTATTCCTACGGGTGGCCATGAGTTCAGATCTTGTGGTGACTGTAGCCCATCACTGCAGTGAGTCCAGTGGGACTGAGCTGTGTTGTGGTCCCTCAGTCATTGTGGGCATTCGTTTTTCAGAGCACAGCATTTGTCAGTATTTCACTGGTATGTTTTGTTCTTGCAGTTTGTTTCCTTCCAGTCTCGCTGAGCTCACCTCGCCTTCCCATCTTCCCTGCTCAGCCCAGGCCAGGCTGCAACCACCCGGGGAGCAAGTCTTCATCCCTGGCACAGCGCAGTGCCACGCACAGCTCGTCCACATCCATCCGCCTCGTCCTCGTCCGTTAGCAACAAATACTGAACTCCTGCTGCTGCAGACCTTTCTGAGACCTTTGTGCAAGGAATTTCCCATTGCTTCCTGAAGGCATTCCTATGGAGAGAAGAGTAATCCAAATGTGTCACTTGGCCAGCTGATACTGTGCTGCCGTGTAACATCTTTAAAATGGCAATATATTCTAGGCTGTAATTCAATGCAAGGAAGTAAACATTTAGATAAAAATAAATAAAACAACTGCAATTACCAAGCTGGGCTTTGAACGTGTGTTTAAAAACAAGGAGAAGTCAGAAATTAGGCCCAAGTTAAGACCAAGGAAAGCAGGATTTTGACCAGAGTTATCTGTCTGAAAATCCAGCACTAATTAAGAAAAACAGAGGTTAATTTCTGCAAATAGCTATGAATTTGAGTAACTTCAAAGTTCTTACTCATTTGAATAAAATTCCTTACCTAAATGTCTGCAGGATCATGCTTCATGACAGGAGCCAGCATGGCTGGAGAAATGCCTTCTATTGCTGCTTAACTATTTTTAGCCCAGTGAGGAAGGGGTCACTTTCTCCAGTGCAACATAACCAGCTGGAAGCACATCAGCTTGACTTCGTCATGGCATGTAGCTCACAACTAAACCAGAGGAAATTGTATAACCTGGTGTACGTTTTTTCCCTACAAAGCACAGGCAAATGGAAAATGGAGTGTCACTGCTGCACTGGCTTTGCACTGCTCGGGTGCTGGCTCTGTGCTCTTTACAGCGCATCCTGTACGCTCTGTTTTCTTACATGGTATGTATTTGTAGGTGTTGATCTTCCTTAAGGGCATGAAGGAGTCCCTCTTGCCACAGAGAAAATTGTTTTTGAGAGTGGCCAGTAAGTACATTCTGTCTATTGCAGAAAATGTGAGTCAGAGCCATGAAATATAAACTGCAGGTAAAAAAGCACTGAAACCAAATAATCTGCTGGAAGGTATGCTTGGCATTTGTGTAAGAGGCTGCAGATAAAGTTCACAAAGCTACATAATGGTTATCTGGATGTTTGATGTAGATAACTATTATTTATATAGCTTGCTATCTCTATGGTAGCCATACAACAACTACAGAGTATAGCACCTTATGCACAGAGGTATGTATTCGTTTGTGGGAATGGCTCCGTATTCCAGGTGCTTTGATTTTCCACCCCAGCTCTGGATGTCCAGTAGTGCTAAAGACAAGAGGAGCTGGCAAACTGCAGTAAATCCAGTGAACAGAGACGTGCACCTGAAATGTGCCAGGTGTGCAGAGTGCGCTCTGAGACTGGCACGTAGTCACAACTCGCTCAGCTAGAGCAGGTCCAAAAATCGCAATTTCCTATTCTAATCTCTACAGTGCTCTCCCTTGTTTCAGAGATGAGAATAAAATTTTGTCTCATTGAACCCCACGCATAACACATCCTCTGTCCCCTGCAGTAGTTAGATGAACTACTGGAGAAGAAAAACGACCACCTCTGCCTTCTGCACAGCACAGCGCACTTCCCGTGGGAAAAGATTTAGCATCCGCCGCGTGGGGTCTGGTGTAAGCCATCAGACAGTAACTCCGGGTGGTGCCCACCGAGAACTCACTTGTTCAGACATTGCGACCTGGTTATCTGAAGGGAATGCTGGCCAAAGCCACAGTCCTGTTCTGGCTGGTGCTGGGTGAGCCAGAGACGCCTGGAGCCTGTACAGCAAGGAAGAACGATTTCTAAAGGAGAGGGAGAAATCGGACCTCACGCAGCACCTTTGAAAATCTCTCCCTAAAGGCATAACTCAAAAAGCCATTAATGGGACAGAGAGTTTTCATTATTCGAAGCATGTTTATTGCATCTCTTTCCCGTGAGGAAAATAGCACCCGCTGGGCAGTGGAAGGCACTTAATGGATTGCAGCAGCAGGAACCACATATATTTCCTTCTCTTCTGTAAGTGCCAAAGAAAGAAGAAAGAGGCCAGAACAGGCCTTGCCCACAGAGGCTGACTGCCGCTCCAATTCCCCACACAATGCACCAGTTTCACAGCTTCTCACAGAGCTTTGTGTGTAGCCAAATGCAGATGCTGTGTCCTGGCAGAATTATTCCTCCCTGAGCGATGCCAGCCTCACATGAAACTGCTGTGTACAAAGCTGTCTGAGCAGAGTGGAGAAGACTTACTGGTGCAGGGGTCAAGGACCTTGGTGGGCAGAGGCTCCTGGGGGCACAGGCTGCACCTCCAGCCTCCCCCACTGGCACAAGGGGCAGGGCAGGGCAGGTAGGAAGGGTACACCTGCCAGGACCCTGTCCCGCGTCCCACTGGGAGCAGGGCTGTTCCCACCACAAGATCAGATCTCCCGTAGCCCTGCCCAGCTACCCCACACCTCTCGGGGTAATATCTCCCACTACGGCCCCTCTGCTCATTGCCCTACCACGATTGCAGAGCATCCGCACCCCTGGTAAAAGCACTCATGGGCAGCGTGTTCCCTTTCTTCACCCTGCGCTGTGCAGAAAGCTGCCAGCCCAGCACCCCGCAGTGGCCCCTGAGCAAATCCTGCAGCCAGGCGCAGCCCCGGAGCTCTGCCCATTAACTGGGAGGCACTCCAGGCCCGGTGCTCACCACGAACCCCGCTTCAACAGCTCTGGCCAGCCAGCTCTGCTGCCTATTGACCTAACAGAAAAGAGCGAACAGAGGAAAGAAAACACTTTCCTGAGCCTGGCTCTCTCCTGCTGCTCTCTCCGTCCCACAGTCTCAGATATGTTCTGCAGTGCACTCAGCTGTCAGTGCCCCTTCATTGGCTCTGTCTTCTTGATGTTTTCCTGCCCTTCTGTTTTCAAGATCTTTGTTTTTTTTTTTTTTTTTTTTTTTTTTTTTTTTTTTCCCTTGATATTCTGTTAGTATTTTTTTTATCTCTTCCTTAGGTTTGAGGAAAAGAGGTTTTGGCCCTCCCCAGGCGCTGCCTTGTGTCACTAGCTGTTCGCCTTCTCTTTTGTTTCAGTACAGTCTCCCCTGAAACATGCCATGCAGTCAGGGTAAAGAGTGTCAGGTAGGCAAGGCAGAGCACACATGGTCTGCATATTTCATTTTCCACAACCTTCCTCCAGCAGAAGAAAGCCAGGATAGCCCCTGAGTTACACAGCTGTGGCTGTTACCCTGACACTGGTGCATAAGCAAAGCGAACAGAAGTGAATTCTCGGGCGGCAATACAGGAGAGAAAATGGAGATGGTATCCTCGCCATAGCCCTTGGGATATAAAACAAAACCGGGAGAATTCCTTCTTTCAGAACATTCCTGTATACATATATACATATTCACAAACTAGTTTACACAGGAGCCATAATTAGGTATCTTGAATTCTTGTGCTGACTTACAAGACAGGGACCAATTTGCGAGGAGAGCTCGCGTTTATTCCCTTTAGAAAAGAGCTGAGGCTGAATCATGAACATGGTCAGCCTTGAACCAGTGTTGCTCTGACAGAAACACTGGAGGGTGAGGTAGGTGGAATCATTTCACAGACACTTGGATTAAAAATATAAAACACCTTCTTTGTGTAGCATTAGAATAAACTACAATGGGAGCATAAACTGTATTTATTGCATGGCCTTCACACTTCCTTATTCTCCTTGTGTGCCCTTATTCTCCATGCAAATAAGACATTTGGAGGGTGAACTGCTTAGAATAAGACATCTGTAGGGTGTTTTTTCTGCTTCTATAAACAAGCAAATACATGGACAACTCCAGGCTCCCCAGAGTATGTATGTGCTAGCTGTGGGCGGCTACGTCTGCACACACCATTACAGATTTTTCTGTGCCAGTGATTTAGCTTGGACAGAATTGAAACTTCCATTTTTCCCCAAATATTGATCAAATAATCAGTGAAAGAAAAATTATTTTCCACAGCTTTTCCTCCTGGTTCTGCCGCAGGCTGTAGTTAAAGTACAATTTCCCAATGAGAACTGAGGTGAGAAATCAACACTGAGACTTGTGAGGTACCCTTGGAGAAACCTTGATGAGACTTTGTGCCTCTAAATGAGACTTTGTACCTTGCCCTCCTCTTTCCCTGCCTTCAAGAGCCCGTACTCCCCTGAGTTATTTACAGCCTATGTAAACCAAGAATGAGTGGAACCAGAGTGTTTCGAGAAACAGACGCTGATGTTGCTCTTTCCTCCTTCTCTACTGCTGGCTGATGTTCACCACGAGGCTGTGATCCTGTGCAACTAGCGGAGCTGAATTTCTCTCCTGTTTGGCTTCCTTCTGCTGTCCCCTCACGCAGCTTGCCTTTTCTTTCTCTTCTGTAAGCACCATCCAGCAAACCTTTAAGAGTTTAAAGGTTTAAAGATTAAACACCAGCAGCTGACCGCAGCCTCCTTTACTAGAGCTTTCTCATCAAAGCTCTTAGCTCAATTCCTGCCATAATTCTTTCTCCTGCATGTTTACATTCCTCCTATTCCCACTTCAAAGGCTTCACCGCATGACCCCTGCTTTGTGACCATACCTAGGCTATATAAATATCTTACAGCACACATTTTTTGCAGGTTTTCTGTCTCCCTGTCACTGGATCAGCAGGAGTGGCTGGGCGAGCGGGGTTACGCACCCCAGGATGCTTTTCTGCTGGATCACCACGGCCACTGAGATTTTGAAACAAGTCCTCAGTGCTTCAGCTGGGCAGCACAGGGGAATTGTGCCATGTGCAGCCAGACCCTTCCTGCTGCGCATATGAGCAAGGCCGTGTTTCCACAGCTTCTGCCCTCCTGGGAGGTGGATGTCTCTCCGTGTGACAACAGCAGCCATTTCCCACTCTTCACCCTGTCCTCTCTTTTCATTACACAGATGTTACAGTAGGAAAAGAGAGAGAGAGAGGAAAAAAAGAGAGAGAGAAGATAATGTTTTTATGCAAGTTAGGGCCCAAGAGCCTGAGCCTCAGGAAACCACAAGATGCAGCAGCAGGTGGTGGGATCTCACCCATTTCCCTCGGAACCTTGCACATGCTCCTAAACCCTTTTGTTGTTGTTAATGTTCTGGTTGCCAGTGCCAGAGTTTCCTTATTTCACTGCTATTCTAGCTAAACCCCAACCATGCTGCACTTGTTACAATACCTGTTCAGAGGTGCACACAGAGCAACAGCAGTTGCTGTCTGCCAGAGATCTGCCAGCCCCAGCTGCCAGGACAGGTCTCCGGTGAAGCCTCAGGGTCATCCAAACCATGGGAACACGGGGAAGCAGAAGTCAGAGGACAAACCCTGCACACCCAGATGAGGAAGCTGCTGTCACATAGCAATACCTGTCAGCACCGAGGAAACGCAGGAGAAGATGGGGACTCAGCAAAGCAGCTGGGAGGACCTGAGCAGGGAGCAACAGCTGCTTGGAGCAGAGATGCCTCCACACCTACTCTGTTGGAAGCAGCTAAGTCTTGTGTCACAGCAAAGGGTTTAATCACATGCTAAAGTCCCAAATGATTCCTCCAAATATTAGGTCTAAAAAAAAAAAAAAAAAATCCAAGAAAAAAAAGTTGGAGGGAGCGGGATACTTTACAACAAAATTGCTGATGGCAGCAATTTTGGGACAAGCCTTTTTTCCCAGTACATTGTGAGACTTCAAAGTGTTTCACTAACATTTTTGACCTATTGCTTAATGCTCCTCTCTCAGACAACTGCTTAGAACAAGAAGGCTGCTTTAGGTTGATGATGATGGCAATTGGATGTCAGTGTGGCTTGTGATCCTGTCATTTTTTCTAGCTGTGCCATTTAAATTTTACTATTTCAAGCACAGCTTTAGCAGTACATGGTGTGCTTTTGTAGGAAAGAATCTGATGCAGGATCTTGGCATAAGTGGAGTTTTTTTTCTAGAATAAAGGCAGCATAAGATTATAAGGGACTTATCTAGGCCTTGGACAACAAGTAACCTTTATTTAAAACTGATTATTTAAAGGCAAAGAAGTCATATAAGAGTTCGTCCCTTTCCATACATCATCAGTTCAATTCATATTCACCTGGCTTCTTAAAAGCACTATTAACTGTAATTTCTGCAGAGTGGTGAGGTTTAATCACCCCTTTCATAACTGCACATACTCCCTGGCCTCAGGGCGTTTCCAATTGCAGGTAAACATGATGGGACCTGAGACAAGAGCACAGGAAAAAAGAGGGTGTGGAGGTTATTAGCAAAGAGACAAAGGTAAAAGCAGCTGCTCAAAGAGCCAAGCCTGTCAGGGAGGATTATCAGAACCAAAGGAGTAACTTAAGTGTGGGAACGCAGAACGTGCCAGGAGAGCACAGGGCAGTTACACCAGGACCCACCGCGCAGCACCCAGGGGTGGGGGTGGCAGCAAAGCCAGAGCCCAGGAAGGAGCTGAAGCCCCAGCTGGGAAGCAGCCAGCAACGCCGGTCAGCCCCTCTGGGTGCTGCCGCCCCGAGGAGCTGCCTGCTGCTAACACAGGGCTGCTGCAAAGGCGCGGTGCGAGGCACGGTACCGCGGATGGGTGCAGCGGGCACCTCCTGGCCTCTCCCTTGAGCTCACGGTGTCTCGCTGTGCCCGGAGCACTGCAGCAGCGCTGCTCGCTCCCGGCACCTTGAGGATGGCTTCTCCCTGCGAACGGGTTCGCTGGGTCAGGAAATCGATGCCTGTGTGGAAGGGAGCAAAGGTAATGAAGAGTGTTTATGCAGCGCCTGATCTTTTGAATAGCAGGAAAAAAGAAGGAAGGAATAAAGAAATAACTGGGGGGAAGATGACAGAAACAGACAACATGGAAACAAGGGTCTTAAGAGACCCAATCAGAGGATTTCAGGCGATGACAGCAGCTGAACGAAATACCATCTCCTGTGGGATTTTCACTGAACGTTTTTATTCCCTGCCCTCGCTGTTCACGCAGCACCTCCTGCAGCACGGCTCCGGAACAGACCCTGCCGCTCCCCGCGGCAGCACGCTGTGCGCAGACCCCTTCCTTACCCGCTGCTCGCACGGCCCCCAGCGTGCTGGTGCCAGGAGGGCAGACAAAGGCAAATCGGGGAGGGTTTGTGCGGGCAACAAGTCGAGGTGACAGCTCCGTCCCCGCTGCATGGGACGGTCTGTACATGCCCCCACGCAGGAATCGGCAACGCTTCCACCTAGTGGACAGCCCGACAGGCTGCTGCTGCTCTGCGCAAGGCATGGACGCTGAAAATCTTTCACACTCTTCTGTAAAGCACAGAAAAACTGTTTTTCAAACTGCTAAAACTCAATGTGGAAAGAAGAAAAAGAAGAAAGGGGAATAAAAATCCTGTTGGGTCACCTTGGAAATTCCAAAAGGATAGTTTAGAAATATATATATATATATATATATATATCCTGTCTCTTCCATATAATGACCAAAAAAAAGCCCTCAGAGAAACAGTATGGCAGCATCAACACGCTTATCACAGATTGCAAGAGCAGGCTGGATGTTCTTCCTCATTTATCACAGCTGTGAAGGATAAAATTTAACACTCTATATTGATAGGTACAGTAAGTATTTCTGAAATCCCCCTCTGTTTGTCAGATTGTCAAAATAAATTTAAAAGGAAAAACAAACAAACAAACAAACAAAAAAACCAAGAACTCCAAATACCTAAATCCCAGTCTGTGAAGGAAACCAAACACCCAAATCCCAGCCCCTTAGGAGAACAAAAGTCTCCTCCTCTGCCTTCCAGGCAGAGCTGTATCAGACTGAATCTGGCAGTTGACTCAAGGTGACCTCTGCCAGCTGCGAGGAGGACTCGGACAGGCAGTGGAACCAGCTGATGAGCTAGCACAAATGATCAGATCGCTCTGGTGGGAGTGAGAGAGATCTTCAGGCTTCAGCTTTGCTCCATTCAGCAAATACGTCTGTGTAGTACTCAAAATTCAAGTCAAAAGAGCTGCTGCTCCCCACCGTTTTGAACTCGGATGTTTTAAATGTTGATCTTCCCTTTCCAGCCCCCAGTGAGTGGGCAAAGATGACATTGGAAGCAGGGAAACATCCCAAGCAAGCTGCAGGGGCCATGTTCATGGGTCTGAGCTGGTGGCAGGTGACATGGTGTGCAGGGCTGACTTCTACAAGCTAAAATAAATGTGTCACTGTTTCAGGTTGGTGGGCTGGTACCAGCGAGGGATCAAAACAAAAATAGGTTCAATGGAGGCAACTAGTGACAGCAAAGGGTTAATAGGCTCCACATGGGTTTCTGACCCTCATTTCTTGGGTATGTGTAAAGGTTGGCCTGTGAGTCACTGCAGGCTTGGGCACAGAGCTTAGGAGCTTGTATTCTGCCTTTGAACACGCCAGGAAAGCCCAAGGACAGCTGGAGATCATGCGGTCCCTAGGCTGGCTAGAGGGTGTTCTGAGGATGTTTACCCCCAGGTTCTATGCCAGGGGCAGAAATAGGAACTGCACAGATTCAGCACATCTCTAAGAGGGAGCTTCTCCCTTCCAATTTTGAGGTGGTTATTAGAATTTGAAAGCTGTTCACAAAAGTCAAAATCAGAAACTAGTCATTCTAAAGCACGATCATAGCAGCTCCTGCCTCCTCTCGCAGCACACCAGTTCCCAGGCCCTGCATATGTAGGGTCAGAGCAGTCTGGTGCAGACTTCCATGCATCACCACGAGGAGCATCAGCTCAGCAGCAGTCCCGCAGACATTTTGAGAGGATTAGAAAACAATGAAATGGAGATGGCAATAAAGCAAAGCATATTTCTGCTCTTCTGCATAGACCTAAAAGGGGGGGAAGATTTTAAAGAGGAAAGGATGTTTGGAACTGAACTGCATACTCTGGAGGGAATGTGTATTTTGCTCAACATGGATGAGTTTCCAAAATCCAGGCCAGAATTAACCATCATTAGATGATTTGTAGGAATAAATGGTGCAAAGATGGCTCTCCCTCCTCCACATATGTTTGCTCTAAACAGCAAGTAGCTTGGAGATGCGCAGCCCACGCTCTGCGACAAACTGTGGAGGCAAACAGCACTTCCCACTCTGACCAACCATCTTAGCACAGCGGGAAGCTGATGACTCAGTTTTGCAGACCAGGATCAGGGCAGGCGTTGCTGCAGAGAAGCCAGAGGAGCTGCCTAAGGCAGAAGAGATAAGAGAGGGTCTGGAGGAGCCGACATCCCGTGGAAAGCTTAACAGCTTTTTGTGGATGCATGGGGTGTTCTCCTTCCCCCTAAGAGGAGCAGTGGGAGGCATCCAAGATGAGGGTGAATTGAAATCTCCCTCCCTGTTCTAGCTCCTTCTCTCTTGATATCTCCTCTCTGCATAGTGTTGGAAAGAAGATGTGAAGCACCAATGCCGTCACACTACGTGCCACAGCCAGAAGGATTTGGCAGTTCTCAGCTGTCATCATGGACACAGGAGGTGAGAACAGAGTCACCGCCTGCTTGGGAAGGAAATCATGACCACAGAAGCTGGTTGCTGCTCCAGGTGGGACAGCAACAGCCCTCAGGAGTCCTGGAAAGTCACAACATGCAGATGCACAAAAGCTGAAGGACACTCCGAGGAGGAACGTTTCACAAGAGAAGGCTCTAAAGCTGGCACACCTCGTCTGCATCATAGCAGTGTTCCAAGGGAACACGGTATACTGCAACCTGGGATGCACATACGATTCTGGGAGCAGCCGGTTTTTTAAACAGCTGATGCATTTCCTGCAGCTGTAAGGAGTCTCATTTCACGTTCATACTCCATAGGGATCTTTTCCCCGGTAATTTGGCTGTAGCTGGCAGGTTACAGGCTGCTGTGCCTCTTGGAAAGCATACATTGAGGAACACCGAGGTCTTCGGCACCTGCAGCTATTGCAGAGCTGCTGCCATTAAGGGGTTAATTAGGCATTAACAACGGAGGCACAGCACACATTTTTCTGAGGATTAATGACCATCTGGAAGAAACATGGCCTAGGAAACCCTGACGGTCAGTGTCCAGGGTTTGTCCTTGCTCAAGGTCGTTGGTACAGCTCCAGGGGAAGGCTGCATCAGAGGCCAAATGCCAGCTCAGAGCGCTCCCTCAGAGCCCCCAAATTCTGCACCTGGCTTTGGGGGTTTCCAGCCGCCTTCTGATTACTGGATTCAAGAGCATTCAGAAACTGTTGTCTGAATGATGGGGAAAAGTTTTGCAGATCAAGTAGGTGTCGGTCTGCTCAGTCGATCATACCCATCAGTTACTTTGGCTTGCAGGCAAAGGTTCTTCCCCGAAGCTCCCAGGCAGCTGTTGTGCTGCTGTTAAGTCCCCAGACAACCACCGCCACCACAGTGGCTCCGAGTTCTGCCTGCCACACCCACCAGCAAGAAATGTTCTATGCAAAATGTGGGCACTGCAGAGTGATCCACCCCAACGGAGATACTTTCTTGCCTGTTCCCTTGGTATGAAGCTGGAGGTTTATATCACCAATGTTTTTACACGTACTCCAGAGCTCACACAACGCTCTCGTTACCCACAGGGATATGAACGTTTTGCACCTTACAAAACCGCTAGATTACCACGTAGCCTCCCAAGACAGGTGATGCAGCACGGCTCTGTGCGGTTTCAAACAGGCTTTATGGTTACAAACATCTCCCTGTTTCTTTGCCCTACCTTGACTTCTGAACAAAGACAAAATTCCCCACCTCCTTTCTGAGGTTAGTATTGCTTTATCGCTCTTTCTGAGGCATGTAGTTCTAAACCTGCCCATGAATCATTTTGCCACTCCATCTCTGGAGGTTTCTACGTGTTTGGTACTAGGAAGAAAAAGTTCTCACAGGGTTACACAGCCTGAAGTCCAGGTCTTTTTCTCATGTGCCTGCTCACATAGCAACTCCTAACGTGCACATCATCACTCTCCTTGCAACCTACCCCAAGAAGCATTCACCAGATGGAAGTCATCAGCCATGGGGTGCCCAGTTAACACAGCTGTTTATCTCTTCCTTCCTTCTCTCATCTAGAACTAACGTTATGTGTTTTCGTATTTACATCCTCAGCTCAGCTCATGACTGGTGCTAAAGGACCTCTGCCTTGGCATGCAGACATGGGACAAAGCTGCTGACTCTTTCCCTTTGGTCCTAAATCACTTCTGGAGGTGCTTAGAAGGGCAGATGAGTTTCCCCAGCTGCCCTTCCTGTCCTGCTGCAGATTAGGCCTCTTTTTCCCCTTTCTGTAATAGAATTAGCTGGAGTGAACGCACTCTGGCTTTTCAGCTGCCTCAGTTTGCTGCCTGCTGTATTAATAGAGACGCTGATTTAGTTCATCCCAGTAGGACTGCCCAGAGATAACCCAAAACTGCTTTTTGCTTGATAACTTTATGTCCTTCTGTTGCTTCCAGTAGGGCAATTTTCCAAGGTTTTTTTTAAAAAAAATCAGAATAAATGATTTTCTGTTTTGTCACCCAGAGTTTTATTTCATAAGAGTTTCACTCTGCCTTCCCCACAGCCAGGGCTGTTACGGGGTATGGCTGCTCTGCACAGGGGAGCCCTGGAGCAGCAGATCTGTGACAGCCATCAGCCAAAACAGCTGTTGGCCGAGTCCAGCTAAGGAAGGTTCAGCTCGGAGCGATCCACTTCTTTTCCTCCTGCTCCCTGAGAGCATGGGAAAAAAAGACCCAAAGACTTCATAGTGCTTCATTTAAAAAAACACAGCACATTTGTCTTCTGTGGAATAATTCCCAGTGCCTGATGAGCACCCGGGTGGGCAGGCTGTGCTCAGGAGGTGGAGGTCAGCATCTCTCACTCCGGATAGTTTACTGGCAGGTACTGCATGGCAGCAGGGAAATCCCAGAAACTCCTCTCTACAAAACTATCCTTCATCCTCCCCCAATAACCTTTCCCCTGTAACTTCCTTCTACTCAGCCCTCTCTGCCACTGACCCACTCCTGCTCAATCTCTGCTGCCTCTCTGTCGGTGCAGCTCTGGCATGGGTAGTGACGGGTGAGTGCGGTCGGGGCTCACAGTGCTCACTGCACCAACTTCTGATTTCCAGCCACGAAACCGCTCTCACCAGCACAAGACTGAGCGAGCCCATGGGCACCCTTTCAGGACAGCTGTCCCAGACCTGAACTGCCGATCTGTAGCTCTCAGGTCAATACAGTGAACAGGAAAGAAAACAACACGAAACCCACTCTCAAGCTGCCAAGACATAAATGAAGAAGGTATTATTGCTTTCCTATTGACAGCTCTCTTGGGAAGCGTTGCTCCCATGTGTAAAGCAGGTCCAACTGAAGGAGTGCTGCACATCTCCCACTCCTAATTGCTCCAGTTCCCCAGGAAATCCCATGGTCCACGCTCTTAAGAGTTTTTGTTCTCAGATAATCTGGGTGTTTGGCATATGTCCATTGGGCCACTTAAGCATTGTTTCCTTTGACGTGTAGTGTAAGTCCTAAAACCCTTAAGGGCTTAACCAAAACCCTTTGTTGTTATGCTCTGTTTCTCTGAGAGACTGCTGAACGCAAATAGCATTGTTGTGTTATCAATTATAGATCTGTTAATCCAAATAACACTGCTACTAACCCAAGTGCCATATCTTTGTGCCACAGTCTTGGGCAAGTGCCATGAACATCTCAGAGCCTCTGAGCAATGTGTTTAACTCAACAAAACACGGGGGACACATGGGGGAAGGGAAACAGGAAAGAGAGTGGACGATAAGACTGGAGGCAGAGGAATGGTGGCTGGATTTTGAGGAGCTTGGGGCCACCCATGGGACAAGTCACACCTTACAGGACAGTCAATCCCACCCTTCTTTAGGAAGGGGGAGATGCTGCCCTTCTGTCCCCTCCATCCTCATGATGCCCCTGTTACTCACCAGGCTCTCTTCTGCCCAGGCCAAGGCTGCTAAGTGGCTGGGAGCCGTCCCCAGCATCTGCCCAGTTTGCTTCCTGACCCAGCCCTTGGGCTGCAAGGGTGGCAAAGCGGAAAGAGAGGAACCTCTTGAGAGTGGTAAGAAGCTGTGTTGTTGTGACAACTAATGTGTGGGCTTTTGGGGGAGCAGTACTACTTTAAGGTGTACTGCACCCTCTCTTGTTTTTTTTTTGTTTTGTTTTTTTTTTTTTGGTCCTATGAAAGGATGAGGGAGCGAACTTGGGTTAAAAAAACGTGGAAAAAGGAAGAAGGGTGGGGGGGGAGCTGTAACTAACCTGTGTCAGTCACCCAGTGTGTTTCACAGTAGAGGGGTCAGCACAGGGACAGGAGTAAACAGCATGTCCTGGGACAAGACCCCACTGCCACCAAAGGAAACAGAGCTCCATCACCTCTCTATTCCTACAGCCTTCACAGGCCTAGTTAGCTGCATGCTGTTAATA
Organism: Alectura lathami; assembly: GCA_013399715.1. Lineage (NCBI taxonomy): Eukaryota > Metazoa > Chordata > Aves > Galliformes > Megapodiidae > Alectura > Alectura lathami. The sequence goes on from VXAV01001659.1 coordinate 53,104, forward strand.
CAACACTCGATGACACACACATGGAAACCATTATTTTCAGTCTTACATTATTTAAACCTTTTCTCATTTTTGCTAAAGAGCCAAATTGCAAGTCTTCAACCAAACACAGAAAATTACAGCGCATTCTGACTTTTTAATTTGTGCTGGTTTAAGAACACCAGCTAACAAATTTAACATGGTTTGGATTCTGGAAGAAAAAATATTTTATATGTTGTCTCTTTATATCCTGTCTGCTATGTCAAGGTCTTTTTCACCTCTGCCATCCAGAGGGCCCTATTTACCTGCAACACGCTAAATGGCGCTGACGGTGTGTTTAGAGCAATAAGGTTTGTGACAAATGCAATTGCTCCGGGTGAAAAAACAATGTTCTGGAGGTTAGTTATTTGATTTTTACACTGAGCACATTCAAACAACAGTAAAAGCAGTGTTTCTGTGCTATTGCCTTTGGGTTGTTGTAACATATGTAAGAAAATTAAATAACCTCGTTTCTTCTCATTCAATTCTTGCTCCCTATTTGCGGTCCAAGCAGCTAATCCTAGGCACAGTCAACAAAACATGCAGCACCTTGCACGTGCTCCTGTGCTTGTCTGGAGCGAGCAGAAGGGCTGCACTAATGCCAAACAGCTCAGCAGTGCTTACAGAGCAGGGGTACTGTCAGGCAGGGGCGCGGAATTCAGCAGTTCGGACCCTGTAGCTCGCTTTGTTCGGTTGGCCATTCTGAATGTTTAAAAGATTCAGTGGAGGTCTGTCTGAGCAGGAGCATTCAAGAGGGCAATCCCGATGACCTGTCACTACTAACTCAGCCCCTAACCCTAACCCCTAAGTGATTAGCCACAACTGCTTGAATGTAAGTAACACAAACCACAGCTTCTCTAGGATGTGCAAAGCTGGTCTTGAAGCACTGCAGCTGCTGTTCCTCTGCAAGGTTATTTGCAAGTTTCGTAGGGCCTGTGACTCACAAAGGGGAACAGTGCTTCATAATGCCCTCGTGACCTTTGACAAGCTTATTCTGTGGCTACTGTGTTGTTCTAATTAAATTTTGTTGGTTAGTAGTCTAGGAACTGTGGTCAAAGGGAAGCATCAGTGATTTAACTACGTCCCGCGTAAGACGCTGTCTGTTTACTCGTCATGTGGTGTGTGCCTTCACCTAGCTGGACAAAGGTTCTGTTCAAAGACTGACTGCAAAGCAATTACCATCTTATGAATAAAAATATTACGATCGATTAAAATAAATGTGCTGGGTTTATATCAAGGGTTTGATATTTCCAGAGAGAAAATCTTATCTGCAGCAGGTAAGCAAGGAACTGACACACCTACTTTTCTGATAAAATGGCAGCAACAGCACTCCACCCACGGCCCCTCCTTCACTCCTCACAGCATGTAGGGTGCTCTTTGCCCTCGTGTGTCTTGGACCTTCCTCCGGGAGCATAAGGAAGGGAGGAATAAACCATTCCTGTGCTGCAGAGCTTCGCTGAAGGAGCTGCACTACCTCTGCTTGATGGTGTGCTTGTAAATAACAGAGGTGAGCTCTTACGTTTGCTGGTCTTGGCTTCTGTCTTCTGTATGGAATTATTGCAGAGGAAGCAGATCAGAACTCAGTCCTCGCCCAGTGAGCAGGTCACTTAGGCCCTCCTAAAGTCCATCTTTCTCCTTACTCAGTTGAAATTTGATGAATTTAATCTTTCCCAGCCCTTAAATGCAGTAGTGCACACACACACACACAAGGAAAAAAAAAAAAAAAAAAAAAAAAAAAAA
>VXAV01001660.1:9764-39654 GCA_013399715.1 Alectura lathami
TGATAAATAACAAATATAATCATGAACTTATAGATATAAATAACAAATAAAACTTTTTAACTTTGTCAGAACTTGATTAACTGGATATTTTAGCTCTGATGTTACAGTAGAAGTTGGGTCTGCAAATTTCCTACCTTTGTAGGTAGGAAAAATATTTTGCGTTTTCATCCCTTGTTCTTGCTTTTATGGTCATATCATAGAAGTCTTACAGTTTTCTTCTGCTTGTAGTCTAACTCCACCGATTCTTTAATCTTCTTGTCGAAGTTCCAAATTCATACACTTTCAAATCCCTCTGTATCTGCTGAATTCTTTCACTTGTCGTAATCAAAACTACTTGGAATATACAGAGTAAATTCAAATTAGCAATAATTAGAGAAACATTTCTGTTGTACAACCAACACAGTAACTTTGTATCTCATATTATCACACTGGACAGAAAAANTGAATAAAGATAACAAAATAAAAGAGCCTGGAAATAGTATCAATGAACAATATAGTAAATTATAACAATGTCAGTCAGCCTGAATTTATTTAAAGCTTCTTTCTTCTTGTTCAGGTAGACATGACAACTCTTCCAAGCTTTAATTAATTTCTGTATGCAGGATTCTTCATTTTTAACAAGATAATATACTCAATATAGAAAAGGCCCCTGTCTTAAACTAAATGATAAATAACAAATATAATCATGAACTTATAGATATAAATAACAAATAAAACTTTTTAACTTTGTCAGAACTTGATTAACTGGATATTTTAGCTCTGATGTTACAGTAGAAGTTGGGTCTGCAAATTTCCTACCTTTGTAGGTAGGAAAAATATTTTGCGTTTTCATCCCTTGTTCTTGCTTTTATGGTCATATCATAGAAGTCTTACAGTTTTCTTCTGCTTGTAGTCTAACTCCACCGATTCTTTAATCTTCTTGTCGAAGTTCCAAATTCATACACTTTCAAATCCCTCTGTATCTGCTGAATTCTTTCACTTGTCGTAATCAAAACTACTTGGAATATACAGAGTAAATTCAAATTAGCAATAATTAGAGAAACATTTCTGTTGTACAACCAACACAGTAACTTTGTATCTCATATTATCACACTGGACAGAAAAAATGAGTTAAAGAGGTAACAAGAAAATCCAAGGGCAAGCAAGAAAAATATAGAGAATAATGGAAAAGTAAAGAATTAAAATTAGTTCTGAGAAGAAAACATTAAAATCACTAATATTATATAAAAACTGTCATTTTCTGTGAATGCCTAGTTTAGTTTTATTAAAGCAAAACATACATGTGCAGTGAATGTTGAAAGGTAGCCTAAGCCACAATACCACTGCAGTTAAGCTAATGCCTGTTTTTAGCTCTTCTAATCATACGATAACAACATGTAAAAAATAAGTTATTCGTGGCATATTGTAGGTGATTAATGGGCATATAGTGATACTCCTTAGACTTTGGGTATTGCCAGCTGTAAGCAGAGCACACTTCCATAGAGAACTTCTCTCAGCTGGGCTCTTGTGAGATTAAAAGTGAGTTCCTGCTAAGGAGTCCTTACTTACAATAACTTATTTATAGGATTCACATATCTTTTTAAGTATTTTCTGACTTTGAGTACCAAAACTTGTTTTTCAATTCACTTCCATACATTCACTGTTCATTTCAAAGTCTTTTTAAAGGTAAGATGAATTTCACATAACCTTGAAGTAGGCTGTAATTAATATGTTCTGCTAATTCGGTACAGCTAATTAACTTGGTTCTGCTTTTTGATTCAGTTTGCTTGAATTTAATGTTCATGTTTGGTAAACAGACAAATAAAGAGATAAATGGGTCACTATATTTATTACTGCTCCTTATTTCTTTTAATATCCATGTTGAATAGTATAAATTCTAATGAGAATTAAAATGCTTTTATGCTATCTTAGCAGTAATTGACTGAAACAGGCAATTTGTACTTTGATTCTGCCTATTAAGTAATTGAAAATCACAGACCATTTCTTGATAATTCTTGTAATCAGTAAGCTCCTTTTCAAGTGTTTAGAAATAATTTAAGAACAAGCTTGTTCTCAGATCTGAAAATTTCTAGAAGTTTTTCTACGTTCTTTTCTCTCTTTCCTTCTACTTCCTTAATCAATCTGTATTTGTACTCCTTTTTTCCTCTTTTAATACCATGAGATATATTTCTTTTATTTTTTTATTTTTTTATTTTTTTGTCTCCTCTCTCAGGTTTCACATTACTTTTCTTTATGATTTGACCTCAAAGCCACTTTATATCATTCAGGATATTCCGTAATAATAGTTCTAAATCAACCTAGTAGAAAAGTAATTTAACCAGGTAACAACATGGCTAGGATTATTACACTAATACTCAGAAAGATCTAGATAAACAACTAGTACTAGTTTTTCACCAATGCTGAAGTTCTTTGAAGAATATGAGAGCTAACAAAACAAAATAAAAGAAAAATCCTGTTTTACCTAATGTTCAGATAAATACTTCAATGTATTTAATCAATCTCATTAATTAATTAACTTGTCTGTATTTGATTTTCATAAAGCAAAATTCACAACAAGGGAAATCATAACATCTCTCCATTCTATGCCAGCTGTATCCAAAGCCTAGCCTAGAGCAAACTGGCCTCTTTGCCATAAATTACATTGATAATATCAACACCTGCCATTCTGCACTTACATTAGAATGCAAATGAAAAGGGCTCTTGATTTGCATTTGTAACTACCTGAGTTTGTTCAAAATATGTGCAAGGTTATTTTCTGAAGTCGTTTCCCACTTTCCAGTTACAGACTTTTGCATTCTCCTCAACACTCTTTCCCAAAATGTCAAAAATATATCCAGATTCTGCTTACATACAGATCAAAGTCTTAGAATTAAATTATAGTTAATTTGATGGCATAATATAAAAGTGTTATTCTGCATAAGGTACTGATAGCTGGAATTCACAGCAGAGTCCAGAGATTTCTGTATTCAAACACAAACAATTCTTTCCTATGTATAATATTTTTTTCCTTCCATATTCACTTTGTCTCAAGACTATTTAATTTTCTGATCTGCTGTGTTGGCATAATCTCAACAATCACAGAGTTCATATTCCATACTTGGGGCCCTCTATGCCAACTCCATAATCAAGAAGTTTTTGATCCTGTCTAGGATGAGGAAATGTATCTGAAACAGATACACGTCTTATCAGGCGGCCACCCAGGCCATGAATCACATTTTCAGGATCAAACTTTTGAGGACACAAAAAGTATGTTTTGCCTGCTCTCATTTTGATGTTTCTGTACTCATCTGGACAGAAATACAGAGCAAATAAGGCACCCAACTTGCCACTTGTTTTAACAGGTGGATAGTCAAATGATATCACAATAGTATTTAATTATTTCGCATTGTATCATACTTATGCATTGCTACATTTAAGTTTTCCACTCATTGATTTTAACATTGTCTTTAAACGCAGCTAGATTTTGTACTGTGAATCCAACCTAAGTCTGCAAATCATATTTCTGAAATCATTGTGAAACAGATTATTAAGTCAATTATTCATTTTGAGTTCTTAGTAGTATTGTTTTTTCTGAGATCATTTTTTTTTTTTTCATACTGTTTTTGTTTACACAAGGATTTTCAAGATAAATAAGCTCATTGAAGTAAGTATGGCCATTACAGATTTACAGATATGTTTAAAAGCCTTGTTACTGAAGTTAATGATGGGATGAAGAAGCCAGCTGCAGCACACTTCTGTAAGATGACAGAGTGGAAACTAAATGCTTGATAAAATGCTTTTGCTGCATCCTATCAATAAAGGTTACTCTTTTTTTAAGATTTTTAATTATGTCTGCAACATGTTCTTCTGTTTTACTTTTGTAAGTTTTGTGAACAAATAGTAGTTAATAGACAATATGCTATCTTACAGGTAGTTGAAGAGAAGAGACAACAGGGAAGGATGGATTTTGACTGTTCAAAAAGCGTAAGTACTGATGAATTATGGGCTAGTGAAGTACGGAGTGGGACAGACTGAAAACTGACTGAACTGCTGGGTCCAAAGGACTGTGATCAGCATCACAATGTCGAGCTGTAAGCCTGTCACTCCTGGTGTGTCCTGGGTCTCATGATAGGATAAATTCTATTCTAATTTTTCATAAGACACTGGGACATGGTGCACCCTCAGGAAGTTTGCATATGATACAAAACTGGGAATAGTGGCTGAAACATTAGATAGGTGTGCTGCAATTCGTATTATTCAGTGCTTAAATATTCCTCATGATAAGAAAATATTTCTAAAAAATGTTCAGATACATTAGACATAAAGATGATTATTCAGGACTTCATTTCTACGAAGATGTCCAGGAGGTTTCTCTTCAATGGACAGGTTGAAAATACTTCCTTGAAACTGACTCTATCTACCATTTGTGGTAGATATCTTTGGATATTTGTACAGCACAATAATCTTTTGTCACTATTCTACTGTATTATTATAGTTATTACTTCATATAAAGGAGGAAAATGTGTGATTTGAATACATGAACAGAAACTTTCATACAAGCAAATGCGTGCATTTTTGTGATTGCGGAAACCTGAAGAGCTCTTGAAAGACTAAATCTTCTCAAGGTTTTAGTAGAACGGTTAGATAAATAGCTCCCTTTAAATATTTCCTGCTACAGGAAAATACTTACCAGAGTTTAGATAACTGCAAAATAACAAAACAAACAAACAAAAAAAAACATGAAATATTATTTTTCAAATTTTTTTTTCTTGTTAATTTTGAAACTGTGCAAGGTGACAAAGTACCATTACAAATATTTTAACGAATTTTAGAAATTAAAATGAAAAATAAGAACTTACATATGTTCATGAGATTATCCAATGTTATAGTAAATGTAGTGTGAGTGTTGTATTAAATGCAGTTTAAGTAGCTGCTGTTTGTAAATTAAAAAAAAAAAAAACAACTCTGGCTTCTTTTACTTCCATTATTAGTAGTATAACCTATCTAGAACTCAAAAGTCAATCAGAACTCAAAAGCAAATAACCTTCATACATCTTCTGTATTGTATACCGAATATCAGAAAAGAATTGTAAACATTTAAACAAGCTGGAATTGTACTTATTGGTTTTGAAGTAAAGCAAAAGTGTTCCATAAAATCCCATTAAACTAAATAGTATGAACATTTGCTTAAGACAAGAAGAGAATATTGTTAACAATTCAGCTGGAGAGGAGAAGAAATTCAGTCAGTTCTGTCTTTGCCAGTAGATATTAAAAAGAGTAAATTAGATTTTAATCACTGGATAACATAGATATGTTATGCATTAAGACAAAAACTACACGAACATTCTCACCAGATTGTACATTCTGATAAGATTTTCTTTGAAATTTTTTGTATGATGTTCTCATGCATATGCAAAGAATTTTATGTCCTTTCTTAGATAACTTGAACAGGTAGAGTAAACATAATGTATGGAGGGGAAATAAAAAAGCCTTCTAAATTTCTTAAGGTACAGAATCAAATAGCTTTTCAAACACATATTCAATCTTTTGCAAAGAGAATAAGTTGCTTTGAATTTCCAATGATTTCTAGCCTTGCTTAGAAACACTGTAAAATGAAATTTAGAAGGCTTGTGATGCAGCCCAGGATAGCTTCACCAGGGGAAAATCATGCCTGACAAATTTGGTGGCCTTCTTCCACAGGCTTACAACATTGGTAGATAAGGGAAGAGCAACTGATGTCATCTAATTGGACTTGTGTTGTGCACTTGACACTCCAGCATGACATCCTTGTCTCTAAACTGGAGAGACATGGATATGGTGGATGGACCACTCAGTGGATAATGAATTGGATGGATGGTCATACAGAAAGTGTTGCAGTCAGTGGCTTTATGTCTGGGTGAAGAACAGGGGTGAGTGACATTCCTCATGGGACCGGCATTGTTTATAGAATACCATATTTATAGAATGGCCATAGAATACCATATTTATAGGCCAGCATTGTTTAAAATCTTTCTGGATGACATGGACAGTGAGACTGAGTGCACGCTCAGCAAGTTCACAGATGACACCAAGCTGAGTGGTATGGTTCACACACTGGAAGGAAAGGATGCCATCTGGAGGGACCTTGACAGGTTTGAGAGGTGGGCCCATGTGAACCTCATGAAGTTCAGCAAGGCCAGGAGCTAGACTCTGCACATGAGTCAGGGCAATCCCATGCAAAAATACAGGCTGGGCTGAGAATTACTTGAGAGCAGTTCTGATGAGAAGGACTTGGTGTTGTTGGTTGATTAGAAGCTCAATATGAGCCAGCAATCTGCGCTTGCAGCCCAGAAAGACAACTGTATCCTGAAATGCATCAAAAGGAACTTGACCAGCAAACCAGGGAGGTGATTCTTCCCTTCTGCTCTGCTCTTGTGAGATCCTACTTGGAGTACTGTGTTTAGTTCTGGGACCTCAGACATCCGAGGGACATGGATGTGTTGGAATGAACCTAGAGGAGGGCCATGAAAAGGATCAGAGGGCTGGAACATCTTTGCTATATAGACAGGCTGAGAATGTTGGGATTGTTTAGCCTGAAGAAGAAAAGGCCCCGGGTAAGCATTATAGAGGCCTTCCTGTAACTAAAGGGAACCTACAAGAAAGCTGGAGAGGGATTCTTTATCAAGGAGTGTAGTGACAGGACAGGAGACAATGGTTTTAAACTGAAGGAGGGTAGATTTAGACTGAATACAAGGACTAAATTCTTCATGATGAGAGTGGTGAGGCACTGGACTTGTTTGTCTAGGGAAGCTGTGTGTGTCCCCTCTCTGGAAGTGTTCAAGGACAGGTTGGATAGAGCTTTGGGCAACCTGATCTAGGTCATAGGTGTCCCTGCCCATGGCAAGGGGGTTGGAAGTAGATGACATTTAAAGTTCCTTCCAGCCCAGTCCACTCTATGATTCTATGATGATTCAATGATAACATATTTAAATGTAAATATATATGCATATACTTATACACAAATATGTATGTGTATGTATACATATATACATACACAATATATATAAACCTCTTCTTAAAAAAAAATCAAATTGATCACAGCTCTGCTGTCTTACAACAAAAAAGAAAACAAACAAAACAACAACAACAAAAGGAACTCACTTGCAAGAAGAATTTACGTACTTCTCCTTTTTATTCTAAATAAGGAGTGAGAAGATACAATAGGTGGAAGGAAGACAGTTTTAAAAAAAGGACCAAATTCTCTCCTCACACCTACCTGTTAATCCCCATTAAATTCAGAGGTGTTGCACCAGTGAAACAGAGGGTAGAACATGGTCACCAGAGCTGAAACAATTTCTCTCTATTTTTTTTCCTTTTTCTCCCTGAAATATTTTTCTTCACCTAACTTTGATCGTCTCTGGAACTCATAAGATCCTGCAGTTAGCTGATTTGTTATGCAAGACTGGCATATATATATATCCCTACACTGTTGTCTGTTTTACATGTTAAAACTATTTAGAAAGAGGTATGATAAAGAAGAGAGGTTGCATAGACCAGAAATAGAGAGGGAGCTATCACAGTAGCCAGAAATTACTCTTTGGTGTAGGTGGATCTGAAGTCTAACTTCCTTGCTGTCTTGCCCTGACCATGCTTCTGTTTTGCTAACAAAAGGACAGCACTAAGTTCTCTATAAACAGTGAAACATTTACCTTTCATGCGGTTGCACAAATGTTTAGACATTCACCCAGGAAATGAAGATTTTCTATAGTAAGAGACATTTGATTATCTAATGATTTATGAAAATATTTTTAATTCTTTTTTATTTTTCCCTTATAAATAGAAACCTATATAATAAGAGTGATAAATGTCTGGCATTACAGAAAAGGGAACATAACCATAATAATAGTTGGAGAGACTGTGTGGAGTTGCAAATATGTGCCTATCATGTGAAGAAAGAATGTGCTGCAAGGACAGTCAATTGTCTCCTCATTACCATTATGCTATATCCTCCTTTTTATAGCAAATACTATAAATAATTATTACATATCACTCCACCTTTAGTAAACTGTAAGATGTGAAGTGAATGAAAAGCATAACGGATCAAACATATCATTTTTCGAACCCTGAAATTTAGAAGTTTAGATTAGAAAACTGGAGATGTCCCCCTTAACTGGAAGCTGGTTCCTGTTTTTAAGAATGGTAAGAGAGAATACCCTGCTAATTACACATCTGTCAGTCTCACTTCAGCGCCTGGTAAAATTATGGACAAGATGGCTCTGAGAAATATTGAAAAGCACTTGAAGACAATTAGTCATAGCCAACATGAGTTTACAAGGTGAAAGTTCTGTTTAATGAACTTAATTGCCTTTTTCAACAATGTTACCTGTCTAGTTGACAAAGGAATGCCAGTAGATATAAATTTTTGAGATTTTAGCAAAGATTTCAGTACTGTCTCTCACAGCATTCTTTTTAGTTTAGAGAAGAGAAGGTTGAGAACTGACCTCATTCCAGTCTACAGCTTCCTCACAAAGGGGAATGGAGGGGCAAACGCTGATCTCCTCTCTCTGGTGACCAGTGACAGGACCTGAGGGAATGGCATGGAGCTGTGTCAGGGGAGGTTCAGGCTAGTCTTTAGTAAAAGGTTTTTTACTGAAAGGAAAGGTTCTTTACTGAAAGAAGGGTCCAGAGGAGGGCCACCAAAATGATCGGAGGACTGGAGCACCTCTCCTGTGAGGAAAGGTTGAGGGAGTTGGGACTGTTCAGCTTGGAAAAGAGAAGGCTCCGGGGAGACCTCATTGCGGCCTTCCAATGCTTAAAAGGAGCTTACAGGCAGGAGGGGGACCGACTTTTTACACAGGTGGATAATGGTAGGACAAGGGGGAATGGGCTAAAACTGAAAGAGGGGAGGTTGAGGTTGGACGTCAGGAAGAAATTCTTCCCTGTGAGAGTGGTGAGGCGCTGGAACAGGCTGCCCAGAGAAGCTGTGGCTGCCCCATCCCTGGCTGTGTTCAAGGCCAGGCTGGATGGGTTCCTGGGCAGTTTGATCTAGTGAGCTAGTGGCTGGCAGCCCTGTCCACGGCAGGGGGCTTGGAACTAAATGATCTCTGAGGTCCCTTCCAACCCAAGCCATTCTATGATTCTATGATTCTATGATTCTATGATTCTATGATTCTATGATTCTATGATTCTATGATTCTATGATTCTATGATTCTATGATTCTATGATTCTATGATTCTATGATTCTATGATTCTATGATTCTATGATTCTATGATTCTATGATTCTATGATTCTATGATTCTATGATTCTATGATTCTATGATTCTATGATTCTATGATTCTATGATTCTATGATTCTATGATTCTATGATTCTATGATTCTATGATTCTATGATTCTATGATTCTATGATTCTATGATTCTATGATTCTATGATTCTATGATTCTATGATTCTATGATTCTATGATTCTATGATTCTATGATTCTATGATTCTATGATTCTATGATTCTATGATTCTATGATTCTATGATTCTATGATTCTATGATTCTATGATTCTATGATTCTATGATTCTATGATTCTATGATTCTATGATTCTATGATTCTATGATTCTATGATTCTATGATTCTATGATTCTATGATTCTATGATTCTATGATTCTATGATTCTATGATTCTATGATTCTATGATTCTATGATTCTATGAAAGGGTGGTCAGGCACTGGAACAGGCCCCAAGCCTGCCAGAGTTCAAGACGTGTTTGGGCAACACTGTTACACATAGGGACTGATTTTTGGGTGGTCCTGTGTGAAGCCAGGAGCTGGGCTCAATGTTCCTTGTGGGTCCCTTCAAACACAGAATATCCTTTGATTCTATGAGTCTAAGCTAAGTGCATCATGTATATCTAAATCTAAATGGTTTCATGTTAATCATAGATTGAGCCTATATCCAAGGGGCTCTTGATTTGCCTGTTATCCAAGAAAAGGATATACACACATCATGCAAACAGGAATGGCTACAGTCTTAGAAACATGAAAGCAATATAAATTAAATTACTTAGAGGATATTGACACATAAATAAAAGTTAATTTTTTGTGTGTATAAGCCAGTATACATTATCTTGACATTCCTAGTAAAAAATCAGTCTGCATTTATGTAACGGAACAAGATCTCAGTGCTGATCTGGATTCACCTCAGGAATCAGAGGACTGAATTTGGTGTCATTTCTGTATTAATTAGACAATTTTGACTATTTGACTTTTAAAACATTATTATACTAATAGTAAATTCTTAACTCCATGGTGTGTTCACTTTTGCCTAATGAAAGATTATGAGATAATTTGACTGAAATAGGGAATATCTCTTCCTGTTGAATCCAAATGTGTCTAATTATCAGGTCTTCCTAATGTGTTACAGAATGAAGTTCAACCAAAACTGAGGTTATGGAAAATGTAAATTATTTCTGAAAACCTCAAGCATGTAATTTGTGTGACATTATGTAGGTAAAATCGCAGGAGAAGATTGTATTTGGCCATCATGTTTTATGTGAGTTAAATTCTCATATTCACAGTGATATTATTCTTCTCTCTCCTTGAAAATCAGAGATAAACTTTCGTCAAATATAATTTGAGATTTTTTTTTCTCTTTCATTTGTTGATTCGATTGTAACAGATCAAAACAGATTATCTTTAGCTCAAAATATAATGTCATTATATGAAATGCAATTGAAATACAGGCTTTATGTTGTTTGGAAATATCCTAATAGCTCAAACATCTAAATGGGCAAAGTTGAGGGATGCCATTAGGAAATGCACAATACATGAAAGACAACAAAATGAATCACATTAAAGACAAATTACCTTCAGTAAGTGTTTTTAGATGTCCTGAATTCTGTGGCAGAATTCTGATTTACTTAGGACATCTGGTCACTTTCAGTGTGGGTCTTTATAGTGCTGATGTAATAGTAAATTACTTTTTCTTCTTAATTTCCTACATTACTAAAATTTGCATTATTCTTTCTATGTAGTAATGGTAATAATTTATATTACGATAAACCACAATGATTTCAGTAAGTCAGAATATCAGATATCCCAGGAAGGGTCTAGGAGTCTGTTCTGTGTCATTGCAGGCAGGTTTCACAGCTGCCTTATTGGCTTTGTGTCAAATCTACATATAGGGGTGAAAAGGAGATTGCAGTTACTTCTTGACAATGCAGATTAGTAATAGACCAAATAATGTAACAAAAAGTATCATTAACTCCACCGAAAGACAGCAGCACTGACCTTTTACCTCAAGAAAACAGCATTGCAATAAGGTCTGACTACCTAAGTGAACTGAGATGCCACTCAGACAAGTTAGCACAAGGCAAAACAAGCCACAGATTCTAATTAACCATTTACACATTTATTTGTGTGTGTGGGCGTGCACGGATGTGAGTGACCTGGAAAGCAATAGAACTCATTCTAAATCCATCTGTAACTTCGTGTAGCTTTCCTGACCTCTACAGGTTGCTACAGGCCTAGTGCCAGAGTGACTGTGAGCTGAGTGAGCAGGAAGCCAACTGCATCCTACAGCACCTTTCTCTGCAGGCTATATTTGTTTTTCATGTAGGAATCTTGCCAGCAATTAATAAACCTCAGAACTGTATTAAATCTCTGTGGGTCTCTTTTTTTACTACTATTTCACAGACACAGGAAGCTCTGGCCAGTAGCAGCAGCATTTCAAAAAAAGAAACGAAGCAATCATTTTCCTTAGTCCTTCATAGCTATAAAGCTATGCAACAACATAGCCCAGTATCTGATTGCTTTTTAACAAACTACAAGATCCATCTTTTATGATAAAGCTTTTTGTTTGTAAGATGTATTTTGTGTTTAAAAATAATTGATATACATCTGAAACACAATTTTTTTGAACAGGAATGAAAAGAAAAAAGTATATGCTCATAGTATTGAATAGGTAGAGTTACCAAATTAGAGATCATTGGTGTATTGTCTTCACAGGTCTGTGTAAGAAGATAAACAGTTACCTTTGCATTTTTCAGGACAATTATTATACATGGCAGATATTTCTGCTAGTGCTCCAACACTGGTTGGAATATAACTGTTCAGACATTGATAACCAACTGAAGTGTTAATTAAATCATGGGATACTATAGAAAACTCAGTATAAAAGGCTGAAACTTCATTGCTGGAACTTAGATTAAAAAAAAAAAAAAAAAATTCAATAGATATTTCCTACATAAAATCCCCAGCTCATCTATTTACCCTGTAAAATGCACATTGTCCACAAACTGTTGATGGTCTAAATTCCCTTTCACTATACTGGAATATATTTTGTTATTTCACTCTCCCTTTTTGAGATTTTACTGTTTGTGTTCTGTTTGAACATTGCTGGTAGCAAATTCTGCTGACGGAAGCAGAGGAATAAAAGTCAGTTGACTTCAGTAGAGTTATTTTTTTTTTCTAAGAGGGGAATTTGCCATCTAGATTATCCTAATAACTTTGAATAAATAGAAGTTCTAAATTTCTATTTCTAGATTCAAGACTCTTCCCTTTTTATATCAATAAGAGATAAAGAAGATGAAAGTACTGACCTGTGGTTGTGGGAACTATTTTATTTAACTCATAGAAAACAAAATTGGAGAAATACATGATCCGAATCACTAGAGGGTTAAGGGAAAATAAAAGATTAAGCCATTTATATTTAGGTAACCGAATGCAGCTATCTATGTGGCAAGTAGGTTGATCCAGGCTCATGTTATTGTTAAGTGAGATCCACTCACTCAAGCCACTGGAGTCTAGAAAGATATCTGTCTGGTCATTCACTAGAAAAAGATCCAGGTTTCAGAGTTCAGTGTTTAGCGGTGTTTAAAATTCCATACAGTTACCCACCTATCCACTAGGTGCTGGACTAACGAATGAGTATCCTCTTGGTCTTTGTGTCATACCTACTTGCCTTTGTGACTTAAAAGAGCAATTTTAATTTAAAAAGGCAATACTACATGTACCACCAATGCAATATTTTACTGCAGGTAATTGACACATAATGCAGGTTTTAATGAAAGAAGCTTGGCGTCTGTTAGTAACTAATAGCTTGATGAATGATTTACCTTTGAGGAACGATGTGTCCTCTAAAAAAACAAAAAAAGTCAGTTAGAAACTAGAGAGACAGTTTATGAAGTTCACTTTTTATTGAAACTGAAGTTTTCTTGGAGACTATCATTCACTTGTCCAGCTATGAGGAAGCTATGGCACATTTATAAAATTGACAAATCTAATTTGAGGAGAGAGAATCTAGGGAGGAGAAAAGATTTCTATTTTTCCACAGGTGTTTCATAATTATAATATTTTATATTTAATGATTTACTCATCTTGAGATATCTATATGCATTGACCCACTAGAAGTCTGTACTGGAAGTAGCAGGTTGGATGGGGAGCATTAGGAAAATGGATTTCTCTGGGACCAGTTTTCTCACATAGCTAGTGACTGTGTTTGAAAGGGGATTTAATATTATATAATGTTATTAATCATGAGAGAGACTAGATATTTATATTCAATAATATAATAATGAAGTTTTTTTTTTTTTAACAATAATAAAAAAATAGGTTTAAAACTGAGAAGGGAAAGATACATTGTTTCTCAGTGACAGATTATGTTTTTTGTGTTTGGTCAAGTCTCAAGGGTCAATTCCATTATTTACAGTGTTAAGTACAACTGTTTCATTGACCTGAGAACTTCAAGTTTTGATGAAGAAAATGGGCAACAGAAAATGAGGAATTATTGATATATATTTGTTCCTTCCCCCGCTCTGTTTACATTTTTATGTTCATAAATGCATTATCCATACAACTCTGAAATTTCAAAGTTTTGGTAAAGAAAATGTACTGGCATCATAAAGAATAAAATAAGACAACTTAGTGAAAGTTTATCTTCCACCACTTTTTCACACAAATAGCCTTATAAAAATTATCAGAGATAATTTTCTAATTAAGTGATAGGATAACTTCGACATCTACTGTCTGATTGTCTAGCTCTCATAGACAATATATATACATTTAAAATCCATGATAAAATCTCAGTTCCATATCTAAAGCAGCTTTCTCCAGTTTACCATCAAACAACCTGATGAAAAAAATGTATAATCTCGAATAGGGCTGAAAAAAAATGAATCCCCTTACATTTTCTTTCTCTTCCTTTAGTCTCTCACTGATCTTGTTATGTCTCCATCTGCAAGGAAGCTAGAACAGGAATAATTGATCATATTCAATATTAATTTATGATTGAAAGTATTGCTATGATTTGATATTATGCAGCTTACTAGGGTGTTTAGAAATGTGTAAGAAAATATTTTTTTTTTGTATTAGGAAAGTTTTCTATCATTAACTGATAGCTTTTCTGTGAAGATGTCAGTAAAACTGTACTCTCTGTTCTAAATAAATTTGGAAAAAAAAGTCAACACACATGCGAAAAAAAAAAAAAAAGCCAAAAGCAAAAAGCAATGAACAACAACAACAACAAAAAGCCCTTCCCTTTAAATACATTCAAATTCTCAAAAATCACATTTCTGTCATCTCTCATTCCACTTGAAAACATGTAAGTATGGAAAATTGTGATGTGAGAATAGGCAGTAACCTTTCAGCTCTTTCCCCCTCATCAGCTTTCTGACCAATGTAGAATGTTCTCCTGCTGTTCTTTTACCTTGATTTTCAGGTTGTATCATAGCATCTTTAAAGTAACATTTGCATTGAAAAAAAATAAAAAAATAAAAAAAATAAAAGTGGCGAGGAAACACTCATACAAACTAGTAAAATTGCGGCATAGATCAATGCAAATCTGGAGAAGGACAATACTGTATGATTAAACAAGTGCCAACTTGTTGATAGAGCTACACCTATGTAAATATATACTGATTTGGTATTAGTTTGCTCAGAGCAAGTGTATCAAACTTGAATCTGTCCAGATGCTAGTTCAGAGATTAACCTCTTTTCTTTGTCTCTTTATTCACAGTAGAGGTATGATAGGAGTCCTGAGATATCCCATGTTTGTATATGGCTTAACAGAATACTGCCTGTTCTTGAGTTTTAATCATTAAGTAGTGAACATACAAAAGAATGTTCCCACACTAGGCTGTAGTTAATTTTGAGCAGAAAGAGAGGTGTTTTACTCCAAAGATGATTCAAAAACTTATGTCTCCTGTCTCTAGGAAAATGTAAGCATAAGCATAAAAATCAAATAAAGGAAGCAGGAAACCAGCATGGCTGCACAAGGACCTGCTGGTCAAACTGGGGGAAAAGAAGGAAACATACAGGCAGTGGAAGCAGGGATGGGTGGCCTGGGAAGAAAACAGGGATGCCGTCCATATGTGTAGAGCTGTGATGGAACTGAACCTGGGGAGGAATGTGAAAAATAACAAGGGATTCTACAGGTACATTGTTCAGAAGAGACAGGCCAAGGAGAGTGTACCCCCTCAGATAAATCAGAAGGATGATCTGGCTTCATTGGACATGGAGGAGGCTGAGGTTCTCAACAAGTTATTTGCCTCAGTCTTCACTGTCAGTCAGGCATCCCATGTCTGTTATGTCCCAGAACTTTTGGACAGTGGTCAGGGGAGTAAAATCCCTCCCACTGTAACAGAAAACCAAGTCTGAGACCACCTTATGAGGCTGAACATGTACAAGTCTATGGGTCCCGATGACATGCATCCCAGGGTCCTGAAGGAAATGGCTGACGAGGTTGCCAGGCCACTCTATCATATATGAAAAGTCATGGCTGTCAGATGAAGTCCCTGGTGACTGGAAAAAGGGAAACATCATGCCCATTTTTAAGAAAAGGAGAAAGACCCGGGGAACTGCAGGTTAGTGAGCCTCATGACTGTACCTGGAAAGATCATGGAGCGGATCCTCCTGGAATCTATGTTAAAGCACATGCGAGATGAGGAGGTGATCTGAGATAGGCTTCACCATGGCTTCACCAAGGGCAGATAGTGCCTGACCAATCTGGTGGCCTTCTGTGATGGAGTGGTGGCATCGGTGGACAAGGGTAGGACAACAGATATCATGTATCTGGACATGTGCAAGGCCTTTGACATGGTCCCGCACCTCATCCTTATCTCTAAAGTGGAGAGATATGGATTTGATGGGTGGACTGTTCGTTGGATAAAGAACTGATTGGATGATCACAGCCAAAGGGTTGTAGTCAACGGCTCTACATCCAGGTGGAGGCCGGTCACGAGTGGTGTCCCCCAGCGGTCCGTCTTGGGACCGGTGCTCTTCAACATCTTTATTGACAACTTACACTGTGGGATCGAGTGCAACCTCAGCAAGTTTGCTGATGGCACCAAGCTGAGTGGTGCAGTTGATACCCCTGAAGGAAGGGATGCAATCCAGAGGGAGCTGGACAGGCTGGAAAAGTGGGCCCACGAGAACCTGATGAGGTTCAACAAGGCCAAGTGCAAGGTGTTGCACTTGGGTCAGGGCAATCCCAGGTATGTGTACAGACTGGGAGAAGAACTCCTTGAGAGCAGCCCTGTGGAGAAGGACTTGGGGGTTCTGGTGGATGAGATGCTGGCCAGCAGTGCGCTCTTGCAGCCAGGAAGGCCAATGGCATCCTGGGCTGCATCAAGAGAGGGGTGGCCAGCAGGGCAAAGGAGGTGATCGTCCCCCTCTACTCTGCCCTTGTGAGACCTTATCTGGAGTACTGTGTCCAGTACACGAGGCCCTGGGGCCCCCAGCACAAAAAAGACAGAGCTGTTGTAGTGGGTTCAGAGGAGAGACATGAAGATGCTCAGAGGGCAGGGATACCTCTCCTACGAAGAGTGGTTGAGGCAGCTGGGTTTGTTCAGCTTGGAGAAAACAAGACTCCAGCAAGACTTCTTTGAAGCCTTCCAGTACTTTAAGGGAGCTTATAAACAAATAGCAAACTGACTTTTTACACAGTCTGATAGTGATAGGACAAGAGGGAAAGGTTTTAAACTAAAGGAGTGGAGACTCTGGTTAGATATTAGTTGGAAATTTTTCACTCAGAGGGTGATGATGCACTGGCACGTGTTGCCCAGAGATGTTGTTGATGCCTCATCCCTGGGGTGTTCAAGACCAGGTTGGATGGGGCCCTGAGTAGCCTGATCTAGCAGTTGGCAACCCTGCCCACAGCAGAGGGATTGAGAGTAGATGATCTTTAAGGTCCTTTTCAACCCAGGCCATTCTATGATTCTATGATTCTTTGATTCTATGATTTAGTTCAGACTTTCAGGATTCTTGCAAAATACCATTCATTCCTACAGGACTGTAAGGTACTAATGTATAATGTTCTATTCTTATAATTTCTCTGTTACTTTCTTCAGTAAGATATAGTGATGTTTCCATGAATTGCTTTAAAAATTTACTGAACTGTGCATTATTTAAACTTTTCACTTGCTGTATTTTTACTTTGTTTTAAGTACATTTACCAATGTAAAGGATCTTTGTTCTTTTGGAGTCGATCCACTCCTACTGTTGTTCATCTTTCACGTGAAACTCATAATCCTGTGATTGCAACATCACAATTAATTATTGGGGAGATTATTATGATTTTTTAAATAGAGGAATTGGGGACCTTCAAATGGGGAATAAGTCATAAACAAATTCATAATTGAAAAAAAAAAAAGGCTTCTTTTTTTTTTTTTCCTGCGAATGTTCAGATGTAGGGAGAGAAAGGCAAAGTATTAATAGATATTGTTATGAAAACAGAACTTATCCCAATTAGAAGGTGTTTCCTTGCTCTAAGATTTCCATGAACAGCCATGCAGTTTCTTAAGATTTTGGAACTACTTTTTGGCCAAGGGCAGATTTTATTACTCTAATACTGTTCCCTTCTTTTTTGTAAGGGTACTTAGGATGTATGAATTTATACAAGTAAAAGCGATAAAATCTAATACTGAACAAATAAGAAATATGAAAGTACATTGAGTTTCACATATTTAAATAGGTTTTTGGCCTCCTTCTAGTGACTAATCATCATTATAAATTCTCACGTGTTAGAATAAAATGAACGGTTGGAAAATATTCACAAGAGCTATCATTAGTGTCTAGTGGCTCTAGTCAATGCTCTGTAGTAAGTAATCTGTGTTTCTAGTCAGAGACAAATTCCTGAAGGAGGTGACTCAGAGCTGAAATCTAAATTGATCTGAATCACAACCTAGAGAGACTATCTGTACAAGGATTTCAAGAGATTAGACTAAAGATATCCACTGCAAATCTCTCTATAAATGAGAACTTAAGACAATAAGTGTTTTAAGCATCAAACACCTTTCATTTCCATTTTCTCAGTATTGTTTGGTCTCATAATGGTGCATGAGAAATAGGGTTACATTGCAAAAGAATATGAAAACCGATCTTCACCAAAGTCCTAGTATCTATATAAATCAAAGTATACTTTGATTTATACAAACTATACAAAGTTTTCTATATAATATCTCTTTGAATCAAAAATATCTACTTCTATTTCAAGGTCTGGATTGTGGTGGTATGTTTTTAATTTGTAATTGTAAGTATATGTCTGTCTAAGAGATAAGCTATCATTCAAAGTGTTATTAGAGTTAATTACTAGAAAAAATCTGTGGATTGTGTTATTCTGTATGATCACAATGGCATTTTTTCCAAAAGTTCTGGACTTGCTGCCTCTGGCATTTGAACATTCCTAAATCTATAGCCGTTGCTCTAAGCAATGAAAAATGCCATACGTGCCTATTAATTTGGATCCCAACAATGACATTTTACACATTAACTTTGACAATTCATCGATTTTGAGAAAAGGCATGAAGGCGGTAGAAGATATCAGAACATTTGTGGTGACTAATAACTCATTCTGACACTTGTAGTAGGGAAGACCTTGGTGAAAAAAAACATCTTTTGCTACTTGCAATTAGGCCTCAAGCCGAAGTATTTTATTAGAGTATAGTGTGAGTCAGTAAAATAGATTTGGACATTAAGCTCTCAAGGAAAGAAGTATTTCATAATTCCTGTTTCTCAAGTAAGGGCTTGTTCCCTCAGTAATAAGTTAAGCAAAAGGCAGGCATTTGGTATTTGTAAGTTCCTAAGTGAAAGAAGCTCTCCATACATTTTTCAACAAAAATTTCTGTAAGAATATAATGAGTTCTTAACATGGAGAGGGCAAAAATATGCAATTACTATATATCAGTACTAACATAAATTACATTTAACTAAATTTCTGTAATAAAATACGAAACACAGAATATACAGAGGGTGCCAAAAAATGTATACACATTTTAAGAAATGAAAAAACCTATTAAAATAGTAATACTTAATATATGCCAATAACAAAAGATGAATACAAGTCACCTGTGACTTCTGCAATTAGAAGAGGTGCTCAAAGTGGTTACCATCAGTGTCCAGACACTTATTACTATGGCAAACTACTTCTGTTCTTCCACCATTTTCTTTGACTGCCTTGCCTGCCGCATGGTGACGCCCATTTTCCTTGACTCTCCTGCCTGTTGCATGGTGATGCTAGCATTCACTTGATTAATGCCATCTTTTGAGTGAACATCATACTACACATTGCTATCGTAATTCAATTTAACTTCAAAAAGCGATACATAGATAATATCTCTTAAAATGTGTACACATTTCTTTGGCATCCCTGGTTACGTATATATTCACACCATACATACAAAGACACACCCATAAATATATTTAAGATCTAAGTGTACACACATACCAAGAGTCTTCAGATAGATCTTTTTGATTTAGAGTAATTTATATGTCTGCTAGTAGGATCAAAACCGAAGTTAAAATCAGCCTGTTGGTCTATTAATTTCTATCTGTTCTGACGCTTGGTCTTGTTGCATGAACATTAATATTTGCATATCTATGGAGATTTTTTCTTTGTTATTTTTTTTAACATGTATAAAATCAGAAGAAATGCCACAACTCAGAAATGCAGTGCTGTAGATTAATGTAAAGAATACTTAATAAACTGTTGATGTATGAAGTCATTTAGACCTGGAGGCAATTTTGCTTATGTTGTCAACAAAGCAAATTATTCTGGTTCATGTATTTTTAGAAGAATTTTACTTACTGTGCCCATTTGATCAGACATGGATGCAAAGATAAACTGCCAGTTTATAGAAAATCCCTAAGCACAGAAATCTTTTCAAATAATTTTTGTAAAAACCAGTCTGAATATCGTGTATCCTCTTTTCATAGCTCCATTCCTGTAAGACATGTTGTGAAATAAGACAACCATTGACCTTTTGCAGAAAAGAAAGCTTACCTATCAACAGTACTTGCTTGACTCATAGAAGTGGAGAATGTGGAATTATGGAAGTGGAGAGACAGGAAATATTCTTAATATTTACACTAGCAGAATATTTATAGTATATTTTATGAATCCAAAATAATTTTAGGATTTGCATTTCATGTAAGTGTAAACTTTTGACTTTCTATTTATTAAGACACTCACTCAAAAAAAAAAAAAAAAAAAGAAACCCAAAGTTTCTTTGCTTGTTTGGTTTTGTACTTGCTTTGTATGAAGTTTGAAAGTCTAGTACAGTAACTTGCTTTATAATAATAACTGGTAAAGTTGTCCAATGTAGAATAGTTTGCAACAATCAGGGATCTGGATCCACATTTTGAGTTCAACTTTGCATTTTAAATTAAGTAGAAGTATTAATTTAAATGATGAAGAGATTTGCAGATCTAAGCATTCATTATCAACCACAACATATTCCAAGATTGGCAAAGGCAGCAACCATCCTTTTTGCGAAGTATTCTATTAATTTTAATCATTATTATTCAGCCACTTACTTTCAGGTTGCTCTATCATGAGTATGTTCTTTGACCTAGGACATAACTGTTAAATCTGCAAGTCAGTATTAGGGAAGATGTACACTTACATCTTGGCTGAGATGTAGGAACACAGCTGTCTGTGCATGAATCTGAAAACTTAATCAGCTTCAGGAAATCTTTTGCATTCAATTATGGGTCAGTACGTGCTATTTCTACTGACCTCTTTATTGGAGACAGCTATTAAAGTGGGTATGTTTTTGCAGTTCATAGTACTGTATTAAAGGCAGTTAGAAAGAAGTTTGTTGGAAAATGTAGCAGAAATAGGCAAACCATTCAGATAACCAAAAACTTAAACTGGATGAATGTATACAGTAAGTGGTAATTATATTGTAGTTAAGAAAAACATTATATTTGCTGTAATTTCTTAATTCAAGTGTATGATGTATTTAACTTCCCTGAGTTTCAGAAGCAAGTTATTTTCCTATAAGTAATGAAAAAATATTAACTGCAGTGAAATGAAGTTTTATTTACAGTGGTCTTCCTGGACAGCCTGTTGAGTCTGAAGATCAATTGTCTGCACAAGGGGACAGATTCATAAAAAATGCACTCACACTGGAGATAAGCAGCAGATGTAAACACAGAAGGGTGCAATCTCAGCTTTCTAACCTGTGTGGACAGCAGACTACCACTGTGCAGGCCAGTGTGGCATCAGCAAATAGAAGGTTCCAGTCAGCTATATATTTGTTAATGGAATCACCATAACAAGACACTAACATATAATCTGGCATTACTAAAAAATATTTACATGCAACTAGGACCAGGGTTTGCAAAAGGGTACTGTTCTGAGGAAAAAGTAAACAAATCATGATAAAGTAGGAATGGGTAAGAACGTAGTACCTCATCTACTCTGCAAAATCATAAAAAGAAGACAGAGAAGGCTAACCAGAATGAAATCTTCTTGTGATTGCATTTGATACATGAAAAAATGAGTTAAGAAAGAGAAGTGGGAGTAAATCTCAGCTAGTGGATTAGACCCACATACCAATTTCTTTCAGAGGCCTAGTGGCTTTCTATGATGGTATAACTGCAGTAGTGGCTGAGGGAAGAGCCACTGATGTCACCTATCTGGACTTCAGGAAGGCCTTTGACACGGTCCCCCATAACATCCTTCTCTCTAAACTGGAAAGATATGGATTTGATGGGTGGGCTCTTTGATGGATGAGGAACTGGTTGCTAGATCACATCCAGACAGTGGTGGTCAATGGCTCAATGTCCGAATGGAGATCAGTGGTGAACGGTGTCCCTCAAGGGACTGTTCTGGGACCGGTACTCTTTAATATCTTCATCAATGACATCGACATCGAGTGCACCCTAGCAAGTTTGCAGATGACACCAAGCTGTGTGGTGCAGTCGATACGCCTGAGGGATGGGATGCCATCCAGAGAGACCTAGAGAGGCTGAAGCAGTGGGCCCAGGAGAACTTCATTTGCTTCAACAAAGTGAAATGTAAGGTCTTGCAACTGCGTCGTGGTAAACCCCTCTGTCAATACAAGCCAGGGGATGAAAGGATTGAGTCCGTGCCGAAAGGGACTTGGAGGTACTGGTGGATGACAAGCTGGACATGAGCCAGCAGTGTGCCCTCGCAACCCAGAAAGCCAACCTGAGCCGCATCAAAAGAAGCGTGGCCAGCAGGGTAAGGGAGGTGATCCTGCCCCTCTGCTCTGTGCTGGTGAGACCCCACCTGGAGTACAGCGTCCAGAAGTGGAGTCCCCAGTACATGAACATATTGGACTGCATCCAGAGGAGGGCCACAAAAATGATCCAAGGGATGGAACACCTCCCCTATGAGGACAGACTGAGAGAAGCCTGGAGAAGAGAAGGCTCCAGGGAAGCCCTGATAGCAGCCTTTCAATAACTGAAGGGGGGCTACAAGAAAGAAGGGGACAGACTCTTTAGCAGGGATGTTGTGATAGGACTAGGGAAAATGGTTTCAAATTGAGAGAGGGGAGATTTAGACTAGATACAAGGAAAAAGTTCTTTACAATAAAGGTGGCGAAGTGTCGGAGTGTGGCTTGCAAGAATGTTAGAGCAACTGCACGAACAGGCCTTTCTGTAATAAGCAGTGATTAAAGAGTAGGCCTCAAGGACACAGTATCTCTGAAGTATAAGATAAGGAGCTAGCATTCGGGTAGGGCAGGAACATATTATAATTAGAGGTTAAGTCATAGGTTAGAGCTTAATGAGTGACACTATTACAACCTAATGAGAACGCAAGATATATTTAGTCACAAAGCTAATGCTATATAAGCAATTGTATCTGCGCAATAAACCGGAGCTTTCTGGATAACTCATATTGAGTGGTTCCTGATTTCTCTCACCCCGTCACCGCAGCGAAGCACTGGAAAAAATTGCCCAGAGAGGTGGTGGGTGTCCTTCCTGGAGACCTTCCTGGAGACCTTCAAGGTCAGGCTGGCCAGTGCTCTGAGCAACCTGATCCAGCTGTAAGTGTCCATGTTCACTGCAGGGGAGTTGGACTAGATGACCTTTAAAGGTCCCTTCCAACTTGGATGATTTTATGATTTGAAAATGACAAAGAACAACAACAAAAAAAAAAAAAAAAAAAAAAGCAGCAGCAAAGAAAGTGATAAAAAGGCTATTCTGAATACTGCTAGGATGAATAGCATCTTCAGTCATGAAGGGCAATTGGATTTTTGCTTTGCATATGTTTTACACAGGGTAGCTTTAATTCCAGCTTGTTAGTAGAATGTCAGGCTTCTTCAGACATACCATTACCATTAGTGTTATTATTGTTATTACTTTATTTTAAACTTTCATACAGTATAGCAAACAATACTTTACTTGGGCACTTAAAAGTCACGTGCATTAGAAATTTTGAAGTTTTAGCCTTTTTGATTAAACATATTATCCTTTCATATTTTAAAACAAACTGAAAATTCAGCAACTTCTGATTTCAATAAAATCACTGAAAATATCAAAGTATTTTATAACAGCATAAGAAGATGTGTTCTGTCTTCCTAATATGCCTTCAAAACCTTCAGCGTTTTAGACTAATATACATATCTTGTTGGATTTAAAGGAGAAAATTATAATTTCTGCAGGTCATTTTTTTTTTTTTTGCATTTATTCCAAAGGATAGTATTTGTAGGACTCAGTGCCTTATTGTTTTGTTTCTCAGAGCTTTTATATTATTATCATTAGAAATCTTTTCCAAAATATCAGCCCATGTTCCTGTTGCGCTGTTGTGAATGTGGTTCTAAATGTTGTGTAAAAATTAGGTCATGAAGTCTACATGCTTTTTCCCGATATGTCACAAATGGTCTGGCAGATTAATATTTTTTTTTTTTCTTCTTCATCTTCTTCTTCTTTTTTTTTTTTTTTTTCATAACAGAAGGTGTGCATACAGTATATAAAGCCTACTTCTGCAGGTTATTCAAACAGCATGCACTTCCAAATTTTAAGTGTATACCGTATACATAACTACAGAATCATTAATATAATTCAGTGAAGTGGAACTGAACTGAGAAAAGTCATTATTACTTCAAACTTGTAATACAGGTAACTTTCCTGTCACATGCCAGGATTAAAATTTTAGATCCATTACATGCATTATGTGACTATAAGGTGTTTTTTTTTCCTTTTTCTTTTTCCTTTTTTTTTTTTTTTTTTCTTCTCCTAGAGTTACTATGTGTAATCAGTTTAAATATTCTAATAAATACCCCTAGGATACTTTACTCACTGAAAAATAGAATGAGCTGGCTATACTAATAGAAATTGGAAGATTTTGGCATACATCTGAAGTTTGAAAAACAAAGAACTTCCACCTGTTTAAAAATGAAATCTTTGCTAATATAGTGATGACATTTTTTAATCTAAGAATTTTATGAGCTATCATGAATGTTAAATAGATAAAGTCAGGGAATGATATGTAATAAAGAAACAAATCATTCAGATTTTCAAAATGTAGGTGTCTAGTCACTATCTAGGGGTTTCATTCTCATTCAAATCAGTGTGAGTCACATACTGACATTTATGGAAACTAATTTTAATGGTTGAATTCCTGCTGGAATGAGGAGACATTTGAATGAAGAAAGATTTCTGTGTTACATATGACATTAATCTCAAAAGTGGTTATGTTTGCATCTAATTTTCCAATATTTTCCTAGAAGCTACTGGACTTGGTTTGCAGCCAGGATATTCCAGCAGTCCTTTTGTCAGAAACTGTAATGAAACAATGGAGTCCTCAGGAAGGCTGATTTGGTAGTGAAATTTAGAAGAAAATTTGTTGTGTTTCAATTTGCTATAGATAAGCAGATGGTGTAACTTCCTAAAACAAGTACTAATCCATCTGCAGAGGCAAAACTCTTCCATGGGACTGGACTTCTGAGACTTGTGAACACAGGAAGCACTACTTTTCTTCTGGAAAACACAGGAGCTGTGTAGAATGATTGGGATGTCTCTAGCAAGATATGTAGGTGTTACATACTTTGACACACTTGCAGTTTCAGTTCTGCGTAAATGCTCTTTTAAAAGATGAGAACCTAGAACAGCCAAGCCATAGGTTTCCTTTTCAATTACAGACTGTCTTTTGGTCATTTGCGGATGCTGTCAACTCTGCTTCTTCTTGTATGAAACTGCAGGTTAAACTAAATCATGCTACTTAAGATATTCAGCTAACTGTTGGTGATTCTT
Source organism: Alectura lathami (assembly GCA_013399715.1). NCBI lineage: Eukaryota > Metazoa > Chordata > Aves > Galliformes > Megapodiidae > Alectura > Alectura lathami. The sequence continues at coordinate 35,215 of VXAV01001660.1, forward strand.
TGATTCAAGTTGTAGGTGCTATTTTACTTTGGTTCCTCCAGACTGAGAAAATTTCACTTCTATTTCATTTGTTACTGAGCTTATATACTTTTTGTCTGATAAAGCATTAGGGGGAATTGAAAAGACCTAACAGAAACATTCGAAGAGTAAATCCCTTCAGGTGTTCAAGGCCAGGCTGAATGGGGCCCTGGGCAGCCTGACCTAGCCAGTGGCATCCCTGCCCATGGCAATGGAACTAGATGCTCTTTAAGGTCCCTTCCAACCCAAGCCATGCTGTGATACATTCAAGTGAACATCTCAAGGAGTAAGGAACAGAAGGTACCTGAAATTTATATGTTCTTATGGAAATACAAATCCCAAGATAACATGAAGATTGTTTGCCTGACAATAGGAAAAGTGCACAGTGCAAAAGTGCTCAACTTCTGATGCAGACTTGTCATTCAAAATTACTTCACCTGACAGTTTTTATCGGCAATTTGATACTTACTCTGAAAAGTGACCACTCCAGCTCATGGTTCAGCCTTATCAGAAGAGAAATCTCTTCAGCTCTCTCCTGACTGAGCCTGTCTGAGTTCACACTACTCCAGGGATATCAGAGTAGTTATACTTCAAGGTTGTAAATATAGACACATATATTCAAAGATCCATAAAGAGAATTATTCTGTATATAAGATATAAATTCACTTGTGATTACATCAGATAATATAAGCAGTATACACCTTGAAATGATCTCAGTTGCATTTTGCTGGTTAATAAAATAGTTCATATATCATTATTTTGATTTGCTTCTACTTTGTGGCGTTAGATAAATTGACTTCTCTGTTCAGGTGCACAGTACCGTGACATATTAAACTTGATTCTGACATTTCTAGAAAGGATAATGAAAATTTATGGATGGGAAATATTGTAACTTTCATGCTTATTTAGACTGATGCAGCATGTGTGAATTGTTGTTCTACTACATTCACCTTTCACTTCATGTGTTACAAATATTATAGGTGACAGATTTTTTCACAAATTAATTAGCAATTAAAAACCTTATAAATAAAGTCAATTCATAAAGACATTTCTTATTAAAATGCAAAGTATTATTCCAGATGACTTTTAAATAAGAAATGAACAGAAATGCTGAAGACTGACTACTAACCGTGCAAGAACATCTTCAAAAACAATTTGTTGAATATTAATGAACTGAAAATGTCATTTCTGGTCCAATTACTACAAGTAATTAGTTTTTATTTTAATTATAGAAGAAGTGGAATTTTAATAAGGTCAGTTTTACAATTACAGTTTTGAAAAATCCTAATTGTATTGCTATCATATATATATGAAAAAGAAATCTACTCAAAAACATCTGTTAACTTTAATGTAAATAATGAAAAAAATACTTTGGTAATTCAGTAGGAATTAAATTTTTAATAAAATAAAGTTTGTTTTTAAACATGGAAAAAATATTTTAGTTAAGTAGATGTTAGTTACGGTAACAAAAATCCTTATTCCATTGCATATGAAAAGATATTTTTTTTGTCTGGAAAAATAAAGAGTAATAACATTAAACTACTGTTTCTTTTGCTATTGAGTTTATGGAAAACATAATAATTACCTCCCAACTTGAACAGAGATATTTTGTTTTACTAGTATGTGTTCTAGTTTCAGTGCAGGTCACTCCTTTGACATAAAAACACAATCTGGTGAAAACTTTGTTACACTGGAAGACTTTAAAAGTTAAGGGTCAATATCTTTGTGCAGTGGTTATGTAGTGTTTGAATTTGAAGAAAAAAATGAATTTTCATATTACATATTTGATGTAACTTTAAAGTTGGTTAGAATTAAATTGATTTTCCTTTTTAATACAACATGAATTTTATGATACGATTTCTACTTTAATCTTATAGATAATCTGTCCCAGATACTGCAAACATTACCATTAAAAGCTAAATATTCCTTATCACGTACAATGTTTGCACTCCTAAGCTAGCAAATCCAGACAAACAATTATATATGTAAATAGTCATGTAGATGGACATGCAGGTCCATGTTGTCTTTTTCTTTTTTCTCTTTTTAATTAAATATGATTGATCTTTTTGTGAATAGATCAGAAAATCCTGGGAAGTGTAAATTTTACCTCTATAGAAATGGAATTTTTATAGAAAATCATCAGGAGAAGAAATCTATGTGATACAAACTGTACCATTACTTAAAAAAAAAAAAAAAAAAAAAAAAAAAAAAAAAGAAGAAAAGAAAGCTCAAATTTTTGAGCTGATATATTTTTCTGATAAATACTAGAAAAAGAAGACAATATTTCCAACTGTTACATTTATAAATAGAATTTCTCCAAATCATTAAACCTTCATAGCAGGAAATTGTTTCTAAAGAAAAATGTTAGTGTCTTAGAACTGGACAAGAGCACATTATTTTTTCTCGTGTCTCCAACAGGTCTAGAAAACCATTTAGCTTTTCATTTGTTTATCTGGTTATTTTGCAGGAAAAAGTATGATTAGCATCCAATTTATTTCAGGCATTTCTTAAATTTTCAGGATTATGATAATCCAGAGATATCTTCTGAAGTTCTTGTAATTTTTCTATGTTTAATATTATCCTTTCTTTTACGTTGTTAATTATAATATTGATCTTACCTGGTCTAAGACTGTTAACTTTCAAAAGTCTGTATTTCCATTTGCTTATAGAAATGTCAAATAAGAAAATATTTTAAATCTTATCATCTGGCAAAATATATTACATCCACCCCTTATCATTCCTTCAGATAAAACAAATGTTTTGTGATTTATTTATGACTCTAGAGAAGCAAAAACATCTTACTGAAATAAGTGACCCATAGGTCATAAAATAATAGATAAATGTTTCTCTTTGATAAATAAAGGAAATGGATTAAGAAACAAGTCTAATAATCAGTAGCACATAATCCCAGGATTATATTCAACATTTGACTTGCAAAGATAGCATTTTAATTAAAGATATGTAAACAGTAAATTGAACAGTAAATTAGTCTCTGTGTGTGTGCACATCTGATACCCACATTCAGTTTATCCGATCAGATGACTTCCTCATTAAAATGAGGACGAGGTGTTTTCTTAATTACTGCTTTGATGTCCTCTAACTGTAAAAGTGAAAAAATTAACAGCAACAGCATGTTATCGCAGCTTGAAACTAGCACTTTAGTTGATCACTTGGGCCTAAGAGACACTTCAGTAACACAAATTTCTAGTTTTGCAACTGATGTCCATCTAGATTTGCAAGTTTAAAAAATTTTTATCACACTTTTTATTTATCAGATATTATATGAAACAACAGATAAACTGTCAATTAGACCTGAGCGTGCTTAACTGCTGAAGACTGAATGAGGAAATCTCTAACAGTCTCAGTTCAAAGCCCACTGGAGGTGGAAGACAAAATTTTCATCTTTCTTCTATTGAAACGGACAGCAAATGATTTATTTACGTCAATGCGCAGAATAAGTCCTACAGCCACCTAGAACACGTGCAAACAAATCTGAGTTCATGTTCAGCTTTCTAAACAAACACCTATACAACTTTATGGTGTAAGATCAGTTGTACTTATCAATAAGACTGTAAAAGAAGATTTTTTTAAAATGCAGGCCTTCTCTTTTTCATTTGGAAGAAAAGGGGGTAGGAGATTTCTGCGTAGAGACTTCTAAAATGTCACAGAGACAGTAGCCAACCAAAGATATATTCTAATTGTCTGTGACTGTGTATCTCAGCATGTTCCAGTTGGTGTACTTGAAATCATATTCAATTAAAAAAGAACAATAATTTTTGCAGCCAGGAAGGCCAGTGGTATCCTGGGCTGCATCAAGAGTGGCCAGCCAGGAGAGGGAGGTGATCGTCCCCCTCTACTCTGCCCTTGGAAGGCCTCACCTGGAGCACTGTGTCCAGGCCTGGGGCCCCCAGTACAGAGGGGATGTGGAGCTGTTGGAGCGGGTCCAGAGGAGGGCCACCAAAATGATGAGAGGGCTGGAGCACCTCTCCTAGGAGGAAAGGTTGAGGGAGTTGGGACTGTTCAGGAGGAGGTGGAGCAACACTCTTCACAGAAACAGACACGCTGCAAAAGATTAAGAAACCATAATCACAAATTGCAACGAGGGAAGTTTAGACTGGATATTACTAGGTTATCTTTCACAGTTGAAGTAGTTAAGCATTGGAACAGGTTGCCCAGACAGTCTGCGTACTCTGTAACCTTGGAGTTATTCCAGCGTTGATGAGATAAAGCCCTAAGCAACATGATCTAAATGTGAAGATAATGCTGCTTCAAGCACAGGTTTGGATTAGACAACCTTCAGATGTACCTTCCAACCTAAATATTTCTCCTGTTCTGTGACAAAATTAATTTCAGTCAAGTCTGGTATTCAAAAGACAGCACAAAATTTTTAGTAAGTTTACTAAAAAAAAAAAAAAAAAAAAA
>VXAV01001663.1:9884-27335 GCA_013399715.1 Alectura lathami
AAAAAGATTTTCAGAAGATTTTATTATTGTTATTGAAGAAACCTTCTTATTTTGGAACAACTCTATTCAAAACTGTGACACGGAAAATGTCATCCACCCTTATCCTGGTCACAATAGATGCCCCAGCTGGACTCCCTTAAAGACACCACTACCTTTCCCATCACCTGCCAAGCATTTAGAATAAAGACCAAAATGCTTGTGGAGTCTACCATTAGAGTCCTCTGTTGCTCCTCTGAGAAACATTCAAAGGACTTCAAAGACCTTTGTGCTAAGTGTTCAGGCATATAAGAACTCTGCATCACATGCTGCAGAAAAAAAAAAAAAAAAAAAAAAAAAACTGTGANAAAAAAAAAAAAGATGCTTAGTGCTGTTGCTCTCCATTGAAATGGAGGAGGTTGCTGTACTGGGTGATAGGCTTTGGTTGATGCTTCTCTTCACCTGAATCCTAAAACACTGAAAATTATGGTTCTTGAGTCAGCCACAAAGCCAGCCCAGGTGAGCTGCAAGCAGCTGGCTGGTAGCTTTGTTCCAGGTGTTAATTTTCTGTATCTATAACAGCTGTGTTTGCTTCAGTGGAGGCATATGGTAGGAATCCGGGAAGTGGGGTTCCCCTTGCATCTAACTGCTCTCTTTAGCCATGGCCCATATGATAAAGGATGCTGCAGGAAGCCCCCTACAGAAGAGAGCATTTCCTTGGTTCCCTGCAATGTTCATTGTTATCCTCAGTGTGGATTTCAGCAGGTCAAGTATCAACTGGGTAATGTGTGTGGGGGAGGCTACACAAAGCAGTGTGCAAATTCACCTCACAGCCTCATTATGTCCAGTAATAAATAATGGTAACAATTATTTTTAGTATTAATAGTAGCAACTACTACTTACCTTCGTTGCCAAGGACTTGAGCTTCCCCAGCAGTGACTGCTTATTTGAATATACTATTTCTTCTTCATTATCTTCCCCCTCCATTATAGCGCAACTGTCAGCAGCTGGCAGCTCACACTCTTTTGAGTTTGCTGTCATCACTAATTTGGAATATTTATACTCCAGCCTGAAGATAGGAAGTCAGACAGGTATTGTGTGTGTTCCTTTGTTTTAAACAAACGTCCCATATCCAAGTTTTTCATAATTTAGATTATATGCAGTCCTTCCAGACAACTACTTCTGAGGCATTTACTGGAAGTCAACAGGCTGCCCAGAGAAGCTGTGGATGCCCCATTCCCAGAGGTACTCAAGGCCAGGCTGGATGGGCCCTGGGCAGCCTGATCTGGTGGGGGGCAGCCAGCCCATGTTAGGGGGTTGGAAATGGATGGGATTTAAAGTCCCTTCCAATTCAAGCCATTCTATGACTCTACGAACCTGGATACTTTTAAATCACAAAATCACATGACCAGAATAGTGTTAACAATACATTCTGGTCCTGCTCTTCAGATTAACCTTCTATCTTTAGAAGGCTCTATTAAAAAAGCCTTGTTTTCCAAAAGACCGGGAGTTGGTATGTCAGAGCTCCCAAACTGTGGAACACCAAGAGGATGTCTTGAGGCAATAGCAAGTCTTACTTGAGATTGCATCAGAATCTACACCACATTCCTGTCAAATGGGGCTTTGAGGGTGAGGGAAGATGTGTGAAGTGTGAGGTAGGAGGCACGGAGAGTTGGAGCCCAGGTTTGGTGAAGCTGGATATGTCATGGGGCAATGAAATACTCTAGCGGTGGAATCACAGTTCGAAGGTTTTATGGCATAAGGTTCAAAACGTACAGGATAAATTGAAGCATAAGACTGGAGGAGTCCTGGAGCACAAGTCTTATAAAGTGCAGCTGAGGGAACTGGAATTGTTTAGCCTGGAGAAGCGGAGGCTCAGGGGAGACCCTATTGCTCTCTTCAGCTACCTGAGAGTTTACTTTTATATGCAACACAATTTGTAGAACTTACTTCTGGTTCTTCTTCCAAAAATAGCAGGTCAAGGCTATCAGCAGAACAGCTGTGAAAGCACCAACACCAGCTCCAACCTTTAGCCAAAAATCCACTGTTTCGCAAGTGCTGGTCCTTTTCTCTGGCAAAGGAACCCCTTTAATGCAATGCTTTGGCTCATTCCATACATACAAGGTTTCCTTTCAAATAGAATGCACAGAACACCAGAAAATGAGCTGTTTATAGGAAAATAGAAAACTATTTAAAGTTGAAAGAAACAAGTTGGTTTTAGGTAAACAGGTTTGGCATCTTTTCAATAAAAGAAAACCACAGCATGTACTTGGTTTTCAGGTTCTAGGTGCAGTCTACTAAGTTGTCCCTTTGATTGTAGCTGCAAGTTCAAACATGGCAAAAGGATTTCCTCTTCTTTACTGATCTGTAGTTCTTTACTGAACTTTACACAGTTTGGTTTGGACAGGGATTGTGAACTGGCTGTGCCTGCTTTGGAGATGTTTATCAATGCAACAGTTCCGAACTAGTGAAAGGACTTCCTAATATTTGATTAGAGAAGGCAGTACCAAAAAGTTGCAAACAAGGTAAGATGAATTTCTAGGCTGTCTAGTCTGCCGTGACGTTTACAGCTATTCAAGGGCTGAAGTCCTTTAGGCCTTTCATCCTGCAAATATCTTGCCTGCATGTATGAATGCATCCAGATCTCAGGTCCCTACCCATCCAAGCACAAGCTGGATGACAGCTGCCATGGGCACAAATAACCCTGAGTCTCAACACAGCTCCTTACCAAAAAGGCCTGCAACCAGCCAGCCCAGAGCCTGGACTAAGATCCTCAACTCTATTTGCACTTAACATGTCCACTTGCACACAGAATTTCAACAGCATTCAAGTTTTACCCAAATGAACCCACATGAGTTTGAGCTGGGGGTGCTGTACCTGAAATCCTTTTTTGCAGGCTCCCTCAATCTCATGGTAGTCTTGGTCCGTACACAGAGGGCAAGCTTCTGCACTTTCCCACATGAAGTAAAAAGTGCATCCATCACAGGTGCCAGCAGGGCATGAGCTAGGAGGAGAGCAAAGGTTAGTTATTTCTTAGCAAACATTCTGGGATTTGCATCTTCACTCCACATTCTGGTGCTGGAAATTTGTAACGGTAAGTACAACAAACGAGTAAACATCCATAGTGTCAGCAGATGGAAAAATCTTACGGAAGAATTTTTCCCAGCTTATAAAATGCTTTCTCAAGCGAAAACAGAGATTGTGCTGTCAAAGGTCTAAAGAAACAGTCCAGTTCCTGGCAACGAGTCCTACCTATGCACCTAGAATGCAGAGAAGAAAAAGAAGCAAGCCTTGGAGACCAGCAGAACTACTCCAGCGTTTCACCAGCACGAGTTAGACCAGCATGTGCCACTGCCAATATTCTCCTGCACGGGGTGACTGTTCCACATGAATGCTACAAGCTGGTTCCTGCTCTTGTTATAACGATGTCTGGGTGATGCTGTACATATGGAATGGACTTGTCCTGTCATGGTTAATTACTAGAAGGATGTTCACCAGTTAATTAAGAGATAACAGTTTTTCTTAGTCTAAGAAAGAGTAATGGATTTATTACACGTTCAGCCAGCAGAACAAAGTTGCGCTGCGATGCCTGGACATTCACATAGCTTTTCTTCTTGACAACTACATCAGTTCTAAGAGCAGTGGCGACCAACAGTCCATGCAATAAATTGGTTTGTGTAAATGTGAAATATACCCATGCAGAAAAACTGAAGTGAATGTTTTTCTATATCATCTGGAATCTGTTATCCTGATCTGAAGGACTGAAAAGTCAACAGAACTAAAAGCCCATTTTGCCTTACCTTGATTTGAATCATTGATAACTATCCTCTCTGGATAATGGAATATTTTTTTGCTGTATATGACAAGACCATTGATGGATCTTTTGCCTCTTATCTCTTTCATCCTTACACTGTAACTTCACATGATACTAAACACTATGTCAGGAGGATCAAGGAGTTACATGCAATATTATTTGACATTTATCAGGTACCTCACTATTTATTTGAAAATAGCTGCCTGACTGCTGAGCTAATCAAAGTGGGGCTAGGAAGGGAGATGTCAACAGGGAACGAGATAAGATACTTCATGTCAGCTGTGTGCTGTTTCTGTCTGTGCTCACACTGTTAAAAGCAAGGTAGGTTACTCCTCTCACTACTGGTGAGTTATCACAGCTCACATTGTGTTAAACTCACAATGCTGGAAGGCAAGGACTCACACCTGGAGGATATTCACACAGCATCTGACAGGTGGTGGCTTATTGCCCAGTATGTTTTGCAGAGTGTTGGATCCCTAAGAAACAGAGGTAAACGTATCCAAAGGCATTCAAACACCAGTCACTCAGCTGTCACCTGTGAAGTAGCTGCCTCTTTGGCTTTGTTCAGGTGGGCATGGATCACCTGTCCCAAGAGGATCCCACACTTCTCACACTGTTAGCTTTTGGGAAGGGGTCAGCTTTTGAGAAGAAGGCTAAGTGAGGAGGGTGTGGCCAATAGCAATGTCCAGATGGATAAGATTGGCTTTGATAGCTCAGGAGAATGTTTATCAGAGTTGAGAGAACTTATCAAAAAACACAAGGTATTGATAAAAAGTGACAAAATTACTTTTCTTTTTCATTCATGCAATTTTTCAGTTGCAGGAATAAACAGGACTTTAGAAGAAAGAAGTCTTTTAGAGTTACTCTAACCACTGAAGGTAAAAAACAGTCAGGTAAATTAAATGAAACCCATACAAGGAGTCCAGGTTCCAAACCTTAGTGATGAGATATATATAAATACACACAGATCTTGAACTGGATGGAGTCAGGGCTCACAAAAGTATTGCAATAGCAGGATTCGTAGTTCCTAGGATAGGTTGCTGCCTTCCTAGAAACTGCTTTGTCCACAGCCACTGCTGTAGATCAGTGAAGGAAAATAGCCTCTTAAAGCCCAGAGTGGGTGTCTTTAATTAGGAGGACAAAGACTCAAATGAAGACCTGAAATAAATGAGTAGTGGATAAAGGAAAACATTGCCACATTTGTGTTTGACTTGGAACAGCCTGCTGAAGCTCTGACCTCTCTCACTGCACAGCTTAAATAGCAATTGGTCTGAAGGGAGGAGGTAGGCACACAGGGCCCCAGAGCAAGGCCTTCACCTAGGAGAAATGAGTGCTACCTCCAGGCAGGTTGGTGAGGGAGACAGCACTTCTCATTGCTGTTAAGTATAACATTCCTAATGAATTTTGTAAAGATTGCTTGAGAAGAAAGTGCTTTAAGGCACTATTGGGACACAACTACTTAAATACCTGGGCACAGAAAGCTCTCCTTGGTCTGGCTTATTGGGGTTGCATCTCACTGTCACAACAGTTGCTCGGCCATTTTCACAAGAGGCTGTCACTGTTGAAGACCTAATATAAAACAGGGGGAAAAAATAGGTGGTCAGTAATATGTTTCCACTGCAGTAAATACATGTTACGGTTTCACAGGTCTACATCCATTCAAGCATCTGCAATACTAAAGTAACACTCTGCCATGGCACTTTTGTCATTGTCAGCTGGAAGAACAAAAAGGAGGAACAGAAGCTTGTTAGGTTTCAAGACATCATTCAAATCTCAAAGTGGTCTGAGATGCCACTCAGGGAACTGCTCTGTTTTTCTAGCTAGTTCGAATTCTTCTGAGCCAGGGAATAAACCTGCCCACAAAACAGGACAGAAAGATTAAAAAACAGAATTGCAGGCACTGTGGTTGCTGTGTTATTCTCATGGAAAGTTTATGGTGGCTTTTTCCTTGGACAGGAACTTTAGAATCACACTGTCCTGAACAGCAGAAGGTAAGGAGGATTCAAAAATTGGACCTTATTCCAAAAAGAAAAACATTGTAAGCCAAGTTTATAATATAATTAAAGTAGGATCACTACTGTGGGGTTCAGTCTGCACCGTCAGACAAGTAGATTTAGGTGTTTGCATATGCATGAAGTGCTGATACCCAAAGTGGCACAGCTAATTAAGATCCATCACTGCAGCCAACACAGAGAGCCAATCAGTTCAACAAATGTATCTATGCGCCTTAGGACACCATGAATAGTCCCCTAGCTCCAGAGACTGAACTTAGAAACTCACTCCACATAGGCATCTTAATTGAGTTGATATTTGAGCTAATTATTACACAAACTGAGATATTCTTTTTATGGGAAAAGTGAAGAACATGAAAAGCATGCTAACAACTGTGCTAGTTGGAACAACTATTTTTAACACTGATAATTCATTTCTGTAACGTCAAAAAAATACAAATGAACATGAAAGAAAATACACAATGGAAAGTGGACATATCAAAGTCACATATGAGAAATTTTGGAAAGTAACGTGACATTGGAAGTGGGACTTGGATAAATCAAAGTTCTGGTACCACTGTCTACACATCAAGTGTGATTTAGACTTGAGTAAACAGCATCGGCTGATTTCCTAAGATATTCTTCAACATGCCAATCAATAGCAGCTAAATGTTAACTAAAGTGATAAAAATTAAAGGTGGATTAAGGATCTTCCCTCACAGCTTTAGTCTCCTTTAAACAAATGAAATTCAAGGTACAAATGAAAAACTTTTTACCTACTTGTAAAAGAAATGCACATCAGGTACTTTGCTTGGAGAGGGAGGAAATACATCTGTCTTGATACTGATATTTTCCAGCATTGTTTCAAGAGTAGCTCCTAAAATTTAAGAAAAATAAAATAAAAGGAATAAGCTAGGAATGGAATTCTGAGGTGTTCATGTGTAGTATTTTCTGTCTGCAAGTTATGGTTCTCACTTAATAGCATTTCATAGCACTGTTATACATTATACATTTTCCTTTATTCTAATTGAGCTTTGCAGATTTGTATGTTGCTCATACTCTATGATTTCCTTATACAGAAAATAATAATAAAACACCAGTGTAAATAGATTATACTCTTTTTGTCTGAATTTAAATCCATCAGGAGATATTGCAGAATCATGAAATAACTCAGGTTGGGAAAGGACTTCTGGAAATCATTTGATACTCACAACTACTCAAACCATATGCCTTGCACATGATGCTTTTATGTGCAACTCTAACACAACATAATCACAACATCCTGTGCAATCTGTAGTATTGCAGGAAGAAAACTTCAATGACAAGGTTCAAAAGGATTATGGATTCACACAAAAGCCTCGATGGCACACAGTGATGTGTGGAATAACAAAGGTTACACAGGTCTGCATGAATTTTGAGGAGAGTTGAGAAAGAGGAAAACACAAGTTACCCAGGTTCTGAGATCCTTTTAATCCCATGAACCACAGAACACAGAAAATACCAGTGCTGTGTTGCAACGTTACAGAAAAAGGGAAGCTGTACAAATGGGGTAGGCTGCATTATTCGAGCGAGGTGAAAAATTGATAGAATTCTAATAAAAGCAACGTGGGTGCAGCCAGCAACTGATAGGAAGATGGGCAGCAGTGAAGAAAACCGTCTTCCTCTTGCTCTTGCAACAATACAGACAGCCTGGCTGCATTCACAAGACAAGTCAGAGCCTGTGATCATGGAAGTACATGGATCAATGTGCTCAGAAACATTGCCAAGGTGGTCACGCGGGTGAGGAATGGCTACAGAGCACCACATCAACACTGAGAACAAAAACAAGCCGTGCTGCAGCTGCCATCAGGAGCATGTGCAGAAAGATATCCTGTTGTGGAGGGGCCTCCCTTCTGAGAACATACACTGGAGTCCCTTTGACAATCATTTCCCCTCATCAAAGGCATTGCATCTAACACATGGTAACTTAGACTTGGAACTCAACCCAATGGACTGACACTTGTTACTCGCTAGACTGGAAGATGTAGCTCCTAGGGACTTTAATATATTCACCAGAAGCAATAAAGGATTTTCCTATCCAATATGTAGTATTGTACAGTTGGCATCCCAAAGTGCCATTCCTCAAAAATAAGAACACTAGAAGCAAAGTCAAGTGTGGGGAAAGAAATGGTATTCCTTAGAAAATATTAATTAGAGCGCTAGAAAGTCAAATTGACTCTCTCAGGAATGACAACTGTTTTGACTAAGAGTACACCTTGGATCAGAATAGTGCTAAAGGAGCAATTTAAATAAAAACATTGGCACAAGTTTAATGGAGAGGGAATAGACAATCAAATAGAAATCAATTTAAATCCAAAGTTATGAGTTACAGAAAAATGATAATGGATGCTAAAGACTTCAGGGAAAAGCCCATGCTTGGCAGCACTAGAAAAATTGTAACTCTGAGGCTTTTTTAGAAATACTAGAAAGAGAATATACCTTATGGATGGCAAAGGTAAACTTCAAGCATTTTAAAACCTAACAATTATAGTACAGAAAAGGCAGCAGCAGATCTTGATATCTTTTCTCTGTATTAACTGAAAATCAGGACTATCTGCATGCTTTCCAAGACAGTTACCATACACCTTATTTTCCCAGTAGCATGAGAGGATTTTTCCAGTAGCATGAGAGGGGTATCTACTTGTGATGTACATATAAACTAGCAACTCGTACCTAAGAGTAACCGGGCCAACGGGATCTCCCACTTGCAGATATTTGCCTTTAATAGAGCATTTAATGATAGTGAGATGTCAGAGGAGTAGTGGGGAGGAAATATGGTGTAGAAATTCAAAAAGGACAAAACAGATGATACTGTAGCTAACATGATGTGGCAAATTAACAGAAATGGGAAGTGGAAGATGGATAGATAACAGGTACCATTCAACATGAATTTATGGAGAACAGCTTCTGTTCAACAAATCTGATTTCATTCCTTGAGTGCTGATGAATTTGCTTGCTAAACAAAATTATGTAAATTTATCAAGTATTTCACTAATTATCACAAGATTCTAATCAAAGATTTAGTAGTGTAATATCATGTAAGTGTACACTCTGAATTAAAAGTTATTTAACTAACCAATTATACAGTTATCTGGCCATGGCAAATTGTCGTCAAATGGCATATGCCTCCAGGCTTCGCTAGGCAATGACCTTGGAGTCCCAAAATGCAAGATTATCATCAGTGCCCTGCAAGTAACTATATAATCACTATTGGTAAAGTGTAGATGAGACAAATAAGAATAGGAATAAAACACAGAGCTTCATTCATTTGGTAAGCTGGTCCCACTGAAACTTAACATATTTTAGTGCAGCCAGATGCCACAAGAGGTGAAGGCCAGTCCTAAAGAAGAGAGATTGTCCCTTGGAAATTGTAACTCTGAAAAGGCTCTTGGTTGGACAATAGAACCAAGAGGGTATCATGAAATCCCATGAGCTTGGAAGAGCTCAGAGATTCAGGCCTTGCCTGTAAATACAAACATGAATGTGATTTTCATTGCCATCACAGTGAATTAAATGCTGCAATAGTATTCCAGTCAGTTGCCCAATCTTTGATAATAACAAGTTACAGAGGCCACAGAAACAGCCTCAGAAGATATTCAGATGCTTGAGAGAAATATATGATAGCAAGAGACTTTGAAGAATTTGGTCTGCTTAGTTTATCAAAAGAGCAGACAAGACAGGGCGTGACTGGGAGGTGTGATGATCCCAGCGTACAAAATATTTCTCCAAGCAGGAAAAAGTGGCTGTGAAATGGAGAAAAAATAACAAGAAATAAGTGCTGAAAATTGAACCCAGGCAAATTCAAACAGGAAAAAAAGCTACTTTCATACAAAATACAGAGATGGTGTTTCGCCAATGCAAAGAAAAATACCAATGACTATGGGAAAGCTTTTATTTCTGTCAGTCTTAGAAGCCCAGGTTTGGAATGCTCTTCCAAAAATGCACTTTTGTCAAGCATGAGTTTCTGGGCTCAGTGCCAGGAAGCAAGTACAATCATTCTGTGCCTGTAATGGATAGGTGAGCAGACTAAATGACTCCATTGTCTGTTCTGGCCTTAGACTCTGCGAACTTGTGAGCAATGCAAGACATAACGGTGTGCACTGCCCCATGGTGCTCTAAGCCTCCTCTTTCCTCACCTAACTATGTCCCAGCTTCTTCTTCTGAAATTGCCTGAGTGGGGACTTGCCATGGGCAGAAACACTTGGACCAATGGGACTGCTACAGAGATTGGTCTTGCCCTACACAAGGTGGGCAGGAAACATGAAAGAAAATGAGCTCTTTTTAATTACATTCTCCAGATTTTTTTGCTGAAATTCTATGCACCATGGGATCCACAAGACCAAACATGGGGAACGGTTATTAATACAGGCACGGAAAACAAAGAGTGGTGGGGACCCCTTACTCCTCTGCTACTGCCATCAGGTGAACTGAAACAGCAGCAAAAGCAATGGCATCTGTGGGATCATAGAATCATCCGAGTTGGAAGGGACCTTTAAAGGTCATCTAGTCCTAGGACTGAATCTTGGGCTGCTGCCTCGCTCTGCCCCCATGATCATGCAGCACTGTTGAGCTGAGAAGGATTTACTTTGCAGCCCTAAATACATCAGAGAACATCCATGATAACAGTTTTCTTCTTTGAAATACCTCTACCTTTCCCTTTATGTGGTATTAGCCCATGTCAGTCCATTACTCAAGCATCAGCCCATTACTCAAATGCTTCTGGTCACTCTGTCTTGGGATGAATGCTCTTTAATATCTTTATCAACAACCTAGACAATGGGATCAAGTGCACTCTCAGCAAGTTTGCAGATGACACTAAGTTGAGTGATGCAGTCCATACAATAGAGGGAAGGGATGCCATCCAGAGGGACCTGGACAGGTTGAGAAGTGGGTCCATGTGAACCAAATGAGGTTCAGCAAGGCCAAGTGCAAGGTGCTGCACCTTGGTCAGGGCAATCCCAGGTGTGTGTACAGACTGGGAGAAGAACTCCTTGAGAGCAGCCCTGCGGACAAGGACTTGAGAGTCCTGGTGGACGAGAAGTTGGACATGAGCCGGCAGTGCGCTCTCGCAGCCAGGAAGGCCAATGGCATCCTGGGCTGCATCAAGAGAGGGGTGGCCAGCAGGGAGAGGGAGGTGATCGTCCCCCTCTACTCTGCCCTTGGAAGGCTCCACTTGCAGTGCTGCATTCAGACCTGGGGCCCCCATCACAAGAAAAATGTGGAGCTCTTGGAGTGGGTCCAGAGGAGAGCCATAAAGATGATTAGAGGTCAGGAGCACCTCTCCTATGAAGAAAGCCTGAGGGAACTGGAGAAGAGCTTGGAGAAGAGAAGGGTTCGGGGGGACCTCATTGCGGCATTACAGTATGCGAAGGGAACATATAAACAGGAGGGTAAGAGACTTTTTACATGAGTTTACACTGATAGCACAAGGGGGAATGGTTTTAAACTAAGAGTGGAGAGATTTAGGTTAAATATTAGGAGGAAATTTTTCACTCAGACAGTGGTGAGGCACTGGCACAGGCTGCCCAGAGAAGCTGTGGAAGCCCCATCCATGGAGATATTCAAGGCCAGACTGGATGGGTTCCTGTGCAGCCTGATCCAGTGGGTGGCAACCAGCCCACAACAGGGGGTTGGAACTGGATGGACTTAAAGTCCCTTCCAACCCAAGCCATTCTGTGATTCTGATTATCTTCTATATGACTTCAAAATGCGGATGTGTGCTCAATGTCAGGTACATCTTAAACACAGAAGGAAGATGAAGGGAACATATGTGATAGCTTTCTTCCCAGTCTTTGGGAATCAAGGTGCCATAACAAACAATACACTTCCCCCAAAGAAAGGTACTGAGCACATGGTCCTGGTGTGCATTCATTTTTTGACAGCTAAAAAAGTCTCACTTCTTGCGAGTTTTTTTGTGCTGTTTTTTTTTTTTTAAATCTACTCTGAGTTGACAAACCCTAAGAGTATTCACTTGCAGCAACATGCAAAACACAAACCTCATACCTAAGAACCTGTCAGCAAGGCTGTTGGACTGCAGAGCAAGGGCTGTTCGGAAACCCTTGCTATCTGACGGGATGATGGTGGACTGACACACAAAAGCTCCCACAAAGTTGGAAAAATCTTCTGATTCTGCAACCATGTCCTTCAGAGTAACATCTGTGATATTGTCAGTGCAAATAGCCATCTTTTTACCCTGCAGACAATCAGGAAAAATGGATAAGCTGTTTGTTGTTGATAGGATGTGAAAAAGTTTGAGAGAGATTGCAGACTTCCCAATTGCAAACTGTATGAGCTTCATTCCTGCGTCTTAGAAATAACTTGACGTTTCTATCACGAGAGAGACAAATTGCAGCATTAAACTGAGCCATTGTGAAGGCTCTGATTAAAGCCTTGTACAGACTCAGAAACAAGATGTCACCTCTGGTATGTGTCTTATCAGAAACTTGTGCTACGAAGCACTTTTCTCTGTTTATCTTGACAGCACAGTGCTTAGTTGCAAAGCTTAATAAAATGGCTTGTACTGAAAAAACATATTGTCTGTAAATAATACACTGTATACATCTTTATTTGGGATTTAAACCAGATAAAATACTCTCAAAGCACAAATACATGTAATCCATAAGCAGATACATAGCCTTCAAGGCTGCATTAATGTCACATATTGAGACCAATCTCAGAACAGCAGCAATGAAAGAAAATCAACAAATTCAATAGGCCTGACCTTCCAAAATGCCAAGCACACAAACCTGGTCCTCTGGATCTGATAGGACTGTAGTACCAGGGAAAAACGTTTGGGAAATGAAGACCAGATCCACAGGGGACTATCTTTGTGGATCTAGTTGTCAGCAGCTCTAATCCACATGGGTATATACATACTTAAGCCCTAAAGTATGCAAAACTCTGTGAAGAAATATGACTACTGATTTGCCTCATCTCATGCAAACCCTTTGGTATATGGGAAAGGGACTTCACAGCTTTACAGGGATGATCACTGATGTAAACTGTGTGCATTGTCTTTCATGAGATAATACACATCACTGGTACTGCTCAAAGATGTCATTTTATGTACGTGACAATATGTTCTGGTACACACCAAACCCCAGACAGGAAAACCCTGACTTGGGGAAACAGGTATTAACACAATACAGCCGAAGCAGAGACTGTTTGCAGTCATGGACTTAACAACTCTTTCCATCACTTTAAAAGGCTGCAAAAAGAGTAAGCAACAGGCACCTCAGCCACTGGCAAGCCTGACTAGGAGTGTGCACTACCAGAGAACAGGGTGACCAGGGCTCTGCTGACAGCAACATCTCAGCCAAGTCACAAGCAAATAAATATATGGGAATAAGACAGCAACTGAAAGACTCAGGCTCTTTGTTTGAGTTCCTTGGTGAAAGCACAAAAAGGTCAGGGTTGTGACCCAAGTGACTGAAGGCATGAGAACAGAGAAAGGGCAAGGGTGTGACCATGCTTTGCCCTCTGAGGGCTCCTTATGCCATACGTACTGTCATCTCTGTGCTGAAAAATCACATGGCTGCTTACAGCCATCTGACTGGGGGTGAGATGCAGAGGAAAGCATTTGCACAGTGATGGTAAGAGCTCAGCTGCAGGCAAACCCATGTCCTGCTTCAGTGTGGTCCCACCAAGCATCAGCATGGGCAGCAACACCCTCAACAACCACTGAGCTCACCTCATTCCCACACAGGCTGATGTTGAAGAAGTGAAAGAACTTGGTCCCACGGGAGGTGAAGCTCGGCCCGCTCATTAAGGAGCCCACCTGGCTAAGGTTGCTAAAATCATAATTCAGGCTCTGGTTATCCTTGACGTATGACACCAAGCAGTCACTGTAGCAGGCAGAGTGGTCCTTCAGAGAGGGAGAAGAATACATTAAAGAGCAGTTATGGACCAGCAGCAAACTGTACAGCCAGCCACTGGGAGTTAAAGCAAGGAGACACAGACAAGACTGCTTTCCTTGCAGGAAGGAAAGGATGGAGGGGGATTTGTCCTGTTTCTGTGATTCACCTTTCCCCTGGAAAACTCCCATTCTTGGTTCAGTCCCTTGCAATCACATCTCAGAAGGGTTCTGATGTTCCCAAGCCTTGCCTTTCTGCTGTCCAAGAAAATGTAGTTTATTGTTTTGTTGTGGGTACTTTTAGGATCCCAATGTCCACATTTAAAAACATATAGATAGACCAGAACCATGGCCTCACACTTGCATCTTGCAAAAGTAACCCAAGAAATAGAGCTTAAGAAACAGGGATATGATATGGAGACAGTTGGAGACAGAATATGAACAGTATCGTTGCCAAAGGATACTGCACATGGTAAACATTTATCTAGGCTTACAGGCAAGTTCATACAAGAGGAATTTGTTACAGGTTTGTCAAGATACAGAAACATCAGCCAGCTGGGGAAGTCCTTGAGTTTAAATGCAAGAGTCTGGGACAGTTTGTACATGTAAGTAACATATGTTTGCCTTGTTTGTACACTATCCCAGTGCAGCTTCTTGAAATTGACCATTTTTTGAGCCAGTGTGGTAAATTTTATGTTCTTATCACATGTGTACAAACAAAAATTAAACTAGAGACAAATCTGGAAGAATTGTTTTTGGTTACAGTTATACTCCCATGCTAACAAGGCACATACCTGTAGGAAAGCAGTCAGACTGGCCCTTTGAGTGCTTATATCCCAGCCTACCCAGTCTGCCCATCACTGAGACAATCACAGCTTCCGTACCTTGGTGCTCTTGCTGCCAGGCCCACAAGGGATGCAGGCCTCCCTGCCATAGATTTGGTGGATGGACAGGAAGGTGTTGGCTGGACACTCCTTGCACTGGCTGGTCTCCTTCTCGATGTAGTGTCCCGCCGGGCAGGGCACACAGGACGAGCCGGACTGCTCGGAGCCCAGCGCGCAGGCCCGGCAAGAGGAGGCGACTCCATCCACCGCATTGGTCACCGTGATGGAGTAGATCTTTGCCACATCATTGATGAACTGCCTGCTCTGGAACAAGAGACGAAGAAACCACCCTGGTGCCATCATGCCATTGCACGTGGCCATTGATTCATGCATGCACTTTCAGCATGGGTGGTTTACCCACAGCTGTTTCCTGAGTGATGCTGTATGGTGACAGCCATTCAGCCCCTACAAGATGCCTGTGAGCTTTAACAGAAGGCAAAAGCTCAGGCAGGGAGTGTCCAAGCAAAGCTGTGCTGTAAATTCCTCTATGTAAAGAAATACTTACATCTTGGCCCTCGTTTATTCTCTGAAAGGCCCAGGTGAATGTGAAGGAAGCATTTTTGGAGATGATGTGAGTGTAGGATTGTTTTTCTTTACTTCTTTCCCATGACTCCACTACATTAGTATTTTTTCGATTAATATCCTACAAAACAGGCATAATAATTTAAAAATAGTTTTTAAAAGAAGAAAAGTGAAGTCACACTATACTAAACATTAGTGTTTTATTAATATAGTGATTAATATATATAAAGCACTTTACAATTGCATCTAAAGTTTAGTAAAGGAAAGCAAACTTGTTCATCCTGCTTTCCACCACTGGCAGTTTTTCAGTTGAGAATGGGCATCTATTCTAAAAGATACTCTTATTCACACAGCAGTTAAGTTTAAAGTCCTATGGCAAATTACAAACAATACAAGGACAGATTCAGCACAGTGGTTCTTTGACATTTCACAATCTGTTTATGTATAAAATATGTGGGTACTACAGCACAGGCAGAGTAAGGGTAAAATTCAGAGACATTGTAGTTTCTACAGCCTTTGGATACCCAGTCTGTTGGTGTCTCTAGTGAAACAGTGAGAAAATTTACATGAGAAAAACCTGTTCACTCTATCTTTGTGTTTCTTATTCTCCACCAGTAGTAAATGTTCCAGTGCAAGATGGAGCAGATTTCTACAAATTACTACTAAATACAAAAAAAAGCACCAGCTTCATACTGCAATGGAAGGGGCAAGGGAGTGGTCACAGACTCATTCACCTCCCTCAGCTGATGGATAAAAGTAAAAACCATGGCACTTTGTTTTCAGTGACAAATATCCGCTGCAATACAGATTCCCCAGGTCATTGACAGGACCAAGACTAAATTTCCAGTTTGACTTGCAATGCTTTTGAACTTCTGGAGGAAAACTTGACCATACAAGAGCCACTGAGAGTGTTATCAGTTGGTATAAGAGGGGAAACTTGGCTCTTTGGTGCCAAATCATCTCTTTTAAAATAAACAGATAACCAACAACAGCTCACAATTCAAGTAGCGGAGGAATTCTGCTGGGTCGTTAATTAAATCCTTTCTGCAAAGTCACTGCAGATACAAAACTAACGTCATGATTAATCTAAGTCATAATAAACCAAGTGCAACTAATCACACCTATGTAGAGGTATTAAAGTGACATGTGGAATACCAGGCTCAGTCGTCAGTCATGGAGAGAGAGGTCTCACTTACCGCCATAAAGTACAGCACACAATCTGCTGAACAGATGGTCTCAAAAATAAAAGTAATCCGTCCTAGTTCTGACCCAGTTGCTCCTGTTACTGATGTCGGAGGTCTGTTTAACAGAGAAGGAATGAAACATTTACAAGGTGCTCTCCAGACAATGCAGCAGACAATCCTTCCAATTGCTTTTCGTACAGCAGGGAAACCACCAAAATCCTGTCATATTAAACCTGCCCTTACAGAACCACAGAGCCCAGATCTGCACAGCAGCTCTGCACTGGGTATTGGGGACAGCAGGATTACTCTTAAGTGTGTGACTTCTTTACGGTACAGTTCCCTCGCTATAATCAGTACTCAAATTTGAATGTCTTTGTAGGGAATGTTATCACTTAAACGTGTTATACAGGAGTAGCTTTAAGTGATTTGCACTGATTCAATTGCATCTACCTTCCACTGGTGGAAGATGCATTCAGCAGTTTCACGCAACCAGGAAACATTCACAGTGCTCCCCTGCTACTTGTTAAACACTTAAAGACTCCCTTGACATCCCTAGCACTCAGTAGCAGGGACCACTTTGGAGAATCCCACGTGACTACATGTGAAGCAATACTCAGAAATGCTTGTGATGGAAATGAGTGCAGCTCAGCAATGACCGCAGTGGAGCAATTCCGGGACACAATGAGCTTTTCCATGAATATGTTTCCTGTTTGTCCTTTATTTTCATTGTTGTTTGGCCATACTGTAAAATAAAACTCAGCTTTTGCGCAACTGGTGTAAGAAATCACAACTGCCCTCAGCCAACATACAGCAAACAGAAGATGAGGTGCACTACCTTACCTGTCTTAATCAGAGAATCATAGAATCATCTAGGTTGGAAATGATCTTCAAGATCATCAAGTCCAACCATCAACCCGACATATCGAGTTGCATCACTAAACCACATCCCTTAGTGCCACATCCACACATCTCTTAAATACCTCCAGGGATAGGGACTCCATCACCTCCCCAAGCAGCCCGTTCCAATGCTTGAGCACCCTCCCTGTGAAGAAATTCTGTCTGATATCCAAACGAAACTTCCCCTGGTGCAAATCAAGGCAATTTCCTTGCGACCTATCACTTGTCACTTGAGAAAAGAGACTGACACCCCCCTTGCTGCAGCCACCTTTCAGGCAGTTGTAGAGAGCAA
>VXAV01001663.1:33507-88667 GCA_013399715.1 Alectura lathami
TCTGCATTGATCACTTTGCTGAGGTACTGTGGGGCTGCTCCCAACATCAGTGACATGCCCTTCTCCTTTGCCTTGCAGTCCTCCTTGGCTCCTGTCTCCTCATCTCTTCATGTTATCAGTCTGCACTTGTTAATCAGTCTGCCCTTGCTGCTCGCAAACACAGGATTTTCTGGAGTATTGCTATCTACTTCTGCAGCATCAGAGCTGCTCAGCATTTAAATTAAAAAAGATCAGAAGCTAGCAAAGTATCTATGTGATTGCCCGGAGCCCTGACACACCATACACACTAAAATAATCCCACCATGGCTGAGCAGAGAGAAAAGGGTCAGAGTGCGCCCACAAGCCACACAGGTGAGGGTTTCTAAGACTGGAGCTGAAGGAAGTAGAGTGGGATTTTTAAAGCAGAAGATGAGTGAAAATAATAGCCAAGTGCTTAAATCTACCAAGGCCACTTCTATACATGGAGTGGAGACAACTATCTGATGTCCAGTGAAAAATCTGGATTATTTTAGTAAACCATGGATCAATGTACCTTTAGGGTGGTGCTTTACAGCCACTGTTCAACTGCAGATGGGCTGCAGAGCCAGGCCCTCATTGGACTGCATCACACAGAGAAAAAAGGCTGGGGAGTATTGCAAACCCTGACTAACTCCCAGAGATGCCAGGCTCTGAATGATGAAAACAGCCCTAAACATACAGCCGGTATGCCAGTGCATTAATGGCGTGTTCTTACTCCAACTGGAAGATGGAGGGTGTCCATCTGACTGAAGGGAAAGGCCACTGAGGAGGCAGGAAGAGAGTCAGTGGTGGAAGTTTGTTCAATGCCATGCAGCCTTGAACTGCACGGGCAGTTACTTTGTGATGTGCAGGAGGCTGCAGTTAAATACTGCAGCTAATTCCTCAAGTCACTGCAGGAAGTAAAAAGTGCAAGAATCAGTGAGACAATATTTATGATTTATGATTCTATGACTCTGTTCTATGAAGAAGTTGTAGAGCCTGCCAGCTCTGGGATTAAATTCACTGATACTTTCTTTATTAAAGCACATGATCCCTCAGCTGTATTTTGGAATTGTCTGATCAGGAGACCTCAAAATAGTCCACCCTACCAATAAATATCATGCCAGCAACCCACAGGTGCAATGTATTTTGTCTGCTTGCTGTACCATCAAGATCTAAGAGGTATGGGAAAGGGAAGAAAAGAGGCCAGACATGCCTGGCCACATTCTCTTACATCTCTGAAACCCATATCCCAGTAAGTGGCAGTTCCTCCACCAAAATCCCTATGTAACTGCTGGGACAAAGGGCAGGGAACTCCAAATCCAGGCTGCACCTCCAGCAGGACCTCCTATAAGAGATCCAGTAGATCTTTAAGCAGACACAAGACAAGCAGATTCTTACAGATGGATAAAATGGAGAAGGACATAGATAGAGAAAGCAGCTAAAGAAAATGCCCACAGCCTCCGAGAGATTCAGTTCTGGAAGCAAGATTGGGAAAACAACTGAGCAAAAAATTGCTAGAAAACCTTGTTTTCAAATTAAGATATCACAGTAAGCTCAATGTGCTTATAAATAGTAACACGCTTTTTACTTACTTTTCCTTCCTTATCACACGGGGTGTGGATCTGGAAAAAGTCTTTGTTTGTGCATGGAGGACGCTCTATACATGCACTGGATCCCTCTTCTGAAAAGAAAGTGTGAGGAACGGGATGTTAAACTGTCAGATGATCCCTAGAAACAACTGTCACGAGACTGAAATCTGGAGAACAAAGTGAGTCAGCAGAAAAATACAAAAACAGATTGAAAAATTACACTTTTAAATGGAGCACATATGAACTGAAGGGGGATAGGGAAAATACCGGCTAAGCTTGTCACTGTGACATTCAGTGAGTCAGAATAACCAGTCACCCAAACCCTCACCCCAACCCTTCATCTTCAAACAGTAATTTCTATAGGTTGTCAAAGCATGGAAATACGTTCTTACTGATAAAGAATGAAAGCACTCTCACCCATTAGGAAATCCCTTACAACATTGGCCTGATTCTTCCTCTAATCAGATACTTTTGCAAAATTCCTGTTCCCATTATGAGCACAAGCACACATTCCCCAAGCATTTGTTGCAAACTGTGATAGCAGGTGCTATGGAGGGCTATTCTTCAAAAATTTTCTTATAAACTAATTGCAAGAAAGAAAACTCAAGATATTTTGACCATGAATTATGGATTTTGCCCATGCCGTTTCATCACCAGCTAACCACAGCTGAGAATACAGAGGGCTTTGGGCACTGGGGATGCAGCACATCTTCCAACTACAGGAGAGGCAGGAATGGGCCAGGAGAAGATTTGTGAACGAGGTTCCTAGAAACACAAATCTAAAGGCAGTGACAAAGCCAATACAGGAACCACCAACCAATATCACAAATTACCACTAGAGGGCACAGCATGACTGTTATTATCCTTCAGGTGTGTTCCCTCAGACATCAAAAGATCTCTGACCCCTCATGTTAGCCTGTGTGGCCTTGGCCAGGATCAAGTGTAGCCTGCTGTGTATACACAAGTGTCTTCTGCAGCTTTGGGGAAGCTCTGTCTTCAGTTCCACTTTTCATATCAACTGGAGGCTAAACTTCATTGTTGGATAAAATAATTCTCACAGAATTATTTTATTGTCCACAGAAACAGCTTGTGACCTTACATACTCAGATTCTCCTGGATCTGTTTACCCCCTTTGATTTATGTACCTGCATAATAAATTTCTTCTTTACACTTGGTGCACTCTTTAGCTCCTTTCTCAGAGTAAGTATTTCTTGGACACTCTTGGCAGCCAGATGAACCTGGTTTGTCACTGAAGGTACCAGGCTTGCATGGGAAGCACTCAGAGGTATATGCAACTCCTGTAAGGTAAATTGCAGATAAAACACTGAAATTCAGAGAGGTATGCCCTACCAGCTACTACCAACCTGCTATCTGGCAAAGCAAGCCAGCTGCATAACACAGATTAAAAGTCACAGACTTTCAACACTTTACACACTCTGGCTTTGCCAAATCTTGATCAATCTTTTCTCGAGACAAGTCTGACACACCTAAGAATCTTATATAGTACTCCAAGCTTGATTACACTCAGGAAGGGACCAAAGAGCAACCCCAGATTAAATAAATTATAAAACCGTAATTTAACTATCATTGTTATGAGAAAAATGTTTATTCTTCCACCTTTGAGAGGCTCACCAATAAGCGTAATCTTTCTGTAACACAGAAAACACATTTGCTCCTTTTTCCTCTTTACTTGCTAACCCAGTCTTCCCCAGTAGATGGCCTCTTTTACCAGCTAACGTAATTTTTCATCTTCTCCCTGACAGTGAAGTTTTTATGTTCTGTTTCTGTGCTTTAAAAGAGGACAAAGAGACAAGGGGGCTGAAAAAGCAATTTCAGTGTTGAGAGCACACTTGTAGAAAAAGAACTTGACAAACACTGTGACAAGAGTGAGATAATACCAAAAAGGCAATTATCTCTTACCTTCAATTGTGATGTTTTTCACCAAAACTGGTTTTACCACTTTGGACCCCATCAGAATCCCTGTTGTTCTCCAGTATAATATATTACTACCTGATTTCAAAGTTACCTGCAACGATATGCATGACAGTTAGCTGTCATCCCCTCACCAAGAAATCATCTCATTTCTTACTTCCGTTACTCAGATTTCTTGCATCCAAGCAGCAATCCTGGCTTTCCCTAAGCTGCTTAGTGAAGCAATAAGTAATGGGAGGACAATTAGGCGAGTGCTCTGGAAACATCTTTGAGCAGTGGAGAGCTGAGTTACCACAGGTAACAGCAGAAGTAGGACTACATGGATTCAAACATCACGCACATTGTGTGGAGCAGAGGCATCCAACTTCAGCTGTCCTTCAGCAGGGCTAGCATGCTGAAAGCAGAGGCTGCAGCAACTGGAAAACTGAGGCCAGAGATTTGCAGCAAAGACAAAAGCCTTGAGGAGAGCCAGAACAGCCATCTCACCTGTCTCATGTGAACATTTCAGCCAGGCATTCAAGTCACCTTCATAGTCAGTGGAGGCACTTGCGCATCCCGGACAAAGAGCTCAAATGGCAACACCTATCTCCCATGCAGGTACAGTCAACATCTTCTGGTTCATCCAAGTCAATGGCCTGGCCTTGGATCCATCTCTCAGACTGTGCCACTCACCCCTTCTGAACCAGCTCTCCTACCTCCCAATGTGACTCATGAGAGGCTTGCACCTGAGCTAACAGGCACTGCCAACCAGAGCTGGCTCAGGAACACAGTTTATTATCCAGGAAGATAAGCAGACAATAGAAAACGGAGAGTGGGCTGCTCTCTATGCCAGTAAAAAGCCTTTTTGTTCTGGCACAATGTCATCTATGCTGGGCCTTTGCTGGCATGGCTCTGGGAATTAGGGTGTGAGGGTCTAAGGGAAACCAGGTATCAGCATGAGCTAATGAGTCTACACGTGGTCTGTGCACCAGGAGAGCTCAGCTGGCTGGGCCACGGGCCAAGGAAAAGGCTGCTGCTCCCAATGTGGGCACTCTTGTTTGCCACAGGAGTTACCTCAGTGCTGCCAGCTTGCTTTTCAACAGAATAAGTTGAAATGCACAAGCTGGCTGCATGCACCTGGGAATAAAATGCCAGTCCCACCTGCCTGCACATCACATACCTTGCCCACTGCTCGCAGCCTTGGCTGTGTGTCAGGGAATCATCTCATGGTCTCATGAGCAAACAACTGCTGTAGAATATTTCAATTACAATCATGCCGAGTGACTGTAGCATACGGATTTGCATAAATCTGTTTAGCCTCATACAGCACTTGATTAAGGGAAATCCATAGAAAGTCTTGCCCCTTACAGATCTCAGTGGCTTTGCCAGCAGAATCAGACAAGCTGTGCTTCTTCACATGCATTCACAGGATTTGACAATTGTTTGTTCAGAGGAAATCACAGACATTTATAAATGGGAAAAATACTTCACAATTTTCTGCACACTTACAGAATGAGAGCCCCATTCCCCGTTGTCTGTCAGCTTCACCCACTTGTCTGCTGTGGACTCCATCTCTTTGCACTGGTCATTTTGTATCTGTTAATTAAAAACAAGATCAGTGATCACAATCAGATGCGTCTCTCTCTCAGCATAATGACTGCTGGCAGGGAATGATAAGATTCAACTTTGTTCCTATTGCCTACGTATTTAGGACAGCAGCTGTCTTGTTTTTGGATGAAAAAACTTTCAAAACCTCCTATCAGCTTAGCAGTGTCTCCACTGACAGCATTCCTAATGGAGATGAAATAGAGGAGCAGGAAAAGCAGATCTCAGCCTTGTCCTCGCACTAACTGGTCAGGCTTGGATGCAGAGCATCTTGTCTTGGCTGCTTCCTCCTTCTCCCAAGCCCTCTAAGACCCAGTTCTCTTTAATCTAGAGGCTGTGGACCTTCAAATCAAGGGGCAGATAGGAGCAGACAGTCCAAAGCTAGAAGACAAACTGCTTTCTTTGACATACTTTCTGGTACCGCCATTATGTACTATCTCTCTGCCTCCCTGCCTCCCAACCTCAGAGATTAGAGTGATGTTCTCCAGAGAGAGGGCATATGCCATGGGTCCCAGCAGAGGCATGATGTCCCTTGGCCAGGCCCAGCACAGCTCTGCACCTTCTCCTGACAGTAGGGTTTGGCACATGGCCGCAGAGCTTTCCAC
This sequence comes from Alectura lathami, assembly GCA_013399715.1. Classification (NCBI taxonomy): domain Eukaryota; kingdom Metazoa; phylum Chordata; class Aves; order Galliformes; family Megapodiidae; genus Alectura; species Alectura lathami. The sequence goes on from VXAV01001663.1 coordinate 39,218, forward strand.
TCTTTTCTCACAGCTGTCTTCTCTGAAGAAGTACCAAGTCCCTTTGAGGTATGAGTTCAAATACTGAGCCTTTATTCCAACAGGGAAAAAGGTCATTTCAATACTTTCAGTTGAAATTCAGAAGATTTGGGGTCAAGACTATTCCTCAATGTTGCTCCACATCATGCCTGAAATAAGTCATATAACCCCACATCTTCCAGAGCATCTGCACACTTTATTCCCACCTCAATCTACAGCACTGAAGCAAACAGGGGAGAATAAGCACCTAAATAGAAGGTAGAGGCCCAATCATATTGAACAATTTCAGCCTCAGCATCTCTGCATCTGACTTCCTATATCGAAAACAGAGATAATGTAGTCTCTTCTTACAAGATGCAAAGGACTTCATTATGTATAAAGCGTCTGGGAAGGGCAGGCTGCAGAAGCACTAGGTATCTAACAAGAAGCATCCACGCTTGCGTCCCACATTTGAGGACATCTTCTTGCTCACCCTCAGACCAGCAGCGCAGGCACCTGCAGGCAGGTAGAGGCTTGCCACTATTACTAAAATGCCACTACCTTAGAGCCAAAGTTTAATAGAATTACAGAATCATAGAATCACAGAATGGGTTGGGTTAGATGGGACCTTAAAGCCCACCCAGTTCCAGTCCCCTGCTGTGGGCTGGTTGCCACCCAGTGGATCAGGCTGCTCAGGGCCCATCCAACCTGCACTTTAGCACCTCCAGGGATGGGGCATCCACAGCTTCTCTGGGCAGCCTGTGCCAGGGCCTCACCATCCTCTGAATAAAGAATTTCCTCCTAACTTCTAATCTAAATCTCCCCTATTTTAGTTTAAAGCCATTACCCCTTATGCTATCACTACATCTTCTGATAGAAAGTTCCTCTCCAGCTTTCTTGTAGGCCTTCTTCAGGTACAGGAAGTCCACACTGAGGTCTCCTCCAAGCCTTCTCTTCTCCAGGATGAACAACCCTGACTTTCTCAGCCTGTCTTCATAGGAGAGGTGCTCCAGGGTGCTCCAGTCCTCTGAGCATCTTTGTAGCCTTCCTCTGGACTCGCTCCAACAGGTCCATGTCCCTTTTCAGGTGATCCCCTAGAACTGGCCACAGTAATGCAGGTGGGGTCTTATGAGAGTGGAGCAGAGGGGCAGAATCACCTCCCGTGTCCTGATTGCCTTCCCTTTTTTGATGCTGCCCAGGATACGGTTGGCTTTATGGGCTGCAAGTGCACGTTGCTGGCTCATGTTGAGTTTAGAATCACAAAAGCACTGAATCTTAGAATCATTAAGGTTGGAATGACCTCCAAGATCATCTAGTCCAACCATAAACCCATCACTTTTCAACAGCCAACACCCTCAAGTCCTTCTCCTCAGAGCTCCTCTCAAAGCAATCACTGCCCAACCTGTATTTGTGCTTGGGATTGCCCTGACCCAAGGTCCCTCTGGATGGCATCCCATCCCTCCAATCCATCCTATCCCTTAAGGATGATGTAAATCATCCTTAAATGTATTTAAGCACAAACACATGCTGAAGAAAAAATGAGCTTTTAGAGGAGTGTTAAATATGGTTTTCCTGAAATACTGGGGACCACCAGCAGTTATTTACTTGGGCATTTCTATAAAAGGCTCACTCACTGATTCTTAAGAAGGGAATGAAAAATGTAAGGAGGTGAATCAGTGGGACACAGATAAAAGTAGCAATCAAAAAGCCATTTTCAAATCCAGCACTCAGAGAAACAATACGTTTGTTCCTTTGTGGGAGCAGATCAGTCAGCCATTAAAAAATCTAGAACTAAGTTTCATAATCCTGTTACATTCATCTGACAGCAGAAAGCATATTTATTGCTTCCTCCCCATGACGAAGGCAAGACAGTTTAATACAAAACTGAAATGACTAAATAATATTACCCGCACTGTCTGTTATCAAAGCACAATAGATTGCACTGATGTAGCAGCAGGAAGGCACCTTCAGCCCATTATTTTTGTTTTCTTTTCCCATCCTTACTAAGAATAAGGATACTTTGCAGTTTTGTCAGAGCTTAAAGAAACCTTTACCCACACCTGCCAGGGCCTTGCACTCCTGTGAGGTACCACCAGCAGTGTTTTTCAGATGAATACCAGATCTGACCAGACAGAGAAAGAAACGGTAGCAGAGGATATGATTGAGAATTTCCAGTCCTCTCCTGTCCTGAGCTGCCCTCCCATTAAATATTCCTCTGTCCCAAAAAGCAGGTACAACACTGCCAGAGAATGCAATGCAGCTGTTGGTGGGAACTTCCAAAGCATCTCAGCACCATGGAGCACCCTCACTACACTGCAGAGCCCACTGCTGGGAATGCCTGGGCTCCCTGGATCCCAAACAATCCATCCACATGGCAAGAGCAGGATGCCCTTCCCATTTGGGTCCCATCTGATCATTTCAGTAATTTGGATCCAGTGGGGTGGAAGCCCAGCCAGGCTGCTCCTATTTCAGAGCTATGTAAAGAGTGGAAAAAGCTGTGTTTGATGGTTTTTCCTGGATTGAAATCTTACAACGTAAGGTTGGGTTCATAATAAAAAAGGTCTTACAAAAAATTCAAAGAAGATGTTGTTGTCAATATACTGGTATTCAAAGAAGACAGAACCGGATTTCTTCAGGTGCACGGCGTAGATGAGAGAAACTGTACAGTCATCCCTGTTCGACTCTATGTAATTCCCTCGTGGAGTCCATGAAGAGCTGATGAACATAAACAAAACAAGCCTCAGTTCACAGGCACCAAGGAGACATTTCTTACAGCACAACACAAAATATTGTTACTTAATACAGAACCCAAAATCCCACGGTAGCTAAAAGCAGTGGATTTGTAATTCATTACTGGGTACATATTTATTTTTCACTTAAAAATAATATTTATCATTAAAGTTGTGCATGGGAATAGATACAGTTTCATAAATTTAGGAGTCAGCCTACACAGGAAATGTTTGTTATCAATAGGTCCAACACACTTTCAGTCATATTCAGAAACAGCTTTCTGCAATCACGGTGAGTCTCTAAATAGGCTGTGAAAGTACCTTTTAGCCACATTTACTATTCCATAACCCTGGAGCTTTCTAGCTACAACTAGGCACAGCTCCAGGCTGGTCTTAGTCTCACTACCTGCTGATAAGTCTGAGGAAACCATGATGACAGCAAAGAAATTGCTAAAAATTTTGCTTCACAGTCACTCCTGCTTGACATTACTAGGGCTACTTGCCCTCTGGAGAACTTAGGTAAATCATTATCTAGCTTTGCAGCACCTGCAGCATTCCCGGTACCTACCCTTCTCACAGCATTGTGTAGCTTTATACAGATTTTCGCTTTAGATAGAGAAGTATTTCCTTGTGTGCTTATGGAGCTGAGCTTTGCCTAACTGGCATCACTTTTGCCAAACCCCAGAGTTTAAGGACTCTGAATACTGTTCCGAAGAGGACACCTTGGAAAGGCCACTCCACTGCACTGGTGAATCAAACGTTTTGTACAATGTAAATGACATTCAAAGCACTTCCAAAATTCACGCAAGGCAGATCCCTTCACTATCTACACCACACCTGCTCCCAAGGTAGGACCCCACCTCCAAACGCACACTCAATGCTGAGCAAAGGCCTGCAGCATGTAGGTCCAGGAGCTCCTTTTAAGTCAAGCTTCTCCCGTTGGTATACAACCCAGATGCACACAGAGCTTCTTACTTGTTGCAGCTGTCAGCTTTACTCTCAGTCGAGCCCACTGCCGTGTCCATGAACGTCGCCACGTTGGAGAATCCTGCTGGCAACTCATCCCACTCATCAAACTTGATCCCACTGCCCAGTGAGTAGGTCCCCTCAGCACATTTGCTGCACACCTGGTTCTTCATCTCCAGGTACTCGCCAGAGGCACAGGAGAAAGCTGGGGAGAAGATAATTTCCAACATATTAATTGAAAAAATAATCCCAATTAGTTTCTATTAATTCTTTGCCACTTAATTAATTAAGAGTGAACTGATGGGAACCAAATGGGAATACCCAAACCTCAGGAACACAACAGGTGAACCCTCAACATAGGCTGCACAGTTCAGATGCTCTCCAGTGCCTACTTTTTCACTGGTGTGATGGCACTAAAACCAAATCTCAGATGACGGCTCCTGATTCACAGCTTGTCTCTGTTGGCAAAACAAGATTTAGAAATGAAATCTCTACCCACAAACTGTTCTCAAAAGCAATTTGTGAAAGCGAAAGCTTGTAATACAGCTCTCCTCACTTTGACTCACTCACTTGCTACACCCTGAACTCAATTAAAATTACCAGCACCTGAGTGCCAGAGGTAAGGTAGCTAAGAAACACAGTGCCACACTGACTGTAACATAATACTACAAAACTTGGAGGAGAGCTGCAGACCTAATCCAAAACTCTCTACATTTCTCTTCTCATGGACTGCCTACAGACCCTTGAACATCTTTCCTCATAGACCACCCAAGACCACCAATGAGCCTGCATCTAACAAATGAAGTTGACTGGGGTGCTGTTAGCATGCTGAGAAGTACTGGTTACCAGCATAGCAAAGAGAGTAGTTAAACATATGTAACTCGGGAAGTATAATTTAGAAGACATGTTCACAAAGTGATAATCCCCACTTTTCCCAGCTCCACACTGCATCACATTCTCTCTGAGACTGAATGTCCTGGACGGAAACCAAATGAGCACTTTCTGCGGCATATAGTATCTCTTGTGTGACTAAGGGTTTATAAATGTAACTCTGACAGTCTAGCCAAAGTAGGACTCACAGCAAAGCACACAACTCATCCCAAGAAGCACTGGGAACTCTTACTGAATGTTTCGTGTGTTCCACATTGCGCAGTGGCAGATACTCCATGAACTCACTTTGAGAGACGTAAACTCGCAGTCTGAGAAACTGTGGGACTAGACCAGACTGCTAGCCAAAGCAGTGAAACTGGCCCAAAACAAGCAACACCAGCTGAAGTCCCAGCATATGTGGTTTTATAGATATGCTGATGTTTAACTTACTGCAGAAAAACTTGTTTGACTGTAAGTACTTTGATAAAGACGTGGCTGTGTAACAGCAATTTCCATCAGAATCTAACCTGCAGCTCAGGCTCCCATTTCTGAGCCGGCTCCCGCAGCATTTCTTTGTGTAATTGCCCTTGACAGGCAACACTGGAATGCTGATAAAAGGTCCATTTTTGATGGAAAGTTCTGCCAAAGGGTCATTATCTCCTCTTGGTCATATCGACGTGCTCTCAGTCTGAGCTAGTGGAAGTCAAGTCAACAAACCTGTTTTTCTAACCCATCACTCACAGGTGACGCACCAAGAAGGAAAGTGGGCAGGAGCCAGCAGGGCCACGTGCTGGGGATGCATGCATTCTTCAGACAACTAGAGAAAAGCAGCTAACACTTTCCCATGTGTCTGCCTGAAGTGAGACCATAGATTGTACAGCTTTTTACCTTAAATGTGCAAAGGTGCCCCGGCACACTGTTTCAGCACTGTTGATAAATCCTGCTTTATTTTTCTATTGAAGGTTTCATAGAGAAGGGAAATAAAAAAGCAAGCTCTTTTGTGACATTGAAATCCTTTAACAGCTCCAGCATTTTTCAAGATAGTTAAACAGCAAGAAACATAGAGTGCTGCTAAACCACATGCTCCAGATTTGTTAATTTTGAATAAAGAGTCAGCAACTGAGGGAATTTTGCTACCATAATGAAGGTGCTGCAGGCAGAAGAGCGTCCTCTTCAACTGGAGTGAGGTTGAGCAGAGATTATTCCTTTAAATGAACTAATATCTTTTAACTCCTTGCAGCCTGATGAGTTTAGAGAAAAAAGGGTAAAAGAGACCAGCTGCCAGAGAGTAAGTACAGTGTCATCCATGGCTCACCTTCCATGAGAGAGATGAGCCTTCTTAGGTGGGAAATTATCTTCTTTCTCTTTTCTAAAACTGCATTTCAAAGGCAGCAGCACTTCCCGTCAAAACACATACGTCTGCAAGCAAACTAGCTCTGAGCATGCCAGCTGCTTGCCAGGTTCAATCTGGGGCTGAACGTGGCTAATAGCAACATGGAGCACTTTCAACATCGGAACAGATGCATCATTTGGTCTCGTTCCAGGCAGTCGGGAGCAGGGGGATGGGGAGGAAAGACAGCATGTGCCAAGCACTAAGATGCTCTCCTCTCCTACAGCTTGGTCTTCCAGGAAACAGAGAGACCAAAAGCAAGGCCAAACCTCCACCAACCTAAGCAACATCAATTCACGAGTCTGTCCTAGCTGGAGAAGGGCAGGCTGTGCCTGTGCCCAGAGTGGTCCCACAGAGCAGATGTCACTCACAGTGGCCCAGGAGGCACCTGCCAGGGGACAGACGATGATCCATCCCAGGGCACTGGCACTTCGCCTCCCTTGTAGCTGTTTCATCTCCTAACACATAGCTGAGCACAGATCCAGAGATTGCTTGTCCGCAAAAATCATTGCTAATATTGCATCACCACTGGGTTTGTGGGGTGATGGAGGTGAGCTGCTGCCAACAGGAAGGACAGCATCACCAAACAGGAGGTTACGGTATGGTGTGAAGTTTCAGGAGTCTATATCACACATTTTAGGTGTATTCTCTCACCCGTCAACTCCTCTTGCTTCAGGCTCCCAAGAGAAAATTAATCTCCCTGCTTAGAGGCATCCTTAGTGAACACTACCTGCCCCTGACCTGAGAGCCTATTTGTTTAAGCATTCAACACTTCCTTTTTGGAGAAAATACCTCTATTGAATAGCTCCTTATGTATGTATACACTTTTGGAAAAGAGAACTATGGCTGCTGAAACACATAGTTTTGAAAATCTTTTCGAGAACTGATGCTATCAATTAGGTTTGGACATCACTGTCCTAAAGCACATCCTCGCTCCCCCTCTCCAGCTGCAAACTGTCGTATTACACCTTTTAAATATCAGCTTGGGTGCAAGACACTGACTAACACAGAGCGATGTACATTGTGAAGACCAAATTTGATCTTCTTGTCTCTCTGTGAAAAAATGATGAAACTCCTTAAAAGGTTTTGTTGTGGTTTGTACAGGGAACCAGTCTCAGTCACAAAGGATGATGTTAGACACGTGCAGCCACGCACATCCATACATGCATGCAATAATGCTGACACTGATTCACTTCATCAAAAATTAAATACAGCTACAGAGCTAATACCCACCAACCATTGTATTACCCTTGTCAAACAGATCTCATTTCATTCTTTAAAAGGATTACAAGTCACATGATAAAGATGACTGAGTGGATGTAATAGACTTCAGCTTTCCAAGACAATTAACTAAGTTTCACATGTCATTCTGACCAAAAAAAAAAAAAAGAAAGAAAGAGGCAGTACCACACAATACCAGTAAAGCACATGGATTAATGACTGCGTAAAAAACAGATCCCAAACAGAGCTGTCAGTGGGAGATGATGGACAAGCAGGGAGGATGGGAGCGGCTCTGCCTGCCACAGCACAAAGTCATGTTTTTATCAGCGATCTGCAGACAAATAGAAAAGGAACAGTATTAAATATGGTGGGTGAGAGACTGAGTGGTAACCCTGAAAGCAACACAAGTGTTTGAGATCCGTTGGCAATACTGAGCCACCTCCGAGTCAGTGTGTCTTAAGAAAGTCAATGATGATGGTAAAGCCATGGAAGGAAAGTAGCTCCAGCCCTGCCTGCAGAAGGCAGAACCATATCCTGGAGAGAGTAAGCCTGAAGGCTGGAAGGGACACATCATTCATCAGGATCTTCCCCTGTCATGATGTGCAAAAAGGCATTAGGAAGAAATACAGAAAAATAAAAAAAAGCCTTTGAATATTTTTTAAATTAGGGGTAATATCTTGCAGTGAGAGATCTGAAGTGTTTAGTCTATTTAGTTTATCAGGAGACTGAGAGCCAACTTGATAAATATATATGTAACTCAAGGGGGAGAAGACATGGGACCCCACTGGAATCTTTAATCAAACGGAGGACTGCATAAGAAGAGCCACCTTCTGGAAGCGGAAGCCAGACAAATTCACATTGGAAATAACACTCACATTTTTAATAGCAAGGATGACTGATCACTGGAACAATCTGTCATGGCATGTGACGGACCCTCTGCCTCTCAAGTGCTTTATATCATAACTGGACACCATATGGAAGAAAAGCTCACGCCAAATACAAATTATCAGCCTCACCATCAGCAAAACTGGATGCATTACAATGACCTACGAGGTCAAACCAGTGAAACTAATTAATCCTCCTGCTCTTAAGCTCTGTGAATCAAGAGTGATGGTATCTTACCTCTCTCCTGGAACACACCATGAACATGGGTTGTGCTGAATTGGGGGCCCTACCCCCTGTGTAGCTGCTTCCAAGGAGTGCATGCAATACATTACTTTTCAGATCTGATAGCACATTAGAATCACTTTGCAGACATGGAAACGGCTCCCCAGAGGGCAAAACAAACCATCAGCAGGCTTGCCTCACTTGCCCTTTGAATGCACGGCTCCAGGGTCATGTTCTGCCTTTTAGTACAGCTGTGGCCCGGCCAGCAATTTCAATGGCCTGGGTCAAATTTGTTGGCACATTTCTGCTCCAGTGAGTGATCCTAACAATCTCACGTGGCTTAGACTTCTGATGCTGGTCAGGAGAGGCTCATCATTGAACAGTAATGGACTAACAAGAGTATATGTATATATATATATATATGTATATACATATTGCTCCTCGTCTCCTTCTGAGGTCTGAAACCTGCCTCTGTAGTGTTTTCTCATGTCAAATATCTCCCAGATATTGCTATCCTGTGAGAGGATTTTTGGGATTTCACCAGAAGATGGATCAAAGCTGCCTCAATGTCCCGCATACTCGAACACCAAACCCACAACATTTTCAACTGCTTTCATCCCTTATGCAGCCCTGGCCCTTGTCTTATACCTTCCCTCAGCAGGTTTCACATCCCACACCACCTGGGCCCACTAATTCCTCCTCTATTTGCCTTCTCAGTAGGCACTTCCCTCCAGATATTTCTTAGTTGTGATACTTAAAATTATTTCAGTTCTTCTGTCCATTCTGGGTGTGGGCATGTTTGTGTGCATCTTTCCCTGCCCCTGGCTCTCAATATTTTACAATTTAAAAAAAAAAAAAAAAAGACACAGAACGGGATTTTGCCAGATTATAACATTAGAAGGAGGAGCAATGGAGCAATTCTACCTCAACTAGTGAAAGTACACACAAAGATAACCTCAAACTCTGGCTTTCCAGCTCTCTCCCCCCGTTAATTTGTTCTTCATTAAGAGCCCAGCTGCCTGGACTTCAGGTGCAACGCTGTCACCTCCTGCAGGCAGACTGACCTCAGTTATCTCAGTCTCCCACAGGCAGAGGCAAAAACTGTAGCTGAGAAAAACAATATGAGGTTGGCAGCAGTTGTCCTTCTGAACAGCTGCTGGGTTCAACAGATGCATGCTACAAACCTAGATGGGAAGATGTGGCCAAGGACATGTACATCGAGCCATCTGTTCAGTGATACCCTGGGACATCAGGGTCCACACAATATGGAACCAAGGCATAGCCACAACATGGGATGAGGAGAAAAAAAACAAAGGAAGACAATTCAGTGCTTTATTATTAATGTTTCCTATAATCTCAGCCATCTTCGGAATGTCTTACATGAATAATTTACATGAGGCTTTTCCAATACACTGTGAATAATTGATGCTGGTTTTCTTCACTCATTATATCCCAGTGTGTTATAAGGAACCAGACTAAACCTTAATTTAAGGAAAGTTTGTCAAGGTTGTTTGGGTTTGAAATGTGACCACACCAAAAGCTGAGGTAACCTGGAGAAGAGTAACTTCCATGGAAGTGGACCCTTCCTTTTCTTAAAAGCAAGAATTTTTTTCCTTCTATCCAAGAAATGACAAAAGAAATCATCACTTCTCCGTTTTATTTCTTTGAGAGGAACACTGCCATTTCCTCAGCTGGCTTGGCATATGGGACAGTTTATTATCACTTTTATTTCATCAGATAGGCACTGAAAGCTGTGGTTTTGGAATGAGAATATTCAGTAAATTCATGAAGAAAGGGGGACACCGAGCGAAGGAAGACAGTCATCCCCAAGAAGCTACCAAGCACAGTTGCTATTACAACAGTCACCCTAATGGCTCAGCACTGGAGAAGCCGGGGAACACAGTAGGAAATGTGCCTTGAGGTGAGTGAGTAATGCTCCATTCCCTATTGACTGATGCCACTTGGCTTGTTTCATCTGCTCACCAACCAAAGCAGTTGGTACAAATGGCTTCTAGTGATGTTTGAGATGTCTTCTGAAGTGGACCGGCAAACATGATCCAAATCTTACACTAGATTCTCGCCTTCTAGTGTAGCAACTGGAGACCGGACAGGAAATCTCAACTGACCCTAAACAGCTATGTCTGAGCAATTACACTGAGTTTGAGGCATCCATGGACTGGATTGCAACCAGACCTCAAATATCAACTCACATGAAAACGTCTCCACTCAGCTACCTCCATCCTATTCAGCTGATGTGACAAAATCTTCAGTGTGATCACAGTCCCTTGCGCACACACACACGCTCTCATCCCTCTACCAGGCCATAGCAAATCTCAAGGTCCTGAGAGCTTCTTTCCAGTTGAAAGCAAAATCAGAGATTCAGAAGATTCTGTGTTTAACTTATTTAATTGCATTGTCTACACAAAAAGGGTGAAGAAATCATCAAAAGCCTCTAAGGCCAATCTTTCCCTTGGAAGCCTCAATACACGCACCAACACACAGTTCTCAGTAACTCTTCTCTGGGAATTAAACTCTGTCGGTTCTGTGCAAACTCTTCTGATTTTTTAAATATTTACCTAAGAGAATCTTCAAAAAGCCAACAATGTGACTTTTTCCCCAAAGACACTGTATTGCTCATGCACAGAGGAAATTAGCTCATTAATAGTGATGCTTGAAGAGGAATGGAAATAATACACATCTATCTGAGTGCTTTGCTAAATCACAGCCTTTCAGTAGTGGCTCTCAAACTGCCATGCACACCACCGCCAGCTCAACATCTTCACTTCACGGCATGCTTGCATTAGTTCCTCAGTTTCACAGTGGTCCTCAGAGCAGCTGTCCACTGCTGTTCGATGGTTTCCTCCTCGCTGGGCTCTAGTGTGAAAGCTTTTACTGTTCCTTCCAGAAGATTTAAAAAAAAAAAAAAAAAAAAACCACAGAAAAACTCCTAAAGAAACCAGAGACACTCAGATAAATCTGAGTTGCCCAGTCCTGCAGGCCATGTACGCAAAGTGCCCCTATGCATGACCATGACTATGAAGTCTATTTCTGGCACATCTTGCTGTTCATGCAGAGGTGGCTGCAAGGCCAGAATTACATACTATTTTTCTTTCAGACATCCTAAGTGCTAGGTAAAACATAACAGGCCAAGGGCAAAATCTACAGTATATTGAGAAATGCTCAGGTTCCCTCAATTTTATGCCCACATAAAATACCATATTTTTGGCCCTCAAGTTTGAGAGAGCAACCTTCCATGCATGAAAATGGACTCTCATACGCTGACAAGAAACTTCATGGGGACTGTTCAGCTGAGAGGGGAGAAGGGAAGGTGTTTGTCAAAATGAGGGAGGATATCAGAACATACCATTAGAATAAGCAATTTCAAAGATGAAGGAATGAAAGGAGAGAGCTTCTGAGGAAAGGCTGAGGGAGCTGGGTCTCTTCAGCTTAGAGAAGAGGAGACTGAGGGGTGACCTAATTAATGTTTATAAATATGTAAAGGGTGGGTGTCAGGAGGATGGAGCCAGGCTCTTCGCTGTGACATCCAGTGACAGGACAAGGGGCAATGGGTGCAAGCTGGAACATAGGAGGTTCCGCTCAAATATACGGAGAAATTTCTTCACAGTGAGGGTGACAGAGCACTGGAACAGGCTGCCCAGAGAGGTTGTGGAGTCTCCTTTTCTGGAAACATTCAAAACCCGCCTAGATGCGTTCCTGTGCAATCTGATCTAGGTGTTCCTGCTTCGGCAGGCGAATTCAACTATATGATCTTTCGAGGTCCCTTCCAATCTCTAACATTCTGTGATTCTGTGATTCTGTGATTCTATGTGCATAAGTCAGATCTAAATGACGTGGTTTATCATCAACATCCATAAACCTCATTGTTTCTACCAAGGTGAATACCCAAAGCAGCAATGTCTGAATGACATAAAAAATGAAAAAATATTAGTACATCAAGGTTGATGAAGACAAAATTTAGTGCTTTGAAGTAATGAGAAAAATTGAGAACAGATAAATGTCTAGTCCTCAGAGTTATGCTGATGTAACCGCATTTGCTCTTTAGAGTTGAAAAACGCTATATCCCAGTCATTTCAAAGACCTTTAAATAGACCAGAAAATAATCCACAATGAATTTCAAATAAAAAAGGAAAATAATCTCTCTGATTATTTTTTTGGATTTACATGTTTGCTTCAAAAGGCCCTAATTCTGGACTTCTTTAAATCCTTTGAAAAGTAGTTCTTATATTCGTATATTAAGACAACAACTCTGTGTTGATAATTAATTTTTTGTTTCTGTAATAAGTTACTCTGACATAACACATACATAGATGACGCTGTTTAATAAATAGCACTATTCACATGTGGGTATTTGCATGTATATTCACATCTATAGGCAGTGAGGCACTGGCATAGGCTGCCCAGAGAAGCTTTGGATGCCCCATCCCGGAGGTGCTCAAGGCCAGGTGCTCAGCAGCCTGATTTACTGGGTGGCAACCCTATCCATGACAGAGGGTTGGAACTAGATGATAACAGAATCATAGTATCATAGCATGGTTTGGGCTGGAAGGGATCTTTGAGGCCCTTTCCAACTTAAATCATTCTATTATCCTATGATCTACATGTGCAATAACGTAAACATTAAAGAAACTTCTAAAGCTTCTTGTTGCTATTTTCAAGGCTTCATCAGCCAAATTTCAAAATTCTAGGTAAAAATCTGGAAGTACAAATTATATAGCATGAAGACTACAAGGAATTTGCCTAAACACAAGCACTAGTTGACAAGGAACAGATCTAAACTGACACTCTCTGTCAGAAGACTGTACCACGAGCACACAGCTATTGTTAGATGTATAATGTTCTCATCTACACAGATATATGCATGTGCGTAAACCGTAAGTTATAAAATTTGCAGATGCCCTCTCACTTCAAGGGAATTAGGATCAGATTCACTCCTTACTTGCTCAGGATACTCAGTCTTACCAGAGATGGAGAGAATATCAAACTCAAAATGTTTCTATTAAGTTTGAACTTCTATTTAAGTTTCCATTGCAAAAGAAGAATGGTAAAATCAAAACTCCTGCAGATCTCTTAAGTTGCCTTAAAGTGTTATAAAACTGCAAGTCTTAAAAAGGTCACTTGCCCTAATTGTGTTTAAAGTGCACTCTAATTAGCAAAAAGATCCATATCTCCTCCTGTGGTTTCCTAGGAACAGATTATATAAGTTTGAATAAACTCAACAAACACAGCTCAGTAGCAATAAATCAGGACAAATTTTGCTCTCAGGCCCCAGTAAAGTCCATTGTAATCAAGGATATTGTATTTTCCAAAGTCAATGGAGCTTTCCACACAGTTACCGTCTGCTGCACACTCACAAAACTTACCTCAGAAATGAATCATAGAATCGTGGAATGGTGTGAGTTGGAAGGGACCTTAAAGACCATCTAGTTCCAACCTGCCTGCCAGGGGCGGGGACACCTCCCACTAGACCAGGTTGCTCAGAGCCCCATCCAGCCTGGCCTTGAATACTTCCAGGGAGGGGGCATCCACAGCCTCCCTGGGCAACCTGTTCCAGTGTCTCACCACCCTCACAGGAAAGAATTTCTTCTGATTTCAAAAAAGTTTCTCCTGCTTTAGTAGTACCAAGTAAAGGTGGAATTTTCCAAGCAGAACTATTAATAACGCCATAGAAGTGTATATGATCAAGTTCTTCCATATTATCAATATTTTTGTGCCTCCTTTCTTAGGAAAGCATTCTAATTATAAATGGTATTTGGATGCAGACTCTGACAGTGACCTTAGCAGCCCTTTTATCCCTTGAACCCTGCAAACTCAACTCCTTTTGAAATTGTTCTGTTTATTATTCTCACCACAGTTTTGTTTTTATGCACATATCACCACTAAAATTAACAAATATTTATGACATAAGCTGCAACTACTTTTTGTTTAAGCTGGAGAAAAAAAATTACTCATCATTCTGTACAGTAAGAGAGTTAATATTAAAAAGAATTTGAGGTCAAAATGTGAACCCTTTAAGACCTTTATGCTGATGAAAACAGCTCAGAAGAGTGAATCAGTGCCTCCGTGCAGAGTAAGGGTACACCCTGAACCAGACATTTGAGTTGTACTGGAGTGAAGTGAGACATAGAGAGTAAGGGAAGGAGACAAGGTAGGAAGGAAGGCTCTGAGTTCAGACATTTGAGTGTAAAACATGTGGCATATGGTTAGGCTGGCAGAAAAGACCGACTACGACGCACGCAGCATAGTGTCAGTGGGTGCACAATGCCAAATCCTGCTCCCACCATCAGACACCAAAAGGTCCCCATTAAACACTATATACAGCCCACACACAAAAATAAAAGGTTTTCAGAAATACCAGCCATATGGGGGTTTAGGCTTAGCCCCAAAAGCAAACTGCTCCCATTGACTTCCATAAATATTTTCCACTTAATAAGCCAAGTATGCTGTCCCGATGGCAGTTATCCTTATCAGCTAAATTCCTTTCCTGCTATCAGACCCACGAGGAGATTAGAGTGAGACCCATGGTAATTAGAAATGAGGGAGACCAAATTAGTTAAGCACATTGCCAATAGTCAAGAAGTACCGCAGTGATTCAGACACTCCAAGTCTCACTGATGGAGGCTTTCTGCCCTTCCAGCATCCTTCGTGTATGCACCTGACCTCCAAAAGGCCCTCAGTAAGGTGCTTGGAGAGGACATCTTAAACATTAAGCAGTCGCTTGTGGAGTAAGATATATTGCCTTCTTCCTAGCCAAGATCCTTGCTGCACAGTTAATGTGTATCTTTCCAGGATTTCTTGTAACTGTGATGTGCCAGTGTCAAAAGTATGACTCATCTCTGAACAAAGACACGCATGGGGGAAACAAAGAGCAAAGCAGTGCCCTTTGGGAGAGGTGGCCGAGCAGACTGGCGTGGCCATGCCTGGTGTGTCGAATGTCAAAAGGCAGGCTGGCACCAACGTGGGGCCTGAAAATGGTGATGACTGCAGCCCCGAAGGGCAAGGAGATCAGAAAAAGAGAGGGGAGGGTTTCCTGCCAGGCAGGAGTGAATGGTAGAAAGGTCATGCTGTCCCAGCACATTTCATCTGAGCTTCTGTCCTGCAGAGCTGCTCTTGCACCACCACTCCCACACCATGGTCATGGTGCAGCAGCACCTCCTATGGCACCACAAATATCTGACATGCGAGGTTCCTTCTTTCCTCCCACCTACATGGGAAGATGAGGAGGGGAGCGTGTCTGGAGGAGAAGGTGGATGCTTAAGTTGCTTACAGCAAGAAAAAATGCAAAAAAAATCCTTCATCTAATACCCATATCATAAAGCAGTCAAAACATGACAGTTCTTCCTACTCAGAACAGAACCCTGTGACGAATTCTCAGAGGGTCTCATTTTCTCCACAGGTAAGCCTTGCTGATTATGGTTTTGAAGACCCAAAAAAAGTCTCAACCATGACATGTTTTGCAGACTACAGCCATGCCAGGAAAAGCTGGCAGGCACTCTCAGTGGGTCACATCTGCTGTGCTTTGCAGGCCAGCATACACTTCCCAACGCAGCAGAGCACAGAGATATCCAACCTAATTTTAAATCAGTTCATTTGAATGAAAAGCAGCAAAGAACAACATCCTGAAAATGAGCACATCCTGAGACACCAACTGAGCTCTGTGCCACAGTTAGATTGCTCCAGATATGTGAAACACCTGAGCTAATACATTTTTAGCAATCTCAAGTGTGTTTGCACACCACTGGAGACCACGGTCTAGACATATTTACAGAGACTACTGGAGACGTTTAACATATTGTTGTATCATCTTTCCAATTCCTGGTTCAGGCACAATTTGAACAGAATGACTGCTGAGCATTTGGAAGCTGGAGAGGTTCATGCAATATTCTAAGGATCCAAAATTAATGACAGCCTGCAAGTCACTTCTGTTTTCAGGGAGCAGCAAAGATCAATAGCAGATACTCTCAAGTGGCAAGCGCTTTGAATAGATGAAAACAACTGCAAACAGAACACCACAAAGTCAGCAGCAATAGCAGATGTGTTCCAAAAAACACATTCTCACCTACATTCCTCCATATCCACTATGTCCTAACTGCCAGCAGGGACCACTGAGGGCTTTGCCAGCCTCGAAGAGACAAAAAAGCCCTCTGCACTCATGCTGCTATGCAACTGCAATCTTTTTTTAAAAGCGGCAACATAGTTGGCTCAGCTGTATCTTAGGACTACTAGATCCCAGTCATATCTTCGAAAAACAACAGCTATCCAAAGCTGGAAATCATCTTACCTGTGGTGACTGTACTGCGGTCCCCAGCTCTGTAGGCTGAAGGACTGAAAGAGACACCTAAGACAGTCTGGGACTCTGACAAACGTCAGGAGGAGCCCCAATGTCAGGATGCTCTGGCACAGGGTAGGACCTACAAGATACAGTAGAATCTGAAGACTGTGGAATGGATAGAAAGACTCATCTCAAAGGATGTGTCAAACTTGCAGCATTTCTTGATTTGGCTTGGGATGAAGTAACACTAGGCCCAAGAGAAAAGGTTCAGATATTTTGTAGTTAAACCCATCAGGTTAGCCAAGCCAAACGGGGGAGGTATTCCCAGCACACTCTGTCAGTGACTGACTGCTGCTTGCAGAATCTTGCTTTCAGCCTGAAAGATTAGCTGCTCTTAAAGCAAAAGGTGAAAGACTAAAAGAAACCTAAAATGACTTTTGCAATCAGAACTTAGCCAGACATCTCCTGAAGCCATAATATACTACAGGGAAAAAAAAAAAATAATAATAGACAGAACTGCATTAACTCTGCTGCACTCCCAAAAGCCCGGAGAGCAAACTGCTGAAAGGCTCAGGAAAAAAAAAAAAAAAAAAAAAAAGGTCAACTATCCAATTGCTTCTCAAAACAGCTGAATTACCATGGAAATTATAAGCAGCACAACAGGGAGGAAAGGCATCTACTGAGAAAAGTTTTCCAGTATATTGAACAGAATCCTGTATATTATATACAATACCACAGCCGATCTACTGGGTAAAAATTTCCTCTTGTCTAACAGGGTGCCAGATATGGAGAAGCCAGAGATTCGTCTGTTGTTATAAAACAGTTGAATTTTCTCTGGAACTGATTTAAGACCAGAAAAATACACAAACAAGAGGAGATAAAAGGAGGCATCTGCACCATTTTTTGAAAGCTGCACCAAAATCTGAGGAGAATGTAATGCTTCAGGACCTTAAACCATTTATCAGAATGTTTATGAATAAATAGTGTACATCAGAAGAATGTCCAGAGTGTACTTCAGAGTACACCAGAAATGATTGTGCATCAGAAGGGATAACACTAACAGTTCCTTTATAGTGCAGAAACAACAAAGGAGATTCAANGGTTTGTGGGTTCTTCATCATCAGAGGGCCCTGGAAACAGCCCAGCCAAACGTCAGCCACGAATTACACAGTCACAGGTATTATAGCTATTTGGGCTGGGGGATGAATTATGGATCCCCTGAGGTGCTACCTAGTTCTATAGTTCTGTAATTGAATAAAACATCCCTTGGGTTTACATAGATCCCACATTTAAAACCTCAGAAACAAAACTCAAGCACCAGGGATGACACAGGCAGCTTTTCATCTGATGCTTGCAAGCAGTCAGAAATCCTCCAGTGGTCAACAGTGCTACAGAAAACATTTATGTGCCTTATGCTGGAGCACATGGTGTAATGAACTGAACAATAAACCTGTGCAGGAGGAGAGTCAGAAGTAAATGCAAAGTCACCTCTCCTACAGTAGAACTGAAAGGACACTGCCATCATTCTTCCCGTTTGTCAGACACAATGATTTACAGCCCCTGGTACAAATTACTGAGAAAATCAAGTACTGCTAGGATCTTTGTGAAGAGAAGTGCTAGAGCAAGGATGTGAGATGGGAAAGGGCATTCAGCTTGGGAAGCTGAAAAGCAGCAAGGGAATTGTCCACATGTGCCTGCAGGGCAGCTCTTCTTTTATGACCCCAGATGCAAAGATGAATCTTTTAACTTATTAGAAAAAAGAACAGGACCAAGTGGTATGGGAACCCTCTGAGTTGTTATAAATAAATAAATAAAATTCAAAATCTTCATGATGAAAATAACATAGGAAAATAAGACATTCACCATTACTTATGCAATTAGCTTATTACCAGTTAAATAATGCGGGTGATGAGAATACGGACACTACATAAATGTAATTTGGCCACTGTTGGTCACCATTTTGGCCAGTACAACAAATAAACTGGAGAGCTGCAGAACTTAAAGTGTATGGCAGCTCAAGACAAGCAACCACAACTCTTCAGTGTGTGTTGTGGTTTTTCTGTAAATTAGCATACGAGAGTACCTGTAGCAGATATTAATGAGGTGTACAACTGCACTGCAGAGCCAGTCCCTGCTCCACAGCTCCAAGAGGCAGGGTTGGAAAGGGATACAAAAAGGACCCTGAAGGGAAGGACTAACTCAGGGACACTCAGGACATCAGTGACAGAGCTAGGAAGAACCATATCACCTGAGTTCAAAGCTTTTCCAAGGGGCTTTGTTGGCATCAGTGCCATACAGGTTGACAAGCGCAAGCAGACAGTAACGATATGTGAAATGGAAAGTGCCAACATACTGCATTCCTTCCCTTTCACGGGGTCAGGTAGTCCAGAGCACTCCACCGACGGGTTTGGGACAGCCACCCTCCATCTGGAGCCACTGCTGTCACACTCCGTGTACTCGAAGTGGTAATCTGTCTGCAAGCAATTACAAAGAGTTTCAGTTTCATCACAACATTTGCATATTAAGCTCATTAATCACGACCGCAATTAGCAAATTCAGTTATAATTAAACCAGAAGGGAAGTAGCTGCCATGGAACACACTGTGCGGCCCTGTCACTCCTTTGATGATCACCGTGGATCACCACAGAGCAAGCACAAAGCACAAATGATCAGGTAGAGGATGAGATCGATCCCAAACCTCTGTCCATATCTGACCTACGCCAGCCACACAGGCTTCCTCCTTGGTCAATGGTGATCAGGTGGCTAAGGGTAGGTCCACTCTGGCTCTTGTATACGAGTGCATCCCTGGAAATATTCAGCTGGCTCACAGGGAAAACACTTTCAATTCTCATTTACTTATAGAAAAACAAACAATACTGGGATTAATATTTCTCCTAGGGTTACCGTAGCTCTCCAGTGATATTTGGATGTTAGTGAAGTTCTACCTAAAAATCATTAGTTTTGGTATTTTTTATTAAACCGCAAATAATATTCTGATTGCACTGGAATTAATATCTTTATTGTTCAATAAAATTATTTGTGGTTGAACTTGCAGTTTCGAAGTCTAAGTAAGAGAACTTTGGAAAGAAAAACTATTTGTTTCAGAAACAAAGCAAACCATAAGAAGATACTATCAAATCCACAGCCATATACAGAAATGATATACCATACTCTCAGTATCTCAAATACACTCAATTAAAATATGCATCTTCCCCTTTTCATCTCATTATACAATCTTCAAGTAACAGAAGAAAAAGTCTTTAATCATCTTGGTGTTGAAATTGGCCTATAAAGCAACCAGAATATATAAATAACACATCTGTAATAGATCCATCTCATAGCTCATATCACATAAGAAAAAGTAATCTATTAAATTAAATATGCAAGACTGGAGTAAAGCAAAGCAAAGCATAATGAAATGCTCTGAATCTGACTCATGTTCAGATCTCTTTTTTCTTCATTTCATATCTGGACAACTGACATAAATTATAGAGAGCAGTTTGGTGTCAACAATCCAGGTTGCTCTCAGAGCCCCCCTCTAAGAACACACTCTGGACATAACTCCCCAGCACGCTGTCCTTGGCAGCCAGGAAGGGGCCAGAGGGTTCCTCAGAAGTGATGCAGCCAGGAGGGTTGCACTGTGCAGTGCAAAAACATCCCCTCTAATTGTGTCTGAATGTGAATCTATCACCTGAGATTCAAATCTCAAGCAGTAGCTAAAATAATAAAGAAAATGGTTTTTTGCTTTCCTTCCAAAATGCAGTCAGAAGACTCAGTTCTCCATCTCTCCCTTCCTTCCATGGAAACCTCTCCAGCTCCAGTCAGATGAGGTTTCCGTGAGAGATGGACCCCAGCAGATGTCCTTCCCGCTGACCTGCCCATCTTCGTGTGTAGGTAGCCATGTCCACAGAGGAGTCTCAAGACTCACAAGTGGGGTTATGCAGCATGGCCTTGCTCTTAAACAGGCTCTTGCCTTTGCCTCTACTGTGCTCAGCTCCTTCATGGAAGAGATGGATTTTTTTAACTTGTTTTATATCTGACTTTCAGCTCAACTTTATGTCTGAAAACCACTCCATAGATTTTGCCATTTTTCTAGTATTTGACTGTAATGAAGGTTCTGCAAATGGATTTTGCAAATGGTCACACGTGAACACCTCCAAACCTCGCCAGCCACCATGACCAACATGCTCTCCCCTGTAACACAATTCTACCAAGTTCTTGGTACTTGTACCACAGACAGCCCCAGGCGTGACAGCAGCTCACAGCTTCAACTGCACCACTGGCCAGCTTTAAATTAGCCAGCTGGGCTACTTGTAGCAGGTAGCTACAAGCACAGAGCTAAATAAATGAGCCAGTGTCTTCAGCAGCCACGGTGACACCATCCTCAGCACCCGAGGTAGCTCGGATACATCCCTAGGAGCTGGAAGCACTCCTTGGCTGCAGCAAACACATCCTCAAAACCAACGTGACGTAGGTGAGCGCTGGAAATCTCCCATCGACGCTGGCTTACCAGG
This sequence comes from Alectura lathami, assembly GCA_013399715.1. Taxonomy (NCBI): domain Eukaryota; kingdom Metazoa; phylum Chordata; class Aves; order Galliformes; family Megapodiidae; genus Alectura; species Alectura lathami. The sequence continues at coordinate 60,302 of VXAV01001663.1, forward strand.
CTCAGGGTTGCTAATCTGCCTCAGCAATTTGAGCTTCCTAATATAGCAGGGCGGTAGAGGAGGCCTCTCAGCTTCATGGGGCGCTTACATCTCCCTTGCATCTCACTGAGAAACACAGTTCCACTACACTGTGCTTTGTTCTCCTCCCTAACCGAGGAATTTTTTCACCCACCAGTTCTCTGAAAAGAATTTCACTGCAAATCCACTGTCAGATGGTATCTGCTGCCAGCTATTACTCTGGTTTTGCTTTTAATATATTTTTTTTCCTACTATTATCCAGACACATAGCATCTTTAATTTTGGCCATGGGCCTAGGTTAACTTTTTATATAATTTTAAGTAGTCTGACTGCTTTATTACTTTCCTAGGCTTGGCCTTAATTATCTAAACATGTACCTCCCCCAGTTCAGATGTTATTTCCTATAACATTTCTAATTTTTTTTGCTCAAAATTCCTGAGATCTGGCAAAATTGCTTTGAATTTCAGGCCCAAAGAGTACATTTCCATAGGAAAATGTCTCTCAAAACTGACAAACAACACCCCACATAGAGTTAAGGTAAAAAAAAAAAAAAAATAAAGCTAATTTTCTAAATGGAAAATTGATGCTCTTCCAAGAAGACACTCAGAGTCAATGTGAAGTCCTCACCATTAAATTTCAAAAGAGAGGTTAATAGTAACCTGAAAAATTCTCCAAAAATAGACAAGAACATTTATTTCACTCTGTGCTGAATTTTGCCTCACTTTTTTTGGAGAATTAGTGAAATCATGTGTGCACTACTATGTAGAGCTGTTAGAAGAAACTCTCTGACGTACATACGCTCCCTTTGAAGGACATCACATCCAAAATAGATGCCCTTGTGCATGCTCATGACGTCAAAGTGATGATGCACAGGTCATAGTTCTGCCAGGGGGAGAACAATCAGCAGAACTGGTCCAGTGTGCTACGTTCATGAAGCATCAATATCAGATCGATGGTTGAGCCTGCCACGCTTGTGTACTTCCCATAGCCAGGGCACCCACACCCTCTGCCCTGCAGGCCCAGCTCCAAGGCCCTCCTCTGGCCACCAGCACCCAGGATCTCTGTGAGTGACACTTCAGCATGGGTGTCCCTCCATGTGCCACCCCACATCACTGCCCCTCGTGTCATATAGTCCTGGGCGTGACTGGTTAAGGGGCACCTGGGACGTGGTGCATATGGTGTTAGATGTCCTGAGTGTACACGTCTACAGTTGGGGTAGTCACCTCATGGTCCTTCACTACAGCTGACAGCCAAAGGCATTTCCAGCTCCTATCTTCCAAAATAAAAGCCTGTTTCAGGGTATTTCAGAAACTCTAGAAGCATCAGTTTCTTCTCCATTGACTGGTGGCCCCTCTCCCAACGACCCCCTGTAGAGCTGAGCTTCCTCCATGACAAGGAGAAAAACTCACTTCAATGCACCAGCTTTCTAATTGCCTCCTTTCAACTAGATGGGAGCTGTCCTGAAGCCTTTTCCACTTAACCAGGATTGAAGGGCATAGAGGGCACAGACCCTTACAACTAGTTCCTGATGCACCAAACATTTGATCCGGATAGATATAATAGATGAAGACCAGGAGCAATAAACATTTACCTATATATACTCTATTACGAAATATAATAGCAAGAGTCTCTTGTAATTTAACAGCTTGCCCCGCTCATGTTGCTTTCCAAACATAGACATCAGTAAGCCAAGAAAGGAAAAAAAAGCCTTTACAATACCTGCCATAATATTACTAAACAACAGTTCTCAGGTCTGTCACTTATTCCGTTCCTGATCTTGTACTGCTTGTTCCACTGATACTTTTGCTTAATCCGATTAACTGCATACAATGCTATTAAAAGATATTGTTTGCCAAAAGGAGCACCCATAATCTTTACAGACCATGTGCTGTCTATATATACATGTGCAATAGGGATTAGCTGTGCTAGAAAAAAAAAGAAAAAGAAAAAGAAAAAGAAAAAGAAAAAGAAAAAGAAAAAGAAAAAGAAAAAGAAAAAGAAAAAGAAAAAGAGAAACAGATCACACAAATAAAAACCTCTTGAAGGAAAGAATGAATTCAGAAGGTAAGAAGAGAGTCCGACCCCACAGAGCACTCTTGTGACCCCCCCCCCAGACTAATCACACTGAAGAGGAGACAACATTTCCATTTCCCTGATACACCAAGATGTGATAATCCAAAGGACACAGAAACATGGCACTCACGGTTCCCACACTGTGCTTCCCCACATCTGGCCTCCATAACATCAGTGTGCTCAGAGTCCAAAACTCCAACACTTTGAGAACATTCCAGTGTTCCAAGGGCTGCCCATCAGTCATTTCTCCTAATTCAGGCTTTGAAAGTGGAGATACAAATTCCCATTTCTTATTAGTTCCGGGCATCCAGCCCATCCTCCCCTTTTACTGCACTCATTATTTCTAATTATATCCTCTGGCATCAATGAAATTCCTGCCTCCCCCCCCTGTGCTCCTACCATCCTGAGCCCATCAGTGAGCAGCACAGCATCCGTCAGCACGGCTCTGGCTCACCTCATTCAGACTTAATGCCCAGCTCTGAGCTTCTCCTGAGCATGAACACACCCCTCCTCAATCTCCTTTGAAATTACTTACATTAGTGCTCTTCAGCTGTAAACGTGAGCTGGTCTTTTAATTATTTCCATCTTTATTCCTAAATCCCAAAATTCCTCATATCATTTCTGTGTATTCTGTTGCACTTTTCTTTCCAGAATCCTAATTTATTTGTGGCTTTTTTGGCAGTGAGAAACCCAGCCCTAACTGCATTACTTAGAACCCCACAATGCAGCTGCGGAGATTCAGACTTTGTGGAAATCAGGTTATTTGTATCTTGAGCCTAATTCCAGCACCAGGTTTCCACCATCAGAAGCTGGTTGAAATGCTGCCAAAGCCATCTGCAAATTAAAGATGAATTTAAGAGGTTTACTGAACAAAAGCCAAAATTCAGGAAAAATATATCATCAATATTTGTGAGGAATCAGAATAAATGACATTTTAGGTAAGTTTTTATATTATTTATTTAAACATAATTTCCAGGATTCCAACTCAAAATTGTTAAGCTAAATGGCTCGTCCTAGGCCAATGAGCAGAGTGATGTGTTATCTGTATTTACAGATAGATAGGCCTCTGCAGAACGATAGGATAAGTTCAGAGAGCCACGAGCAGCTCAGTCAGTGGAAGGACAGGGACAACTCTTATCCATGTTTAGAAACAAACAGCTGATAGAAAAATGTTTGGATGAATGTTGTGTTCCAGCTGAAATGAGAAAGATACTGAGCTTTCATACTGTCCAGGTCAAAGGACTTGCCTTGCCCTTGATCAACATACTGCACCATGGGGTGATGGTCATCAGACAGATGAGGTTCTTCCTAGGCATCTCAGATGTCTGGAGCTGGAGAAGCATAGACTCCTAGACTACCCTAAACTGGAAGGGACCCACAAGGATCATCAGGTCCAACTCCTGGCTCCACACAGGACCACCCAAAACTCAACCCCTATGTCTGTGAGTGGCGTCCAAATGCTCCTTGAGCTCTGGCAGTCTGGGGCCATGACCACTGCCCTGGGGAGCCTGTTCCAGTGCCCAACCATACTCTTGGTGAAAGATAGCTATTTCTGGAGGAGCTAGTTGCCTAGGTTGGACACATATGCTTCCACGCAAGCATCTGAGGCTAGGTAAGACAAGTCCTTTCCTCCGTATTTCTTCACTCAGTTGTGACACACTGGACTGCCATTTTGATTTTGAAGGCATTGGTGCAGCCTCTGACCAACTCCTAGTCCAAGAGGCACCCACTCCTTAACTGAGCCTCCTAGAAACGCCATAGAAATAACGTGATATTACCATCACCAAGCTTCAAAGAAAGAGATAGTTGGGTATTTCTGAAGCTGTTTAGTCCACTTCCCTGTTCTCTATACCTCAACCACTCCCAACAGAAGTCTTTCTAACCTCATAGAGAATGTCCAGTGATGGATGTTTAGCAGCTTCCCTGAGTTAAGCTCACAGTTAGCATCCAGTTAAAATGATACTAATATGCTTGGGGAACTCATCATGCAGCTAATGAAACAGTTATCATCATCCTGGAAGCTGAGCACAAGAGCGAGGAGCAAGATAAGGAGGTGAAGGATTTACATGCTGAAAAGCACGTCCCCAAAGGCAGGCAGTACCATCGCAACACGTAAACAGACTCAGTGAGCATGGCTGGCACCAAAGGCTGGTGGTGCACCTCCAAGAAACTTCATTTAATAGACTCTGCACATGGTTTGTTGAGGACAGTGCATTCCCATATAACACAGCATCAGCAGCATGAAACTTCACAGCATCTTTGAGCAGGGTCTTCTGGAGGCCTTCAGCCACCCTCGCTCCCACAGACATCCGCGGGTTCAGCAGCCTTTGTGAGCACTGGGCAGGGGCAGACCCCACAATCTTTCAGCAGTCTTCATCTGGCATTTCTTCAGCTGTTGTCAAATGCCTTTCAGCAACAGTCCAGTAATGACTAGGAGAGTTCTTATTATCATTATCTCATTTACCCCTTCAGTGACCATTTTCAGTCTGAAAAGGTTAGGTCAGCAAGCAGCCCTTTAATTGAAAAACGTACTTGCCTCTTACACAAAGCTTCACAAACAAGCTGTGTGCAGCACTGCTCCAGACATCTTTGAAAGTGTCTGGGATTATTTAGTTTTGCAACCTGGAGAGACAAGTAGTTCTTAGTCAAACAGTCTCTTTCATCCAGGGCCTCATCTGTTGCCCAGTTAAGTCAATAAAAGATACTCATTGACTTCAAAGGACAACTGGATGAGGTAATAACCGACAATCGGTCAGCTCACGTACTCACCACCCTAAGTATCAAATAGCAGACGACAAGCATTGCCATCTTCACAAGTAAAACTCAAGAAAAAGTAAAATCCTTGCTGCCTTTGAAGATCATCCCATCGCATTTCATGGGTGGTGACACCAACTACAGAATTCTGCAGGGTGGTGTAAAACAGCCGTAGAAAAGGTTATTTTCAGCCAGACAAACTATGTGTGGAGGTTTCTCCAGTGACAGCCTAATAACAGTAATGCGTATAGAGCAGCTTGCCTCTCCCAACCCACATTTCTCCTCCTCCCTGGTGTCAGCACTACCCCTTGTGCTTAGAAGAATCTGATCCATCAGCAAGTCATTCTTTCACACTAGTTTTCAGCCAGAACAAGCTCCCTCAACCTATTCATCACACAGCTGTAGGACTGCTACTGCAGGCACAGAGCAGAAAGTGGCAATGGGTGGCCAGTGTGTAAGGATGGAAAGGTCAAGAAATGTGAACAGGGCTGACCTAATGACTGTGTGGACTTTGACTGGGTTAAACTGGTGGTGAAAGTGTACTTTGATCTTGATCTCTCTTTTCCCAGCTTTCACACCTGTGTCATTCAAGGTACTTGAAGACAAGGAAAGGAATAGCAATTTTGGATTGTGAGCAGTGTAAGAACGTGCAAGAGAAGACAAAGAGCAGCAGAATAGATATCTCAAAGACACTCAGCTGCGTGTCATCTGTGACTCCTTTATTCTTCCTGACATGAAACCTCATTTCCTCGCACCTCTTCTGTGAGATGTGGCTACCCTGACACCTGGTCCTATGCATGACTGGAGATCCTCTTGCTCAATCAGCAAAACCCTAAATGCTAAAGCTTCGGGGTGTATGGAAATCATAATTTCGATCTCTCTCAGGCACCACAGAACAGTTTAATAGATATGGAAATTCATACTGTCTCTAGGGATACATATCTCCACAGCCATTTAACAGAATTTCCAAACTCGCATTCTGGTTCATAGCAACAAAACCATACAAATCTTCATCACTGAGACTTGTTCATGCCAATCAGGCTATAAAAATAGCAAGTTAAAGAATAAACTTGTAGTTTGACTGCATTTTTTGGTGAAGCACACTCCTGTTTCATTATTGTTCCTTCTTCTTCACCTAAAGCAGTTCCCAGGAAAGACTTCAGCAACAAATTCAAACATGATACGTGCTTGCATGGCATCTTAAGACCAAAAATACTTGTCTCCTGATGGAGAAAGTAGGAGTTAAACCCTTCCACCCTATTCCATTGCCTCCCCATATTGACTTGGATCATTCAGAGGTGCAGGAGTGAGGGCTGTAGACACATCCCAGATAAAGCATGTGATACTAAAGTAGTAAATGATAACTTCAAGGAATGGCAGGAGTTCTAAGCCTTACCAAAGAGGATGACTGCAGCTCTTTTATAATGCATGGACAGGTTAGTCTGGAACAGAGGCATAAGTCCTCCTTCTTGACTGACTGCTGACTTTCTGTGGAGTCAGAGAAGTCACCTAACTCATCTGCTCCACAAGTATAATTTCATTTTGCGCATCTGGAGATGATACACTTTTCTCTACAGATGATTTTAGGAGTCAGACCATATCTCTGAGTGTCTCAACTAAATTCAAATTATGAAACAAGTCAGGAATAGCATCCAGGAGCTGAGTCCTTGAATGGATAATACCTTTTACTCTATGTGGTAAGAACAAAACTACCACGCATCTAAATCAACAAATATAATGCCACAGCATTTCACCCACTGCCTGCATAGCTTCAGGAGAAGGAAAGGTTTCAAGCATTTATGCTCTTTCCATTTAAGCCTCTATAATAGGCCAGCCACAGGAGCCTTGAACAGGACACAGACTGTCTTGTGTACAGACTGGGAGAAGAACTCCTTGAGAGCAGCCCTGCAGAGAAGGACTTGGGCGTTTGAAAAGCTGGCCATGAGCCGGCAGTGCGCTCTCGCAGCCAGGAAGGCCAATGGCATCCTGGGCTGCATCAAGAGAGGGGTGGCCAGCAGGGAGAGGGAGGGGATCGTCCCCCTCTGCTCTGCCCTTGTGAGGCCTCACCTGGAGTGCTGTGTCCAGGCCTGGGGCCCCCAGTACAGAGGGGATGTGGAGCTGTTGGAGCGGGTCCAGAGGAGGGCCACCAAAATGATCAGAGGGCTGGAGCACCTCTCCTGTGAGGAAAGGTTGAGGAGTTGGGATTGTTCAGCTTGGAAAAGAGAAGGCTCCGGGGAGACCTCATTGAGGCCTTGCAACAGTTGAAAGGAGCTTACAGGCAGGAGGGGGACCGACTTTTTACATGGGTGGATAATGGTAGGACAAGGGGGAATGGGCTAAAACTGAAAGAGGGGAGGTTTAGGTTGGACATCAGGAAGAAATTCTTCATTGAGAGCGTGGTGAGGCACTGGAACAGGCTGCCCAGAGAAGTTGTGGCTGCCCCATCCCTGGATGCGTTCAAGGCCAGGCTGGATGGGTTCCTGGGCAGTTTGATCTAGTGAGCTAGTGGCTGGCAGCCCTGTCCAGGGCAGGGGGGTTGGAACTAGATGATCTTTGAGGTCCCTTCCAACCCAAGCCATTCTATGATTCTATGATTCTATGATTCTATGACACCTCTGTCAAATTACATCTTGTGAAAGCAGCAGGCTAATAACCTGCCCCTGTCACTCTGTGGGTGATGCCACATGTGAGAGCTGCCAAATACCCACTAGAAAGGGGGCATAAACTGTCTAATAGTATAGCACAGAAAGCAGGAGAAGCTTCCCACTCTGGTTCTCCAACACATCTCTGTCCTCATCTGACACCAAAAGTCACCTCTGTAGGCTGAAGGGATTTTCCCTGCAGCCATTCACTTTTGGGCTCCACTGCTTTGGATGATGAAAAACAGTGCTGGTTAATACCCATGGACTACTCTGGTTTTACAGTGGGGTGCCAGTCAAGTAATTGTAGGTCAGGGATCGGGAGAAAAACTGGACCCAGATCTCAGGCGCTACCTGCTGATACAGGACTGAACCAAGGAGTTTCACCTTCTCATCAGAAAACTTTTTTGTAATATCCAACTCTACAAGTCCTACAATGTTACCAAACTTTTCAGTCTTAAGTTAACTGTCTCAAGGGTGACACAAATTTCTCAGGTCACAAATAAATTTAAATGATGGCATGAAAGTACCTGGCATGTTTCCAACAGCAAGGAGAGAACAGAAAAAAGAGAGAGACGCGTTCAATACTCAGAGCTTCTGCTGGGAGGAAAATCTGCTAGACATGATCAATTAATTCATTGTAATAAAGAGCACTGTAACCTGCTATCGATCATTTTTGTACTAGGCGTTGCATCAGATGGATTTCTAATATATGCATGTGCCAGGGGACTGGAAGGGATATTACTCAGTGAGTCTTTTAATTGGCTTTTTTAACTACAAACCATGAGATTATTTTGTTAACAAATTGGGGACATGTTAATGATCTGATGACATTACGTTTATGACTGTTGTTTAGGTAGGGCCTCCACTAGGCCCTACCTAGGTAGGGCTGCACTAAATGCAAACAGATAAATAAACAGTCACCTTTAACTAGTGTGCAAGCACATACAGGCCCACATGTGCATTTTCATCCACATACACAAAAACTCACACAAGGGTGATTCTGTCAGCATTCAACTTATGGGCTCCATCTCCCCCCAACTGACAAAACCGGGTAGAGCTCCACTGTATCCAGCAGAGCTACACTGATTTATGCCAGCAGAGACTAAAGCTTCTTGGTTATCTCTAAGCAAAAAGACAAAAGGTCATTAAAGATAACACGCAGGTCTCAGGCGAAACACACTATGTCTCACTGCTGCTCCCTGAACGCACAGCCAGAACTGCAACGTTTTGTCTCTGCTTTCAAATCCTTGCAGCAATGCCAGCTAATTAGATGCTGTGGAATTAACTTTCATCTTCCACCTGTGTGCCAGTGACTAATTGCATTCAGAAAGCAATTTCTAGCAGGCCAGTAAATCCCACCACAGATCAGCATGAGGAGACTTTTAACAGCCTTATGGGATTGCCCCCACAGGGACATGGATGGCAAGGACAGCAGAGCATGGTCTTGATTTCCTATCTTGAAATAATAACAAAAAAGCTCTAAGGCAGAAATTGTTCATTTCGTAGTGCAAGACCTTCCTCCAGTCAGTACCATGGACACAAATGCTGCTCCCCTACAGGGTCCCATCATGGTTCCTCAGGGTCTGTGGCATGGGTACATCAAGGCAATGCCCACAGTCCTCCAAAGGAGGGCTGTAGCAAACTTCTACCTTCGTTGCTTTCTCACAGCAAAGTCCACAGCTGGATTTCCTCCCAAGATCTGACACATACATTTCCTTTATCCCCTCCTTCCCCAGATGCTTCTATGCTGTGTTACATATCACTGAAGTGATAGGGCTCCAGGAGGAAAACTAACATTAAATATAAATACTGGCATTACAACCAAAGCCATCTGTTCTTTTCCCTTGATTATAAACCTTTTCTCCTCATCTTGCACTACCCTAAATTTGTATTTTCCTACTGTAGCCTCTGTTAGGGCTGTCTCTGTGGCACTCTGACAAATAAGACAGAAAAATAAGATAAATGGAAACACAGATTTGGTGGACTCCAATTACCTCCGCCCAGGGATTCAGATCAGCCCGACAAGGGATTACCAACAGCAATGAAATAGGTGTGTAAGCCCCTAAGGACTGCAGGGCTGGATGTGGAGCAACATCATGGACATCGAGAGGGAAACACATCACAGTGGCACCCTAAGTACTTCAGTCTGGGCTTAAACTCAGCCCTGTGGTGAGGTTAAAACATGCTTCAAGTTAAGTGTGTGCTGCTCTCAGTTCAGGTGGCTGCCAGCAAAATGACACATTAACCTACCCTGGAGGTCTTTGGAGAGCTGGAAGGGATGCAGCTGCCCCAGAAACACAACTCAGGACAGAGCAGAAGGGCATTTAGACCTGCATTGGAAACTGGGAGCCAAGGAAGGAAGGAGCAACTGAAGGCTCTTCCCCTTCCTTTAAGGATGGTGACCTAAAGCTAAAACAGCTGCAGTAACACTTCCCTGCATAATTGCTTTTTCCTCTTCCATTATTTCTTTTTTTTTTTATATTTACACACAAAACTCCCAGGAGATAAGGTCACAAAAGATTTGTACAGAGATCGTTTTCAGCAAGCAGAGCAGGAAGAACAATGTTACAAGTATTTCCCTGCACTGGTGAACACCTTCTTCCCTCCCTTTCCACATTAAAGACACCAGTTCTTTTCCAGCCTTGTGTCCTTGCCACGCCAGGCCAGCCCCATCCCCAGTGGGATGCAGGGGACAGCCTTCCCACCTTGTCCCTTGCTAAGACCACCTCCATGGGATGACAGCTGCTGGATCTACCCTGGGAAGGAAAACTGCTCACTCCCCCAGTTCCTCTCCAGGTAGAGTTGAGGAAGAGCTGAAATCTAGCCCATAGCAAATAAGAGTTCAATCAGTCAAGGCTCTAAATAGAAACACAACTGCACTGACTGCTGCAGCGGAGCACAGAAGGAGCTGCACAGGCCTGACTGCATGCAGAGCTAAAGCAGGCGTGATATTTGGTCCTGGGGCTGAAGAATTTTCTTCTGATTCCCTGTAAGCTTTTCATGCGTTTTCCCTGCATGTGGAGGTGAATAAGCATTATTTACTCTAAATTAAAAACAGAATAAACTCCTCATTCTGTAAGAATTTACAAGCCAGAAGGCTTGGTCTCGCGGCGCTGTTCCAGGTCACTGGTGATGGATGCTCACACTCAACGCCTTCGCCATGCCACATGGGACAGCTGGGGAAGGAGCTGCAGGATCAACACCTCAGTGCTAAAACATACAGGAATCAACCCAAAAAAGCACCAGAGGCAAAATTAAAGGCAAGGCTAAAATCACAAGAAAAAAGCAAACCTACACCCCTCCCCGTAACTGGAGCATGAGCAGAGGGTACGATGAAAAACTCAAATATATGCTTAAGTCTGCCTCCATCAAGCAAATGTTTTGTGGGCATGCTTGAAGTGAAGCAGATGAGCTCTTGGCCAGCTCACTGCACACACGTTCATGTTCTCCTAGCCTGCTGTAAATTCCTGTCCTAAGCAGGATTTGGCTGCAGGGACTCCTGTTCCCACTCTAATTGGGAAAACTGGAACTCTGAAGTGGTGGTTGTGCATTGTGCTAATATTTGAATGGGTGAGAACAGCTTTGATATCAATTATTGTTCTTCTCAGCTTCCAGATCAGACATGTTTAATGAAAAATTATATAAAATCTTATAATTAATTGTTCAGTGTGCATCTGTTTCCTTACGATACAGAATATCAAAGCACACCTTGGGATATCTGCTGTATTTATCCTCATAGCACCTTCCTGTGGAAGGGGAGTGTTGTTATCCCCCATTTAATGCTGCATGGGAGCTCAGGCCCAGGACTTTTAGATGCATATTTGCAAAAGGTATTTAAAAGCCTTGCTCCTTACCCAGACACCAATTGTTACTGCAGCTGGGCTCCTGACCAGCTTTGAGGTATGCCTCAAGTGCTAGGACAAGGTGGCACATGAGGAAATTAAATGCAAGTCTCCTGAGGGTCTAAAGAATCGGTTAATTTCCTGAAGACCATGCTAACTCTGCAGAGGTGAAGAGAGGTGCTTCCCCAGCAGGAGAAAATCTCACTGAGCAGCCCTGCTATGGTAATCCTACCAGCACCTTAGCAGAGCTCCAAAAGGAGCAAACAAGGAGCATTTTGTCCCATTCTTTAAGCTCTGTGGAGCTTTCCTGATAATCCACCTATCTTCTTGCTGAGGGAAGCTCACCACATAAAGCCAGGGGCATGTGCAGATAGTTCTGCTCGACCTGCTTTCATTGTGCAGATGGATTTCCCCCTTCGAAGGCAGCAGAGGCTATTGGAAGGCACTTGGCATGCAGGCCATCATGCCAGGCCACCAAGAGCATCTATCTCATGTTAGCCAGCTTAATGGAGCCAGCACAAGGTTAGTGGAGACTGGATGTGGGGGGAAAAAAAAAAAAAAAAAGATAAAAAAAAATACACTGAAAGGCAGCAGGCATCGAAATAAGCTGATTTCCACATACTACTAGGGCTGCGTTTCCCAGCCTAGTGTTGACTTGAGTTCCCACACCACCTTTCCACCACTGACCACAGTGCACATTGCAAGTACTGGAGTATTAAGCAAGACTCAGTGTTCAAGGAGGGATAAATGGGAGTGAAGCACTGTTATATGGGCATCACCTGTTTGTAAGTGCAACCAAATGCATTCTTATCTGGCTTTGAAGAACAAAATTAAAGGCAGGTATAGCAGGCTCATGTTTGCATTTTTTTTCTACAAACTGTACCTACTACCCTGATTTGGGAGTCTGAAAGTTTGCTGTCTTCATTTAAATTAGTCTAAATGGCTCTTCTCATGGTCCATGGAGAGAGGTGGGGCTTCCTGAGAACAGTACATGTCACTCAGATCAGTCTCTGCCATCCAAGGTTCTCTGAGATGAAACCACTCTGGGTGTCAAACTCATACACTATGAAGATTAGAAAGAAACAGGGAGACAGGCAGGGAGCGAGGATTGTGTGTGTTGTGGGGATTTTCTCAGTTGAAAAGCAACTGGAATATTTTCAGTTGAAAATAACTGAAATATTCTGAAATATCAATTCAACAGAGATGGCTTGTTTTCCAGCTAAAACTGTGCTTGTCAAAATGCATTCAAAAACATTTATTTTGACGTGGAAGACAAACAATGCAGAGATAACCCCAGCCGATGTGATTTAAGGACCACCTGCAGCTTTCAGGGAAATACCATGCATGGTGCAGTCCGTGCTCTGCCAAATCACTGAAAGCCACTCCATCATTCCAAGCCTGTCACCTTCCACTTGCCTTTCTTGTGCAATACTCTATTCTACCTGTTCACAAGTTGTCAAACAACAAACACCCATCTGCCCAGTGCTTCGTGTGCCCTGCCATAGCTCAATGTTCATAATGAATTGCTGTAATTACTCTGCTCATGTCTGCTACAGCAAAGCAATATACAACTGGGCACCACTAGGCATAAAGATAAATAATTATGAATATACCATCACTGGCTGAGTATTTTCATAGAATCATAGAATCATCCAGGTTCAGAAAGACTTCAGGATCATCAAGTCCAACCATTAACCTGAACTACTATCACTAAACCATGTCCCTTAGTGCCACATCCACACTTTAATTAAATACCTCCAGGGATGGGGACTCCACCGCCTCCCTGGGCAGCCCGTTCCAATGCTTGGCCACCCTCTCTGTGAAGAAATTCTTTCTGATACCCAATCTAAACCTCTAAAGACTGATTCTGTGGGTTTTTTTTTTTTGTTTGTTTGTTTGTTTTTGCAAAAATACATAAGTACAGAGTAAAAGAGCAAAAGCCAGCAGGTTACCTTGAAGGGGTCGATGTTGCTTCAATTTTCAAAACAGCATTTCCCCTCTCCTGCATTTTTCTTTTTTGCAGGAGTGAAGCAAACTGCTACAGCCAAGTTTCATATCCCAGGAAAACTGTTGTTTCTGATGGAAAACACCAGCTAGCAGTGAACTACATCTGCTCTGTCAGCAGCCATTATGATGAAGGATTATGAGCATAGGCCATCTGCCTGAGCTTGAGGCTTTGGTTTGCCTTTTTTTTTTTTTTCTCATCACTATATGATACTGCAGTAAATCACGATGAAATTAAAGGCAGGAACAGCCAATTCCTTTGGGGCTGAGCTGCCAGGGAGCATGGCTATCGCCACGGACAGGACAGGGAGCTTGAAATAAAAAAGCAACCTGAACTGGTGATTTATGGACAATGATTCAGCGCAACAGGAACTGCACGGCCAATGTGCTCCCAATAAAAAAAAACACAAACGTTGTCAAACAGAAAGGAGGGCTAAATCAATAGCCATGATCTGCAGTGCATTAATTCCAGATCCCTTTTGCTGTCCACATACATTACGGTGATTCACGGAGACAGCCTCAAAGAAATACGTGTCTCTGTGTTATTATGCAGCAAAACATTAGGTGCTTGGGAGTCATCTCGGGCAGAGAGATGATGGCATTAGCTATTTAATTGCGTCTTGCAGATAAAAACACACATGAGGAATGGCATTGCACTCACATACTCTGAGTGGTTTTAAGGAATAAAAAGCAGTGCAAATAATGCTGCCAGGTGCACATTAAGTCTTAATTCTTTTCCTTGTCCAAGCACATGCTACTCAAATCATAAAATAATTCATGTTAGGTGATGACAGATAGAAGTGGAAAGCAGTTTTCTGGAGTGTTTCCTCACCCATGGGGAACTCAACAAAAGGTTCCACCTTTGGGTCAGCAAGGAGAAACCCATAGCACACAAGGCAGTTGAGTGCCCAGCTGACTTAGAACCACAGAATCATCGAGATTGGAGAAGACCTTCAAGATCATCAGTGTGGCCTATCAAGTCACATCACTAAACCATGTCCCTCAGTGCCACATCCACACATCTCTCATATACCTCCAAGGGTGGGGACTCCACCACATCCCTAGGCAGCCTGTTCCAATGCTTGACCACCCTCTCCGTGAAGAAATTCTCCATAATGTCCAACCTAAACCTTCCCTGGCACAATTTGAGACTGCTTCCTCACATCCTATCACTTTTCATCTGAGAAAAGAGACTAACACCCTCCTTGCTGAAACCTTGTTGTGGATATTTAGGGTATGTCCACTCCCAGATGCTTCACCTGCCTGAATCCCCTAGCTGTAACAGGGCTCCCCAAGAGAGGAAATCTTCTGAAGACAACACATGCAGCGCAGAAGATGAATTTGTACCTGTATGGCAAACAAGAAAGCAGTGCGCTTGGAAAAAGCAGACAAAACTCGTATATCGAGTTGTGCATTGGTGTAGAGTAAGGATGGCCCCTCACCACATCCTTCTCTCTAAATTGGAGAGGTATGGATTTGAAGGACAGGACTATTCAATGGATAAATAAATGGTTGGACAGTCACACACAAAGGGTTGTGGTAAATGGCTGTATGTCCAGGTGGAGGCTGGTCACGAGTGGGGTCCCTCAAGGGTCAGTCTTGTGGCTGGTGCTTTTCAACATCTTTATCAACGACTTAGACTGTGGGATCGAGTGCACCTTCAGCACATTTGCTAATGACACCAAGCTGAGTGGTGAAGTTGATACAATAGAGGGAAGGGATGCCATCCAGAGGGACCTGGACAGGCTGGAAAAGTGGGCCCACGAGAACCTGATGGGGTTCAACAAGGCCAAGTGCAAGGTGTTGCACTTGGGTCGGGGCAATCCCAACAGACTGGGAAAAGATCTCCTTGAGAGCAGCCCTGCAGAGAAGGACTTGGGCGTTGTGATTGACAAAAAGCTGGCCATGAGCCGGCAGTGCGCTCTTGCAGCCAGGAAGGCCAATGGCATCCTGGGCTGCATCAAGAGAGGGGTGGCCAGCAGGGAGAGGGAGGGGATCGTCCCCCTCTACTCTGCCCTTGTGAGGCCTCACCTGGAGCACTGTGTCCAGGCCTGGGGCCCCCAGTACAGAGGGGATGTGGAGCTGTTGGAGCGGGTCCAGAGGAGGGCTACCAAAATGATCAGAGGGCTGGAGCACCTCTCCTGTGAGGAAAGGCTGAGGGAGGTGGGATTGTTCAGGTTGGAGAAGAGAAGGCTCCGGGGAGACCTCATTGCGGCCTTCCAGTACTTGAAGGAAGCTTATTAACAGGAGGGAGAGCAACTTTTTACGCATGTAGGTAGTGATAGGACAAGAGGGAATGGTTTTAAACTAAGAGAGGGGAGATTTAGGCTAGATATTAGGAGGAAATTCTTCACTGGTGGTGAGGCACTGAAACAGGCTGCCCAGAGAAGTTGTGGATGCCCCATCCCTGGAGGCATTCAAAGCCAGGTTGGATGGGGCCCTGGGCAGCCTGGTCTAGTGGTTGATAACACTGTCCACAACAAAGGGATTGGAGCTAGCTGATCTTTAAGGTCCTTTTCAATCCAGGCCATTCTATGACTCTGTGATTCTATGAAAGCTTGGAGGCAGGCATGCTGTGGCTGGGGGAGGTGAATTGGGAGACTGTATGTACAGCTGAAGGGGAAAACATTGCCCACAGAGTTGTGTTTATGGTCACAAAGAGGACTTCAGGTCTGTACAGGCTTTCTAAGAAAAGTGTGCGGGCACATCTGCTCCCACAATTGGGGTGTTTGCCTTGTAATTGCTTCTGGCTGGAGCTCATGCTCTTAATACTAACTCTAACTGCATGGCTCTGTGAGGAAAATGTCTGATCCAATTGGTAAGTCTGAAAAGTACAAAGGTTTTCTAGTACTTGCATGCAAGCCAAATTTGTGCTTTTACCTAGTAGGATCTCACGTATAATTCTCCTTGCTACAAATGGTCTCATTATTCAATATTGCAGTTCACAGAACCATAATCCTTTCATCCTGAGGGGAAAAAAAAAATAAAATTGCTCTTTATAAGCATGTTCAGTAACATTTAACTATCCTTCCCTTGCAGCCTCAATGAACCAGAGTAGAAATTAGCCCAAACAATTAAAAACATTATTTTTTATTAGAAGAAATTTAGGCAGTGACAAAAACAAGGAGCCACAGATTTACTGGCATATCAAACTCCATTGAAAGTCAGGGAATTCCCACTAGTTTTTAGCTACTGTGCTCAGGTTGGGTGGTAGGTGCAGGAAGATGGGGGCAGGTGGGTCAGCTTTCCCTGTTTTAGAAAGAATCAAATTTCCAGCAATTGAACAATGTAAGGAAAATGTTAAAGACAGCAGCTTTGGTGGTCTCTTCTTCAGGTGAATAATGTACTTTCCTCAGCAGAAGGCATTGAGTTTCTAAAGAAAACTCTCCTGGATTTAGACCACGCTTTCATGAATAGCCATGCATGTGAGAGAGAAACACTTGTCTTAGGAAGGATTAACTCCTCAGGCCAAATAGGCTTTAACACATGACTAAGGATTCTCTGAAGATTTACGTAGCCAGGAAAGCAAAAAGAAGAAAAAGAAAAAGAAAAAGGAAAAGGAAAAGGAAAAGGAAAAGGAAAAGGAAAAGGAAAAGGAAAAGGAAAAGGAAAAGGAAAAGGAAAAGAAAAAGAAAAAGAAAAAGAAAAAGAAAAAGAAAAAGAAAAAGAAAAAGAAAAAGAAAAAGAAAAAGAAAAAGAAAAAGAAAAAGAAAAAGAAAAAGAAAAAGAAAAAGAAAAAGAAAAAGAGAAGGAAAAAGAAAAAGAAAAAGAAAAAGAAAAAGAAAAAGAAAAAGAAAAAGAAAAAGAGAAGAAGGGTTTTTGCAGGCCAATAGGTGCCGTGGCTGAATTAGGTCTGCCTAATGCTCAGCTAAAATCAGTAGCCTCAGACAATCATTTTATTTTAAACAGATTATATTCAGCACGAACACAGTACATTTGTAAGCTTAATGCTAGAGGCTACAAAGGAAAAGGCAGAAAATAAATTATTCTTTCAATGGGAGCAGGAGGAAAACTCTAAGAAAAACAACTGTTCTTAAACTCAAGATGGGAAGCACTTAGTATTATTTACCAGAGACAATGACCGCCCTCCAGAGAACATCTCCTTGCTCAGCAAATACATTCAGGATACACAAACCCCCTCCTGTTCTCCTCCCAAGACAAGGGACACAGCGATGGATCGGGGAGTTGCACCACTGCTGAGATGCTCCAGCCCCTAGCAGGGCACTGCTCTTACCCAGGAGGATCTCATCGGGTGTTAGACCACGGCAAAAGCTCTGGCTCAGAAAGGATGGGATGTATGGAAAGGAACCATCTGGAAGTTTCTGCATGAAAATTGTTGCTTGGAAAAGCATCAGTTTGCTGAGATAATTTGTGGGAAATAACCACATTTTGGTAAACTTCTCAAACAGAACCAGTTTAGAAAACCAGCACTGTCCCCATTTCTTCCTTCGTCATTTTATATACAGGTCACCCACATTTCACTCATATGGTACGGAATATTTTAAAATACAAGTAAATAAACTCTTTCCTATTTTTTTCAGATTTTTCACTTTTTAGTTCAATAATGAAACTTCTCTTCCATAATGAACCAGACTGTGCTGCTTGTGAGCTTTCAGTGCTTTTACTGACTGGCTCCAGAGATGCGCAGTTTTTAACTGACTCAGAAAAGGGCCACCATCCAAATCCACTAAGTCAGTAACTACACTTCAACCAATTTCAAGCAGGCCAATCAAAAAAAAAAAAAAAAAATTGCACTCAGGACCAAACCATACAATGTACTAAACTCTTTTGATTTCCACAGTGACAGAGAGCTGCAACCCTTCAAAGCTGGAGGTCTGGGATTCAACCCGCAGCCCTTCCTGCCAGTGGGGATTTGGTACTTCTATAAATTTACCTGGAAAAAAAAAAAAAATGTAATGTGATCTCTCCACAGATAAACTATTTTGCAAAACCTGCATTATCTGTAGCTCACGTGTCTGGAAGAGTCCTCTGCTTTGCTGGAGAAGCAGCTCCTACTTTGCTATTTTCTGTTCGACTGCATTTGCCACATTGGTGTTTCTGGAGTTGTAAAGAAGCCAAAGTGATCAGAGCAAAGCTGACAGCAGTACCGCTGCTCTATGAGCATACAAATCCAGTGGAGACACTGTCACTAAGAAATTAAGTGGGAGAAGGAAAAAATCTTTCATAAAATGAGACCTCTCTGCAGAGCAGAACAAACTAACCAGCCCAGATTTCAGGTGGGCTTTTGTTTTTTTGGAGGCACAGAGAAAAGCAGAGCAACTTGCACTGACAACCGGCCATCAGTCTGCTGACAGGGAAATGGATAATTAACAGCTGCCTGCATCTGTCACTTCAGTGCTCTGTATCCCAGCAACTCAGAGTAGAGATGAAGGGCATCACATTACTGAAGAGGGCTCAGATGTGCCAGGGGAGGTTGAGGTTGGACATTATGGAGAATTTCTTCATGGAGAGAGTGGTCAAGCATTGGAACAGGCTGCTCAAGGCAGGAGTGAAGTCCTCATCCCTGGAGGTATTTAAGAGATGCACGGATGTGGTACTAAAGCACGTGACTTAGTGACTGGACTCTGTAGGTTGATGGCTGGACTCAATCTTGAAGGTCTTTCCAACATAAATGATTCCTTTATTCACCCATGCACCACAGCAAGGTCATTCCTTACAGGTCCTTTGGGTGGCGTATATAGCCATTAATGTCAACAGGAGTTTATATGACCATATGGGGACAAAGACATAGTCTCAAGGACCATCAGCCATAAAATGATGACAGGTTGCCAAAGATGATCCAAACATTTATAGCAACCCCTTAGTACCAAAAGCACTAGGGGACTAGCTTCAGGTACAAAAGGGTAAGGGACAGATCTTTTGTAACTCTGTGATACCTGAACATGTTTTGCTCCCACAAAAGTGTTCACAGCACCTCTGGACATCATGTTTAAACCTACAGAGAGAGGTCTAGCAGGTACCTCCAGCAAGTACCAGCAAGCTGCAAATTAAACACTACATGTGTTGCCAGTGTGTAGGATTGACCTTCCCTTGTGCCTGGCCATGCTGACAATGTCTCCTCTACCACATCTTGCTACTCAGCTATGCCTGCAGTGGTGTCTGTCACAGTCCCTCTGATCAGGGACATGGCCAGTGCATCATCACAGCATGGAGAAAGGACACTACTAGGTCTGTACACAAAGAAACCAGAAGTCCTGCCTTCCAGCCTCCCTTCCTTCCCACAGCCTGCAGCAACCTTCTTCCCGGAGAAACACAGAGCAAAGACTTTGCATACAGAGCACTGGTAAGGGAAGAGAGAGTCATTGTAGTCCCTGGGACATGAGTGTCCGCTCCCCAGGCAGGAGGGAGAAAAGGGACCAGTAGGACCCACTTGTCCCTGCCTCACCCTCACAAAAGAAAACTCTCCAGGCAGGAACCACCACCAAGGGGCATCACGCAACAGGAACCATGACCAAGGGGCAAGTGAGGTGAAGAGAATAAGAAGCTTCATCCCCATTCACAGCTCCTGAAATGCTCTGGCGAAAAGGTTTAATAGCAACATAATCTTCAGTGATTTCACAGTGTGTTTATGCTATCCCAATTACAGAAAATGTCAGGTGTATCAGCCACCCTTACTCCTATGCCTCACCAGGAACACACAGAGTGACTAGGCACATAAGGAACGACTGAAGACAGGGTTATTACAGCTTTGAACTGCTCATACATTCTCGTAATTTTAATGTATGTTAGTCCTAGAGCATCTTATGACACAGTTGCAAAGCCGGCTATAAAAAGAGCAGCTCTGTGTTTCCAGTGTGAAGAAACTGTGACAGCTACAGAAATGAGAGCAGGGGCTGTATTGAGAGATTGGGGTTGGGGGAGCACATGGAACAAACCCCAAATCCCTGAAATCAGTAAAAAATAAATCTCTCTTCAAAACACTATGAATCCACCCTCCTTCTGTATAAGTTGAGAACCTTAAAATATTTGCTTCAGAGTTTGAAATTGTCCTGAAGTTCAGCTAAGGAGAGCTTTCTCATTTTATATTGACTTCAAGGACAACTTCAGTGCTTTTCAGGATTGCCACACTGCAGTTTGTAAATATCTATGAATTTCCAGGCTCCTAGTCCAACTTGGCTTCACTTCTGTTTTCTTATCAGTTTCCTGTTAGTAGTAAGAGTTTCCTTCCTTGGATTTCCCTAATATGACTTTTTTTAATTCCCAAATATGAGCCAATACACAAATGTTAATTCTGTTAGTTTAGCTTGATTTTAAGTCATACAAAAGTTAAAGACAGAGAAAATTACAAATTCAATATAATTCCCAATTTGCAGAACTTCAGAATTGAGATTCTATTTAAACAGGTGAAAGTGTTCCCTAAAACAAGAATCAATAGTTTATCGAAATTAGGGACATCTATATATAACACACTTGTACATTAAAACTTGCAAAGCTCTGAGAAAGCAAGGAGAGCTTGCGCTATAATTCATAGCTTGTATACAGATGTAAAGGTTTCATCACAAATCTCAAAACAACTTTTCATTTAAATCTTTGGTATTATCATCACGTTATCCTTCCAACAGAAAAGAATTTGGTTGCCAATGTTTTTCTTTCTCTCTCTTTCTTGCCTGTTTTCTTGTTCTTTAAACAAATGACATGCTCTATTTTGATAGTTCCTATCTAAAGTAACTGTGTGTAAAATGACCCCTGGTGCATTCACATCAAACCTCACAAAACTAAATATCAGCTCTAAAGAACAGACAGTGAAAAATGTTAAATCAGAAAGATTTCTACAACACTCTTGATTAAATGCAATTTATTTGGATCAAAGTCACCCTGCTACATTGTTATAGAACTCAACACATTTTTTTTTCCCCTAAGCATGCATTCTTTAAAGAAAACTACTGTCAGTCAAACTCATTATCAAAATGCAATTTAATTTACACCATGGAAATCAATAGAGTTTCTTCACAGCTTGATCCTGTGACAACTTAAAGAAAAGAGGAGAAAAATCCAGTTGTAGGCTTATGAACAGTAGAAATGCTCCTCAGCCTCCCTCAGGATTGATTCTCAAGGTTAATTGATCTTTTATGTACAAAGGACTTACAGTGAGCTGGCTCTTTATCTCTCTAAAGTTCAGTTCATAAAATCATTTCTAAACCCAACTGTGCTACAGCAGGGGAGAAAGCACAAGGCTAGTGGAGAAAGGAGCTAAACAGAAGGATTATAAGGAAAAGGAAGAAGTAATAACTAAGATGCAGGCAGAAGGCAAGATCCCCACTGCCGAAGAGGAGGTAAGCGGCTGTTTAAACTGTAACAAATACATAATAAAGGACAAATATTTTAGTTATCATGTTCTATATTCACAGAGTAAACTAGACACAGATAACACTGCAGCATGGTTATACAAAGTCAGCAGTACAGCCCACATTTCTGGTTGGTTTCATCCTACACTACTGAATTTTACACTGATTCATTTTTCCTCCAACAGGTTTGTCGAGGGTGGGGGGGGGGGGGGGGNGCTGTTTCTAGGCTGTGGACAAAGGCAGCAGAAAGAATGGTCTCTTCAGTTGCTGATCTGCCTACAAAACACAACATTTTCACAGGACCTCAAATGAGTTTTCCTGATGAATTTAATGATCCAGACACCCAAACACCTCCTATAATTGGCTCTTCATCTCAGCTGTTGTGACAGGCAGATTCATTACAGCCTTTGTGGCTTCAGACACCAGCTGTATGTCAGGAGGGAACAAAGCTTTCAGCCCTCAGGCTGCCTTACCAACTGGCTGCCACCAGAGGTGGGCCTCAAGGGTTGCTTCACCCTGGAGCCACCACGGGCTGTGTCCAAGGTTGTTTCAGTAACAGCACCTGCATTTGCAAAGGTCTTTAAAAGAGAGCAGTTCTGTCAGCAGTGTCCCTGATGATACCCGTGTTAGATTTACAAAGACAAAATCCACCCCCAGCTTCTTTTGAAAATACTTTTCTGCCACGCCTTTCCTCCCAAGGGAAGAGGAAGAGCCTGGGAAAGTCTCCATCATTTCCAGCACAGCATGTACCAGGAGTCCGGCAACCATTCTGGATCACCTCGTTCATCTCAAGCAGGTCACAGTGTCATGAGATGTCCTCATCTGGTGTTGTCAGTACTGCAGGCAGTTCAGCTCTAACCCATTGCTCAGAGGCCGTAAACAGATGAAGAAAACCAGTGTTGCATTTTCCTTCTCCATTACAATCAGTTGCAACTTATTTAAATACATTTTGAATTTGAATTGAATTTTTGAATTGAATTTTAATCAAGTTTGAATCAAATTTGAATTTTAACTGAATTTTTCCCTAAGCTATTTATTTACAGCCTTCACCCCTGGGATCTTTTATTGTTTCTTCAGGAGAAGCCACCAGGAGAAATACCGGCTCTTTCTGCCATCAGGTGATCTCTTTCACAAAGCTACATGACAAATGTAGTCTGTGATGTTGTCAACTTGTATCTCCAGATCTCTTTACACATTCCTTACTTTAGGTTTCTGCTTTCCACTGAACAGGCCTTTTGGGTTATTTTTACTACAGATACTTGAATTATTCATCGGAAGCAATTTTTTTCTGGTTAGTATAATCATCACTTCTCCAAGAAGTCATTAGAAAGTCATTTTTTCTTATTGGTTGATATCAGCTGGCATGAAGCAACCAAGTTCTTTAGGAATGCATTCTCACTTCCAGTTTTTCAGAAGAGAATTCCAGCATGTGTTTACATTTCCACCCATTTAGACTGAAAACATACAGTATTCCTCCAGTACCCAGCTCAGCCTCTGAACAAAGCATTTATCTGTGGGGTCTGGTGGATCAGAGGCCACTCTGACAGCAGCTGCACGCCCTGGTACATGTTGTGTCGGATCCTTTACAGGAAAGATGGCACTTTTAAACTGAAAGATTACCGAGCACGAATATGGACAAAAAGCTGTGTCAATGTCCAGCCTCAGCCCGCGAAAGGAGTGTAAGAAAGTACTGATTTCCAATGGAAAGTCTGGCCCAAAGCTGGCCAGCACTGGCTCAGTCCCATTCTGAGTAAAGCAATTCAACTCTGCTGCCAGAACACATCCAGGAGATTTGCTGTGCATCAATAGCTCTTTAATTTACATAGAAACTAGGAACAGTTTCATCTGGTTCTTGTTTGGGAACACCTGAAACCCTAAACCAAAACCAGAGCAAACATTGTGGATGTACAAATAATTCATTGGATGCTGTATCACTAAGCCACACATCTATCACTCAAGTACCTCCATGCCACGAATTATTCCATTTTCCTCAGTGTTTCTTACACCTACCAGTTTAGCACCATCTATGCAGTTTCTCAGGGTAGCTGGAACTTACCCTTGCCAATGGAAATGTTGAACAGAAATATTTTTTGCTCTGTGAACTAGTTGCCCTGCTATTAATCTCTGTCTGGATGTGCCACTGCTTTGTTTATAGCTCCTCGGCCACTTATCAATCCATGAGATAGGATTCAAAACACAGGCTCAATTTCTTTTATGAGCAGGTTTCAATGCAATATGATACCAAGTGCTTTATCACTGGCCAGACACAAATAACAGGAGCTGTAGTCATCCCCATCTCCTGATTTGTCTCTATCAAAAAAAGCAATGAAACTTATCTGACATCATTTGTTCCCGTGAAATCCATGCATTCACTATTAGCTAGATAATGATTTTCTCTTCCCTATTATTTGTTACACTGTTTTAGTCAGGGTTATGAGCCAGTGATAACCAAGGCTGTCTTTTTTTTTTTTTTTTCCATTTCTCAGAATTCCCTTGACTCATTATTGTACCACACTCTTTGTATATCTCAAGTAAATATTTGTTTTCTAGATTCAAATCATACTTTCAGTTGTTTTACTAGCTCTAAACCACTGTCTAATTATTTTCGACAAAGGAATTTTGCAGGTTAGTATCTCTCCATCATAAAATACTTAAGACATTATCAGTTAGTGTAAAGTAAACATCATTCTCTCTTCTCAAAGAGTCTAAAAGGTATCTCGATTCTCTTGATATATTTTGGGAAACATCGCTTCCCATCACTGCCTATTTTATGTAATACATATAATTCCTCATTTTTGTTTGCTATTTTCCCCTATTAGTCAGAGGTGCCTCTTTATCTGGTTGTTTACCTTACCCAACTCAGGTATTTCTAAACTCACGCTTCTGCTAATGCTCTTATTACTTAGTTCTTATTCAGAAGAGCTCTGTATAGCTGGTCCATGATATTTTACAAAAAACATTTTCTGCCCTTCCACTTCCATCAGATTTTTCCATCTG
Source organism: Alectura lathami (assembly GCA_013399715.1). NCBI lineage: Eukaryota > Metazoa > Chordata > Aves > Galliformes > Megapodiidae > Alectura > Alectura lathami. The sequence goes on from VXAV01001663.1 coordinate 84,938, forward strand.
CTCCCCAGTTTCCCAGTAAGAGCACAAGTGTCCTGCAGAGGAATCCCCAACATAGCCCCAGAGCCAGCTGAGGTCCTGCTGTGCAGCCACGGCTGCACAGAGCCCATGTGCAGGTCCCATGTGGCATCATCAGTGGTCCAGGCTCTGAAGCCCAGTTTTGCTATGGTCAATCTTTGTTGTCTTTAGGAATTTCCATGGCTTGCTGTGTACACAGCTCGCAGGAAAGCATCCTTTCAGTGCTATTAACCGCGTGTTGCTACGTCCCATATTAAAATGTCTGTTGATCATAGATTGATCATGATTGTTGTGTTGTAGATCACTAGAGAAAAAGCTCTGTATGACAAAGGCAGCACAGCTGAGCCTGCAGACTCATTTCCAGCCATTCCCACCCTGTACCTGACAAAGGAAAATGCATTACAACTTGAAGAATATTCACATATAGCTCTCTGGTAAATTTGGAACCATTGCTATTACTTGACCTGGATGGCTTGTTTAGCCCTGGTTTTCCTTTTAGACACCTGTTCATAACAGCTTCTCAATATTCCTGTCTGTATTCATTATTTTAACCTGCTAAAGAACCTGTGACTACTGAAAACATTGGGGGAAGGCTGTCATATCCATCAAAGACCTCGTTGCTGACTGACAAATGAAGAAGGCAGACATTATTGTTCATGACAAGAATGCACACAGCTTCAAAGCTAATGGAGACTTCTTCCACCAGATCCACTGGCATTCAACCTAGTCCAAATAGAAATATAATGGAAATTTTGACTGGAACAATTTCTTGAGTTATGTTTCCTAAAACGATTAAGCTACTGAGCAGTGATGACTACCGACAACACCATCTACTCAGTAAACCTGAAGCTGTGCCTTTCTCATCAAAGCAGCAGCCTTCCTTTAGCAACACACGCTTCATTAAGGATGTACAGAGCGAGGCTTTAATGACTAATGGCCACTACTCAAGCAAGTCATCCCACTGACTTCTGTGCAATTGCCCTTGTGAGCCAGAGGTGCCAAAATCCACCATTTCTCATCAGCTGATGCATTCAAACATATTAATCTTACTAGAGCTGCTCCTTTTTTAAAATTGTTTAAAGATGTACTGATGCTGAAACTGGGTTATCCAGCAAAGACTGACAACCTGTGGATTCCCCTTGGCCACATAAAAGAACAGGAAGCCATGTGGCAAGGTCTGACAATAGCATGGTGGGTCTGAGCATCCCCCAGTTAATACCAATGGCCTTCCTCAATTGACATTGTCTCCAGATGACTAGAAGCAACATCCATTTTGGTACTGCTCTGCTCCAGTGCCTATGTCATGGAACCACAGACTAATCCACCTGCAGCATCCCCCCTCCCACAGCCCTGCTGCCTGGAGAAAGGGAGGGGCACCACATCCCAAAGGGACAGCTGCTGTTTCCATGAATTGAGCTGAGTTTTTGTTAAGGTCCGTAGGATTGGCAGGACTAATCCTTAGCCAACCCATGCTTCCCTCCTTGACTCCTACTAGAGACAACCAATGTATTTTGCATGCACCCTTGGCTTTTCTTGCAATACCATTCAAGAAGATGCAGGAAGAACATGTTCAATCCCATACTCATTCAGAAATTGAATTTGCTGCTGAGAATTCAATTATGGACAGCAATCAACAGCAAACTGGGACGTGACCAGATGTGAAACAGGAGTAAGCACAAAGCATGGGCAGGATGCAGCAGTGTGTCTCTTCCTACATGTTACACTTCACGTACATCCACAACTGAAGTGCTTTATAACGTACAGGGATGATATCGTGCTACACAAAAATGATGCACTTTACCAACAAGTGACAGCTTGGATTCACCAGAAATGTGTGTTTTTTTCTTCTTTTTATTTTTAAATGAAACTACTCAAAAACATTATTTCTATAAAGTTTGGTGCAGCACACTAGTTTTAACATGATCTTCTCTAATTAAAATGTATTAACATTTTCTAAGCACACATTACCCTTTAAGTACAAAAGCCATTTCTATTTCCAGAAAAGATCATTTTACCTTGACATTTGTAATTAAATGAAAAACGTTGCTCACAGATAAATAATAAATGAGAGTACAGATGCTCTTTTCTGCACAGCAGAAGGGAAGAGGGAATTACTCACGAGCATGTACCCAAATGAAACTACAGACCTGTCCACAACAGGAACATCTAGGTACCATAACAACTAGAGATTCAATGACTCATTTTCCACCTACTTTTTTCCAATATCCCATCTAATCAATTGCATGTTTTAATCTTCCTTCCTTAGGAGTCCTGCAATGAGTAAATACGACCAAAATGTATGTCTAAAAACAAAATGCTGCTCTTTGAGCCATAGGCAGCTTTAGTAGTCACCTTAGATTGCACATTAGCTATATGTTTTTTCCCTGAACATGAGAAACTGCTCTAAGTATTCAGAGATACTCCCATCATGTCACCAGCTTGATTACTCATAATGGTATAGAAGGGTGAGTCAAGGCTGTGACTCTGCATTAAATATCTGGGGGGTAAAGATAACTGGCTTATAAACATCCTGAGTTTCACTCTCTTGGAGGTTTCACAAGACAGACTTCATGCTTTGGCTTTGCATTAGGAAAAGACATGTTCGATAGTGTTTAGAACAAGCCCAGGGAATAGAGCTTACAGCTTCTGATCCTCCTTCTGCTACCAGCTTGAGCTGTCGCATGACTTTGGGACAATCACTGGGCCACCCACCTAAATCTCTCCACCTTTAAGAGCTTAAAAGCATCTTTTTTTTTTTTTTTTATTTTTCTCCTGGATTTGACCCCACTGCTCTCAAATCATGACAGCAACTCCCAGCCACAGCCAGATCCCACAGGCGAGCATCAAACCCATCAGCATCAACAGGAAAATGACACAATATGTTTCTTAACGGAAAATTAATGCAGAGCAGCCTTGCTCCGAATAAATGTTAGAGATACACTGCTAACACAAAGAAACACTATTTAACACCATTACATTTAGCTTTACTGATTGGAAGGTTGCTAAGGCAGTAATTTAGGATTAGTCACAAAAGGGCATAATTAAAAATTCACTATGGCTTCATCTAAGTATCCAAAACACTTCTTATCTGAATGTTCATTCTTGTTAGGATTATGGAGTTCAACACTCCTATCAGTAATTCCAGCTCCTACTTAACTTACTCAGACAGGGCCAGCACTTATATTGGACTTTGGGTAAGTCCTTTCCCTCCTCCTTTGCCAGCTAGCATGGGGGGAACAATGAAACAGTTATGCAACATCCCAACTCCTCAAAATGATTAGCTCAAAGACCTAGAGAATGATTCAAAAGGCAATAGCCAATAATGCAGGGAGAATGAGCCATCATTAAGTCTCCAGTTTCAGTAGCATGTTGCTTAACTCTAAAGGAAAAATAACAACAAATAATAAGCAATTTCTCCTGACATCTTAATTATCATGGATGATTTTCCAGTAGCAGGTGAGGACCAGACATTACCATTGCTAACTCCCTCTGCTACTTTGGGGGAAAAAAAGGCAAATACTGTGGTATTCTGCACAGAAGGCCAAGAAACTTTCCTGAAAATGTCAATTCTCGGTTTTGTAGAATTAGAGGAAGAAATAATATCAGACCATAACAGCAAGGGAAAATAACAGCATTGATAGTGAAATATCCCAAAGGAAAACAATGCCCAATTTTAGAGGTGAAACATTGGAGAGAAAAAAAAAAAAAAAGGAGG
>VXAV01001663.1:89630-106005 GCA_013399715.1 Alectura lathami
ATATTACTAAAAAAACAAAAAAAAAAAAAAAAAAAAAAAAAAACCACAAGGATAAGACCTTCAGAGGCTGGGCTAAGCCCACTCTCATTTCAATCAGTAGCAGCAATCAGTTGCACCCATCTCAGTGGAAACTAAACCAGCCAACCTCATATCACCCCCATCTTCCCAGGTGCAGGAGCCCTGTAGCACCATGTGGTATCAGCTAAACCCAGGAGCATGGGATATTTCTGGTGTTCGGTAACTGCTTCGGAGGGAGTCAGCTACTTTAACGTGAGCATTGTCTTTGGTACGAAGAAATTGGTGCAATTGTTATGTCAGAGCTCTGCCACAGAACTCTTTAAAATGCTTTATCCTTTGTAAAAAGATGCTGAATGCGATAAGTCAGAGTCAGACTTCACTTACAATAGACTTGTCAGCAGTACCTTGGCTTACTACAGAGCACCAGCACGACATCTTCCATCTCTACGAACTATAACACAGCCTTTCATCCCAATAAGGCTCTACAAGTATTAAAAGAGTACAGTCTCTTGAAAATTAACCTCTGTGAAAATGATTTCAGTGTTCTAATTCCCCCTCACACTTTAAACATCTCCAAGACACAGCTTCCTCAGCTCTCCGACACTGCTGCTATCCATCATCACTGCTAGATGAACCCCAGCAGAAGAGGAATGCATCCATCGTGTTCAGCTTTGGTCACCTACAAAGTGGGACCAGTGTGGAGGGAGTACTTAGTATGAGACAGGATGGGATGTAGGTTGGAGACGGCAGTTTTGCCCACAGGAGGAGCACAGCTCAGAAGGATGAAGCCCACTTCATTTCACACGCAGAAAGAAGCCCAGAAACTCAGATCCTTGGGGGGGGGAAAAAAAAAAAACACTTTGCATGTGTTAATTCAGTTTGAGACTTTCTTTAGCAGAACTTGACCATTACATTCTGAACAAATGGAAGTGGTCAACTCTGAAAGACTGCTTCACACTCTAATTAATTATAGAATGGCTTGGGTTGAAAGGGACTTCAATGATTATATGGTTGCAATGTGAGTTTATTTCAGTTGTCCAGTCTTTATTTTGAGGGAGTTCTTCAGTGTCTCTTATGCAGGCTGGATCTAAAAAAGTGAATATTTTTCCATTGACTGCAGTGAGCTTCCTATGAATTGGTATAATTTTCCTCTTATATTTATTGCCAAACACATATAGCTTGTCAGAGTGAGAATGGCAGATGCTATGAAGAAGATCAGCTTTGTCCCAGCTGAAACCAGGATAACTTGCAATACTGAAGTCAATGAAAAATTCCTTGGCCTTTCATTAGAAATTCTGAAAGCAAAAGCATTAATTGATATTTTAGGCTTTAGGGGGAAAAAAAAAAAAAAAAGTCAGGTTCAATGCCAATATTCACGATCCCATGCAGGTTCATCAAAAATAAAATTAATGGGCTGCAGCCTTTTAACTATCAACAGTTAATCACCCTACCCACAGCTCAAGCAGTTGTCTTCTTAACTGGCAATCTTTCCCATACCCACCACTTGATATATTAACTCACCCACTGTCATAAATTTCTAGATACAAAAAAAAAAATGAAGAAAACTCACAAAATCCTCATGTTTTGTTGTTCAAATATTGCTACTCAACAGTCACAGCACAAAGCAAACAACCAGCCTTGCAGAAGGAATGATGACACATCAACTCCACGTGCCACATTTGGAAGGAGTTTCCAAATCCTGCTTTAGCCAAGCACCGCAGGTGATGTCCGTGCCGCCTACTGAAGGTTCTAAGACCACCCATCTGATGACACTCATTTGTCTTCCCCAACAGCAAGGAAAGTTTTGGGCAGCTCGGGGACTGCTGCAAATGCTGCCACTAGGACAGACAGTCCCCAGCTGGCCACTGCCCCTCAGTCACTCTGTACTCAGCACCTTCCAGAAAGGTGAGCAGAGACCTACTGACACAAGGTGACTTCCACACACAAGCCAGCTATTGTTTTCAGGAAAGTACATTTTGGTGCCTATTAAACAGCAACATCACCTATATGGTATGTCTTACGTAAACATGGTGTGCATATGGATACTAGATAAAGCCACCTACACAATCACATTGCAGCATACTATAATTCACACACACTAGCACGGTGTAACAAACCAAAGCATTCTCAGAGAACAACATTAGTGTTTCACTGCAGATATGGTTAGGCTTTTTATTCAGAGCTATGTAGTTATTACAGCCGAGAAGGTCTGACAGTATCAAAGATGATCACAGCTCTAATTATAACTTTTAATATGCTGGATTTTATTCATTCCTCCTCCTTTCAAGCCTTAATGTTTTATTTCCAGCTATTCAAGGCTTAAGACTCGAAAAGCGAAGCTCCTGATTTTTTTCTAAGTATATATGTTGCTGACTGTTGCCTATTCAGAAGGTAATTTACATATAAAGAGTTCAGGGTATAACTATTTAACAGCCCACAAGCAAATCCCAAGAAGGCCATTACCTAAGGTACCTGCAGCATCACAACAAATATCTTTGAGCCACATAGAAACTTAATGAGCTTTTATTTGTGACAGACTCAAGGCCATCAGGAGGCTGCAGACTTGGGACACCAACCAGATGTGTCAACTGCTTCAAGACAAGTGAGCAGACTTTGGCCCCCAATATTAGGGGAGACCTTCTCAGGTCTCCATTCAACATATCTTCAAGCTTTCTCCTGGCCGCCCTTGAGAGTTCAGCTTTCCATTCCCCCAGATTACTTTATTCTCTTCATTTATGCCCCTTGCCCCCTTCTAATAGCTTACACAAATGCTGTACCAAATGACAGCAGTTCCACAACCATCAGCCAAGTAAACACACTTCTTGTCATGTCTTCTCACATTATTTCTTTATCAGACGTAAGGCAATATGAAAATTTGGGCCACTTTTGATCTTCTCAAAATAAAGGACACAGCAAAATCCTCACGTTGGGTGCTCTTGAAAGGGTGTAGAGTCAAAAAAACTAGAAATAAATTGTGTAAGCAGCTGAGTAGGGTAAATTACTTCAGATGAGGACTTGAGCTGATAATTTCAGCGCAAAAAAAACATCTATGTACATGAGAAAAATAAGACAGATGGAGCAAACATTAAAGTAAATATTACAGCATATTTATGTACAAGACTCCTTCAATCTAAGTTAAACATTTAGGGCAACATAAGTGTTTTTGGTTGTGCACAAGTATACATCCTAGAGCCTGTGCATCTCCTTCCTTATGGTCACTACATCACTGAACCATGGCTCTGAACCAAGTTAACTTCTGCAGTTTCTGCACACATGGGGAAAATAAATCTTCAAGGACCAAGTTCACAAACTATGGCCAAACCGCCCATCTCCTCCTGGCAGGGCTCACAGCAGGTTCATGCGGAGCAGTAATCCAATTCTACAAGTTGTCCACTTAATCGAGTGACTACCTGAACTATGGCCAGATTTAATCATCTGAGGAATCAATGAGTCCCATTTCATTGCATTTCCTCTCTAGTAACAGAGCCCCACAGAAGCATCCTGCCCAATTTGCTACACAAACTATATTTTAAAAAGCATATAAAAGGGTATCACCAGTTAGTTAGTGAAAATATCCACTGGATGTATACAGAACACAAGAAGCATTTCAATGAAAACCCATGAAAGACAGAATGAAACTACCAAACTGACTTAATATCTATAAACACTAGTAAATGCATTTTTTTTAGCACGGCACGTAAAGTCTTCAGTTTACTGAAAGCAAAAGGTTTAAATTCAGTAATATATATCTCAATTATGTTGGATTATTGACTCTCTCCAATTTGCAGAATTCCTTGACATTAATGTAGCACAGTATTTAAGCATAAACTTCATTTTAAGTAGGGCACTGTTTTTCAGACTTCAGAGGAATTTTTCATTTACTTAAAATCAGATGCAAGAGCATTTTGCAAAGCTTCAACTCCTGCCCCTCTGCTGTTGGTTATCAGTTCCAATCAAATTTGTGGGTTTTTCATAGGGCACTAGGTAGCAGGAAAATATTAGAACAAGAATACCACCATAATTAGAGGGAAGTCTGGGTGATACTCCCTCATCTGATCTTGCAGCATTTTTATGCCCTGTCACCTCCTCTACAATTTCCCACCAAATGCATTTGTTTCACATTTCCTTTTATCTTTCAAGAGATGTCACTACATGGAAAAACATCAGAAAGCTCTTTCGCTTGGGCAGGGCAGGAGCAGGGTACAACCTCCATTTCCTTGTCATTATTTACACAGTTCTGTGTACTTTTTGGTGTGTTCCTCCCTCAGGCCATGGGGAAGGGTAGGTCTGGCTCACTACTGTGCTCAGTATTTCACTTTCAGACTCCAGCTCTCCCAGAAGCTAAGTTTTAGGTACAAGGAAAGATGCAATGAAATGAATGTCCAGCACGGATGGGACCACCCCAGTATCAGCCCTGCACAAGAGCTCTCCACTAGTACATACAGTCCCAAAAGAAGAGGGTTAAGAGCTACAGGAATTAGCCACTTCTGTGTCAATAAAAATGATTTGCACTAGAATTTAAACTCACATAGTGCATTAAAACAGGATTTTAAACAGAGTAGTTGCATTGACAGAAAACCTGTTTCTAACCAGGACTTTTAATGTTACATGTATATGTAATATTACCGACTAAGGATTCTGATAAAGATGAAAAAGTGTGCTTCTTTTGTAGAGTCTAACTAGTCCTTGTTGGAAAGTAAAAATTGAGGTATTTTTACTGACTTTTATTGCCAAACCTGCATTTGCTTATATGGAGACTATGACCAGATTCTGCTTACTACAAATATTAATTTCACTCAGGAGTCTTCTGGGAAGGTGTAGGGGATTGCAAAACCAAACCCCATTCTCTTCCACAATTAGTTGGTTTTCAGTGTATTCTTTCATACTTTGCTTTCAGCATCACACAGCATTTTGTTTGCTGACCAGATGGCTGTATATTTTCAAACAGGGAAAAGAAAAAAAGAAAAAAAAAAAGGAAAAAGAAAGACAATCCACAGCAAATAAGGCATCTTTTAGCTGAATCTTCATTGATGCTGAACTTTGGAAGTACTGTATGTTTTTATGAATAATCCAGTTTTATCCTCCACTAAAAAATAATTAAAAAAAAGAAAAAAAAAAAAAAAGAAAAAAAAGAGCCTGATGATACCTATAGCATCATTGGGAGGTTATGTTTGGGAGGTTTTGCTTAGGAACTTCTGCCTGACTTGCAACCCCTTGTCCCAGGACAGGTCCATGCCCTTTGTGAGTACTCCACTGCATCACCTGTCTGAAACCACCCCCTTCAGTGCACAAAGCAAGATCTTCAATCACACCCTGACAAGAAAAATACATAGCCGTATACTTTTATGAGGAAACTTCATCTAATGTCTCCCTCCTGGGTTGCCTCCAAGCCCACAGAGACCATTCCTACTGAAAGCATAACTAATAAATAAAGCCAGTGACAAGCTAACAGACCAAGGCAGCCTGAGCTAAGCCAGCAAGGGAGAAAAAGCAGCTCAGGTTTAACTCGGCCATGGGCTGCGTTCAGCTCCTAGCCTCCTCCGTGTATCCACAATGCTAACTCCAGTCAAAATGGCCTTCAGGAGCAGCGCCCAGCCAAGCCCTGCTCATTTCACTCTTGTTCCAAAGTATGAATTACCCATACAGCTAAGGCAGCTCTAAACACAAATTCAGCGGCATTTCCAGCAGACAGCACTGGGAGCTCCAAGATTTCCCCCCCACACAGGACCATGACTGATGTTGAGGTGTAAAGCAAGAGTGACAGCAGCAGGCCCAACTTGGGCCGCAGCACAATTAAATCCTCTCCAAGGGGCAGGGCCACGCGTTATCGCGGGGGCTGGATCAGGCAAATAAATCAGCAATGACTCACCAGCCCTGCAGCGGAGGAAAAGCAGGACAAGGAAGAGATTAGAGTTCTGCTCAAGCACGGTTCCTGAGCTGTCGTTTGCTATTGATCGTGCCCGCAAGATACGATCCAGTCTACAACCTTAAGAAATGCATTCATAGCTGGTTTTCCTGCCCGGGTAGTGCAGTCAGCCCGTCACCACGCACTCTGTAAGCAATCAAAAATTCAATGCCTGCCTTTACACAGTGGGAAAATACATCCAAATTTAAGTCTAGCCCATTCGACAAACAGTTCCCAGAAATCACAATCTGATAATTACATGCAGGCTTACAGATTTAATCCTGTATATATCATTGACAAAAATTTATATTGGCAGGAGCTTGATATTAATTATTCCTCTGATAGGAAGAGACACTGCTGTGTGATAACATGCTTTTGGGAGGATGCTTCTATAATGCAGAACAATAAAATTCTTTGCTCACAAATAGCTCCCCTGCACTTAAGGACCAAGGCTGTGCTCCCACTTCATTTCTATTTTAATTCAGCAGTTCACAGGCAAAGATTTAGGCTCCTTTTCCATGCAATTAGATAGCTGTGGAGACCCAGCTCCAACACTGTGATGTCCTAGCCTTATCAAAATGCACTTGCCCCTGCAGCTTGCAAGCAACCTTGGTGCTACTGCAATTCAGTTACAGCAGGGACTAATTCCACTGATGGGTCCATCTCTATTTTATTTTACTTTAGATAACTAAAAATTGGGCGCTTACGTGATGTTAGCCAGAGTCCCTCTGTAGTCAATACAAAAAGATGGGTACATTCAGCAGAAAAATCACACCAACCTTTCAGGATGCAAAAAAAAAGTTAGCCTTGAAGAGCAATTGTCTCTTTTGACATTTAGACAGATAGGTCAGGCTAGATACTCACTTTCTGCAGTTAAAACTGAGATGTATCCTGTTCATGGTATGAGATGCTGTCTCTGCCCAGTGCACAGCTGCATTTATGACACCAGGACCTCATGCTTGGACTATGCATGGATCACTAGAGCAAGTTTTCTGTCTGTGCTGATCTTCTGCTGTCCTGAAGAACTATGAGGGTGCCATGTGCCCTCCTAATGTGGTAGGTACTCAAGTAATTGTACTCAAGGACAGTCATGCCATGACAAAATTGCCTCCACTCATTTCTACTGTCTGAAATATCTCCATTGTCTATTGGACCACGTACACGAGCATTTGGCCTTGTGCCACCAGAAGTTTGAAGATGTAACTCCTCTGTTCCCAGTGCTTGAAATAACAGGAAGGCCATATTGCAGTCCAGTGGAATAACACTGCTGTGACATGAAACTTAGCAGATGTGTGGCAGGTCCTGAGCTAAACACGAGGATGTGTGTTGAAGGGAGTCACAACACAAAGCAGTTCAGTCACTGCACTGGTTTCCGTGGGCCAAAACCATGCCACAGAACATGCTAACCAAATACAAAGCCTGTCATATTTAGCAGGATAGAGACTGCCTTTCACAGAAGGATATCGCCTAAATAATTTACCTTTATTTGCAGTATGTGTGGCACCTATTGAGGTGCCATTGAGTCTCCATCAGACTATTTGCAATGCAAATACTTTAGGTGAATAAAGGCAGAGTTTGATAACCAAATTGTGCTTTCATTAACAGCCACATTATGCCTTCCAAAACCTCGAGTCAAGCGTCATTGCCTCTACACCATAAAATTCAAGCAACTTATTTAAGTGCCACAGTATCTTAAAATACCGTGCAACTTAGCTCCAGTTCATTTAACTTTTCATATTTTCCATTTTTGCTGCAATCCTGAGAAGCAGACTTAATTTTTTTTTCCCCTGTTTTTCCTTTCTCTCAGTGAAAGCTATGATTCTTGCATAAGCACATGAGGAGGCTTTGTGGAAATCTTTTCCCTCATTTAATAAAGCAGTTCCAGAGATTAGCAGGTCAGTATCACAATGGACAATACTGAAAAACAACTTTTTTTTTTTTTTTTAAATTCAAAAGCTGAGACTAAAAATGAGGTGGCTCTTCAAAGAAGCCAGCAAACATTTAAGCAGGGTTGGCATTAAGTACAGTTAGAAATACGGCAAAACAAAAAGAAGGAAAATTGATTATTTTTCACATTGTAGCTCTTCTTAGCTAAAAATGAGTTGCAATCTGACCATTGATTACTGCTATTTCAGTAAGAGGACAGGGCTGAAGGTGGAACTATTTGTGATGGCTGGTCTGTGCATCCCTACAAGGATCCCTCAACACAAACAGGACATACGGCTTTGGTGTAAGATCAAGCAATGCCACTCTCACAGCTCAGGGGCTAACACTGCTCACTGGGCTTCCAGCCAAAAAGGGAGAACTCGGAGTCCTGGTGAATCCCATATTCAGCATCAAAACCCAGCAATGATTGACAAGACTGTCTGGTATTGTGGAAAAGGAGAGAGTTGGCCTGGTTCAGGTGATATTTGAGCAGATCTAGGGAACATGGTCATTACTTTACTAACCAGGACACCTGACATTAGTCACAAGGCAAGATAAGTCACTCATCAGGTCTGCAGGAAAGGTGTAGTGTTAAGAGCTGAATCATTTCTCCACTCCAGTTCTACTGAGCAGACTCACTCCAGCATCTCTGAGATGCACATCAGCTCACATTCCCTTCATGCACACATAAATCTTTCTGTAAAGAAGTCTGATTAGGGTCTCCATTTCTTTCCTTCCAATAAATGTATGATTTTTTTTTTTTAATTGGATGAAATAAGACCAAACAAAAGAGAGAAGAAAATAACTGTCCTGGGAAATCTTTCTTCTTCATTTGCTTTAAGGAACTACAGTGCTGAGGATAAAAAGGCACCAACCAGAAACAAGCAGCATTTGATCAGCACTGTTGACCTGCCAGCAGGAGGGAGCCATGGATATAAAAGCCTGGGAAAAATCAGAAGTCATCTTTTTCCGATGTGCATCTCTCAATAGACACGGCACTATCCTTGTATGTTTTTTAAACCCAACCAGTCTGTATGAAGATGTTCCTTTGAGAAACTTCAGACAGCAAGAACAAAACCAGAAGGGTTTCATATGCTGCAAGAAACACTGCAGGAATTTAACACTTTAAGAGTCAATAGCTGAGGTCTAAATCACTTCTACCCTTCAGTTTGCTGCTGGGATTCACCACTTCAGTGGATTTTCTTTTTTTGGCAGCGTATGTTCACTGTATACATTGACTTCTGTAGTGTTAAATGTGTACTGCATATTATTAAGCCAGCAGCAATTATGTTAATGGCATCTCCAGGTTTTGCACTCCCTGTTGTTTCTTCCTTGAGCTTGGTTATCCAGTGCATTTCAATTTCCTGACTTTGTTCACTACAACAAAAATATCTCTAGTTAAGCTAAGGTCATTTCCAAACTCAGAGAAAAACTTCTTCTTTTCCCCAAAGCAGAGGGTTTTTATTACATCAAATTGGATTATAAGATTAACATTAGCAACCCACATTGGCAATTATTGAATAAAAAACAGATGCTTTGGCTGTGTCTACCCTAGTAACTAGAAGAGGGCCAGGAATCTGCCCAGTGTCATGGATCAGCTGCCCCTGCTTACATGAATCTCTTCTCCTGATGGGAGAAGGATGGGCAAATCCTTTTACTCAATTCCAGACAACCCAAGACACTTTCCTGTAGAATATCCCTGGAAAATATGTGCACATTTAAAGTTGATGAAAACTAAACAAACAAGAGCTGAGCTTCCTAGCATTTTCACCAATAAATAACAAAGTTCTTATCATTTTTGCAGGTACTTTCCAATGATCTTCAAATATCACCATAAACCATTTCTATTACATGTTGTACTCCTCGATCATAAAACACTAACAGACAAGAGAGGTTAATGGGATGAGTGACTTGCCTTCTCTTCTTAGCAGTAAAAAAATTCTGTCAAAGAAATCTAGCTGGGAACAGCCCAGCATATACAATGATTTTGTTTTTCTCATTGAATGCATACCTGAGGGAGCTTGGCTTGTTCAGCCTGGAGAAAAGAAGGCTCCAGGGAGACCTTCTTGTGACGTAGTATTTAAACAGAGCTTATGAACAGGAGGGAGTGCAACTTTTTACACGGGGAGATAGTGATAGGACAAGGGAGAATGGTCTTAAACTAAGAGAGTGGAGATTTAGATTAGATATTAGGAGGAAATTCTTTACTATGAGGGTGGTGAGGCACAGGCTGCCCAGAGAAGCTGTGGATGCCCCATCCTTGGAGGTACCCAAGGCCAGGTTGGATGGGGTCCTGGGCAGCCTGATCCAGTGGGTGGGCAACCAGCCCACGGCAGGAGGGTTGGAACCGGATGGACTTCAAGTCCCTTCCAACCCAAGCTAGTCTGTGATTCTGTGGTTCTAGAATTCCTATGGCCAAGGAATACTCCTTTCCTTGCAGAGAGGTGCTTGCATCTCTGAAGCCAGAGCACACATCTGCACAATGGAGGACAATTCAGTTCTTTTTACAACTTTAACATACAAATATCTCATTTTCTTCTCCTTCCTCCACCAGCAAATAGTCTCCTTGCCATTATCTCAGTGTAAATACAGACTAACTTTATCTGACCACAATTTTATATTCCCCAACTAAAACTAGAGAGGACCAGCCTCGTGCCTGATGGGTCAAAAAGGCTCCTCTACTACTTCCAGCCCACCAGAGACTAAACACGAAGTCATCTCTGTCATTCACTCAGCTAAACACTCATCCTGTTCCTTTCTTCTTCTTCTTTTTTTTTTTTTTTTGGCACTTTCATTTTCAACTGAATCAGCATTTACTCTGACTCAGTGATGGGATCACCATCACCAACGCACAGGAGCTGCATGTGTCATCTTCAATCATCTCAAACCACTGTGAGCCCTTGTCCCAAGCACAAAGAAATTACTGTCTGGCACTATATATAAAACTCAGTATCATGAAGCTTCTGAAACAAGGTCATTATTAGATTTGATTGATGACTTGTAATTGAAAGAATTTTCATTTTAGAAAAGGGTTTTCAACCATTCCTCTTCTCCATAGACACAGATTTTCACTTTCAAAAGACTGAAAACGAAAAAGTTTTCATTATCAGCAACCAAAACCTAAGGAGATTTTCAGGTCAAGAATAATAACTGAAATAGTACCAATAGGGAGTGGGAGGGATGCTTCCTTTCCAGGTAGATAGGACAGTCGGGAAAGACACAGCCATGCTAGACACCAGCACAGCACCTCTGCAGTAGCAGCCCCTGGAAAGACCTTGACACCATCTGGGAATCATGTGAGACATGTTCCCTGACACTCCCCAAACACAAGCTGGCACAAATCAATGGAGACTACCGCCAAAGTTTTCCCAGCTGATGCCCAGTGGAAAACATGGCCTAGAGCAGGAGGGCAGCTGATAACACAGATCTCTGTGCACACCCATCCCAGCACCCAGGATTCCCAGCACGACCCTTCAAACTGGTGCTGTGCATGGATGTGTCAGGAATACAAGTAGGTCTTGTGTCCTTACTCACCCGCTCTTAAATCTACAAAAGCCTGGATGAACAAAAGGAATGAATAAATAATAAATAAGAAAAGGCAGGAAAATTTCAATCTAAATAATAAATACTCACACTGAATGATCAAGTAGTGTTTGGTGGTGGAAGAAGTGCAACCTTTTCTTGGTTTAATGTTTGCTAGTCTTTTGAGTTTATGGTTATGCATCTTCCACTGCACCTAATTTTCTTATTCCTGAGTCATTAAGACCATTGCTCAGTTTCCATTTTCCAAACTACTATCCATCCTCCTTCTGGGTTTCAAATTTCAATGCTGCACTGATTTCTCCTGTGCTTCCCCCTGCCTTGGCCTGCCTACGTGCCATGCGATGATGCTCTCTGCAGTAGTACCTGTGCCTCGGTATCTGTCTCTGCACCTTTCATGCACCTGTTTCCACACCATTGACTTTACTGTCAGCAGTTTTATAGCATGGTTATTGCTCTTCTTTACTCATCTTTATGACTCTCCATCACAGCAGCAAATGGAAGCTGTCCATTTCTCATTTCACCTCAAAGACAGAAGTCTATGTAGCAAGAGGTGATAAAAATAACATGATCTGTCTAGGAATCTTCTCACAGCTTCTTCTGCTGAATATGAATTGCTCATATATTAAGTGTCTAAGATCCCTTAGGGTGTTTAGAAATCAGGGCATACAACACCAGATCACCCCAGCAGCTGGTACAGATAGCTCCTGCTCTGCTGCCAAAATAGCCAATGCAGATGCTTCAGAGAAAGCGAAAAGAATACCAAGAAGAGGCAGGGACAGAACCTATTGAGAAGAACTCCTTCCTAAACATTTAGCAATGAGTTAATCTGTTCAAAGATTTTAAGGCCAGCAGAGACTAACTAAATCCCAGACTCCAAGTTCCAGAGGTTACTTCAGGCTAAATGAAAATCAAAATATATCTTTTTCACAGTAATAACATGTAGTCTTTCAAGTGCACAGAAAGCCTTTTTATTTCTACCTTATCCTAAAGACTTGCATCTCATTTGCTTTCTCTACTCCTTGCATTAACAAATGTTCTTCTCTTCCTCCCACAAGTTATGCCCTTCTTACCTCAACAGCATCACCCTCTTCTGTGACCACTGTACGTTTATTAACAAATTATAGAACACACACAATATTCACAGTTCCTGAGTATTAATGATAAGGCACAAGAACACTCTTAACACTCTTACATGTTTTACCTTTTTTTTTTTTTTTAAAATCACTCACCCAACTTATTTCACCATGATACACACATAGGATGTTGTCCTTCTGGGGTCACCCACAATGACCCCAACCCTTTCCCCACACAGGTACAGTTTACTTACAACAGGAGTGAATGAAATACTCAGATTCCTTCCGGCAGATGTTCCTGTTATTCCTGCCAGCCTATCTTTGGTGACAGGTATGCTGACTTTATCTTGCCCTGTTACATAACATCCTTCCAAGACTGACACGTATCTCCTCTCCACTCTTAATATGAAAAGACAGTGTTTCACCTTGCTTCCCAAACTGCTTATCTTAGTACCCATTATCTTGATTTAAGATACTAGTATACTTAAAATGCTTCATTCTTAGCTTAGGCACACCCCATTTTTTAACCTTTTCTCATAATTTCAACATAGTTGGAATACTGCACTTGACCCAGTTTCAAGATCATGCTTCACATCTCTCCCTAAGACTTCCTTGGCTTTGTCTTGCAAGTAATTTCACAAAAGATTTTTTTTTTACTGTCCAAATAAATTATTTCTATCGTTTCTATCTTCTCCAGAAGTATCCCAGCAGACTAGTACAAAAATACTTTCCCATATAGAAGGTTTGTAGCATCACCCTTTCCATGCACTTACTCATTTTATAATTCTGCATCTAGGTTACCTGTCGTTCCAGTATGCGGGTAAACCACCTAATATAGAAGAATCATGTTCATTACATGCATCAAAAACACGCGTATTTGCTGCCAACCTGCACAGTGACTAAGAGTCAAAAAGGCTATAGAAAAGAAAACGTTTTTTGCCAGCAGCTCTGATACTTGTTGTCTCTCTGCAAACAATTTGACTGAGTGGGAAGCAGAAGAGTCACACAATGATTTTTTTTTTTAATGGTGGCAAAGAAAGGAATGATTAAGGCTGAGTATCAACTAAAATTTCCTTAAAGAAAAACCTGTGCATTTTTTTGAGAGTCTCTAAGAGGAAGCCAAAAAAGACTCATTCAGTTGGAAAGTTTAGCAGAAGCATCAAGCAAGCACTGGAACACAAGACATAATAAAAATGCATCCTGAGGTTGCAGGGGGATGGGCATGAATATCTCATCGTTTCCATCATGATAGCTGAATGCGTACTTAATGCCAGTGAAAAACATGGGTGTCGTCAACTCCACTTGAAGTCAGAATTTATGCAATGCATGAAATATTTGCATTAGTATCTCATTCATCCTTGGCATAAGAAAAAAAAAAAAAAAAAAAAAAAAAAAAAAAAAGTCACTAGGCAGTTATTCTTGTCCTAAATGAAAGCACAAGACTAACACCACAAGCACAAGATACAACAGTGGCTCTCCCCAGCTTTTGCACCAGAGGCACCCCAGCCATCCAAGCCCATCTCCCAGAGATGCACCTAACTCACCCACAGGCTAGCTGCTGGCATTGTAGGCCTCAGCAAAATCTCGTCGTACAAATGGGCATCACTGCCAGGACCGAAGGATGCTATGCCAGAAGCCTTTGGCTACATCAGTACACTCCACGGAAACCTCCCACAGGAATATTCATTTGAGCTGTTCAGTTTGCAGCACAGACATACCCTTCCTAAATGCAGTGCACTGAAATACTACTGTCCCTGATGAAAGAAACCAATGTCAAAAAGGTTTCTAGAAAGTGACATTGCAATACATTATTATTTTTACTATCTGTGCTATCAGAGCACCATGGAGCCTCAGGCACAGCCAGAGATCCCACTGCTCCAAATGCTGTACCAGCGCAGAAATCTCACAGACTGGCAGATATCCATATTTCTCAGAACGGCGAGGAGACAGAAATACAAGCTGTCAAAGAAGGGAGAAATAAAAAGTGTAGATAAAGGCAAGATCCCCTGTAGATTCAAAATGAACTACCTGCCAGTGCATTAAGCCTCATGCTTCTCAAGCCTTTTGGGTATAAACCGGTAAGACCTGCACCAAGTTTCCAAAGGACTGTAATACCCAGTTACAGGCAGTGCTTTTGCATTGCAAGACTTCATCCCCTAGTCTGCTCAAACCAGAGTCAATCACAACAGGAGCTGCTATGATTTTAAAAGCAGTAGACCCAGATGACTCAAATTAGCCTGAATTGTGGCAAAAGACAAGGTTTTGAGATTGATACACACTAGCTGGGCATTAGCCATGCATTAGATGAGCTACCAGCTTTGCTCTTCCCTTTTGTAAAACAGCTGCTGTGCTACCTTGGCTCTTTACAAGCTACTTTGTTTTGTTTTGTTTTGTTTTTTCTCCATTCAGACGTTTGTAATTATACTCCCTGGGATATTCTGTTGCATGTGTGCACACACACTAGCACAAGTTAACATACAGCTCATAAACCATATGAGTGAGAGAAGTCTCTGTCTCAGAGAGTACATAAGTAAAACCCTAAAGTAAAAGAACATTATCCGTCATTCTGAAAAGAAAAGAAAAGCACTCAGGTCCAGATCCAAAGAGGCACAGAAATGGGACTCAGCAGGGAATTTGGGCATCTAAAACTCAGGATGCAATGCTCAAAATTCCATCTGTACCAGGCTGAGATTCAGCTATCACCTTCTGCAGGGATCCAGTCTTCCAGCAAAGGCTTTAGGATGAGATCAGCC
Source organism: Alectura lathami (assembly GCA_013399715.1). Classification (NCBI taxonomy): domain Eukaryota; kingdom Metazoa; phylum Chordata; class Aves; order Galliformes; family Megapodiidae; genus Alectura; species Alectura lathami. Next base: position 104,849 of record VXAV01001663.1, read on the forward strand.
CTAAAAGGACCTGTTCCTCTTCACTAGCCAGTAAAGGAGATAGGTGATTCAAAGCAGATGGCTCCATAAACCCCCTTCTTACAGCATGACCAACATTTAGGAGGAGCATGCCCAAAACAGCCACCCATGTGGTTATACCACATTTCCTCCTGCAAGATTTCCCACACTAGATTAATACTGTTCTCTCCCAGTGAGACAAAAAATAGAGATTTGATAGTCAGAGGGAGTATTCCTGGGGTCAGGGCTGCACTCTCTCATCACTAGGAGATGGGGCCTTCTGCACCTCCAGCTGAGAAGCTCCTGTGATAGCACCCAAGCACAGATCGGGACCCACTGTGCCACCTGAGGTAACCACCCTAGCCTGGTCTGAGCATATATAACTATTTCCTGCTACCAGAGCAGGTGAGTAGGCTCTGTGAGCACCCTCAGAGAGGCAGAAGAAGGGGACTGACCACTGCCAGCCCACTTGCAGTGTCCGTCGTCCTAGTGCCCCAGCCACTGTGCACTATTTGGGAAGCTGGTCCACAGCCTCTTCATCCCTACACCTAAAGCACAGCAAAGACCCAGTCACCCTTGGAAAGTAGTGGAGAAGATCTCCCTGCCCACAGGGATGAGGATGGAAACCCTGCAGCAGAGGGGCAGCCTTGGGCCCCTTCATCAAGCCCACCCGGAGCCAGCTCAGAGCTGGGCATCACAGCCAGCAGCCTCAGCTTCTGCACAGCCCCACGGGTTTCAAGCAGGACAGAGGCAGAAAGTTTCTCTTCCCATGTCATATGACACCCCCGGCTGACACAGGGGGATTGGGACAGCTTCACCCCTGCCCCCTCTTTTGCATTGATTCAGCTGTGATTTAGAAAAGCAGCAAGGACCACCCGAGTCTCCCTGGCTGGGAGGGGGTCTCTGCTTCTTCCACGCAGCGATGACACCTGGAGGGACTTCACAGCGGCTATCGGAGCAGCCCCATGAGGGGATCCCATCTCCTCAGTCCGACCCCTTTACCCCTTCCGACCCCCACGGGCAGCCCAGTGGGGCAGCAATACCCACCCGCATCCCCCCCACTCCCCACACAGACACACACACACAGGGTGCCACCCGCACCCCTCCCCTCAATCCCACCCCTGCCGACAGGCAAAACTCCAGAGCAAGGAGGAAAAATC
>VXAV01001663.1:123583-138840 GCA_013399715.1 Alectura lathami
AAAAAAAAAAAAAAAAAAAAAAAAGAGACATAATGAGCACCAGCTCCAACTGGAAGCTGATGCTAAATAATTTCACACTAAAAATAAGATAAGGCACAGAAAGGTGACAGGAAAGGTGAGTCATGGAACAGCACATGGACAGTTGTGTGGATTGTGTATTACCAGCAGTCTTTAAATCACAGCCGGATATTATTCTGAAAGGTCTGCTACAGCTGAAACAGAATTTCCCACTCCATGCAGAAATTACTAGGTGTAGTTGGGGGTAGGGGGTGTTATTATGCAAGGGGGGAGTTGGGGGCAACAGCAGACCCTTCGAGCTAAGACCCTTCAGATTTTGTGACACCTCTGCTGAAAGTAGGCATGGATGCAAAATGATGCCACTACCAACAGGAACATGAGCCCTCCAAGTCTAATTCATGAACTGTCTTTGAGCAGGAGATGATACTTTGAGCAGCATCTGCCCCTCTGCACATGGAAGACATGATGGAGAGAACAAGAAACCTACCGACACGAGCTGTTTTCAGCACAGTGGGTGCTGTGTGTTGTGGCTGCTTTCAACCACGTTATATGTTGAGAGAGTTTTTCTCTGCTCCTCTTTCTAAGCACTGGGGAAAGGGGAAGTCCATAAAACCTCTATTGCAAATGTAGCAGAAAAAGGGCAAACAAGAGCCAAAGCAAACAGCATCTGCCTCAGCAACAGTTAATTTCAGGTATCGGTCATAAGCAACAGGCTGAAACCATGGATACTAACACAGTGAGAGCAAAAATCTTGCTTTTTAGCAACTCAGCTTGCTTCAAAACAGCAAATAAAACAAAAGTTTAGTCCACAAATAAAACCCTTTGAGCCTGTGAGTCATGCAAAGAGTTGTTCTTCCCAGCAGCACTCAGCTCCCCACACATGCAGGAGTGCTGCCTGCAAACACCTCGGCCATAAAAATGTAGCTGATAGACCAAAACCACTGCAGATCCTGCTGCTGGAGCTTCCCTGTTTGGTAATATTCCCCAGTCTGTTTATTCACATCCACGTGTTGTATTTTCTTTGATAAACAGATTGTAAACTGCTTGGTGCACAAGCACCTTTTCATTTTTTCTTTATGCACCAGGCCACGCAATGGGGTTCTGTTCTCCTTGACTTCGACACTTTCAATCGATTGACTGAAAGAGTTGGAAAATCGATGAAAAGAGTTGGAAATAACAAATCATCCTTAGTCACTTCTGTGACTAATCATGTCAGTTGGATGTCAGTTGGATGTCAGTTCTGTTCCAGACTTCCAGACTCTCAGGTCTTATGAGAAGCATTAGCCCTCAGATACCTGGAAGTAATAATAAACCAGATTTCATGCTTATCACAAGATAAATTCCACAATTGTCCTAGCAGCTCCATGAACAATTTATCCCATTATTTATTTTGTTGTTTATCAGTGTGGTATCCTGAACACTGACAGCACAGAAATATTTATTTCCATCATGTGACCTTTGGAGTCTGTTGTCAGCTCACTTTCTGCTCAGCACAGCAAGCTGTGCAAAGGTGGAGGGAAAAAAAAAAAAAACATCAGACAAGCCAAGAACCTTGTATTAAATGTATTTGTTTGGGCTGGGGGAACACACCTTTGTGTCCAAACTGCCTTGAAACTGTCTGCTTCCAAGGCAGCGCAATCTCTGACTGACCCAAAGATTATTTAATTGCTTGGACAAAGCAGAAAAGCTCTCACTGAGAATCATGCCAGGAGCCAGCAGTGACCGTGCCTGAGGTATTCAGGAGGCAGGCTGAGCTGCAGGTCACTGCCCTGGGTCGGGGTCAAGCCTGGCACACACCTTCTCCGACATCTGCTATTTCTGCTCTGTCTGTACCACTGGGAACTTCTGAAACTTTGAGGCAAACATGGTTGGAGCTGTGTATCCAGCTTTCCATGCTCTAATAAGATTTGCATTTCCCAAATTGTCGTGGACAAATGGCTGAACGGTCATACAACCTCTGCACAGCAATCCACGCGCCATTCAGCCCTGCAAACGGTATCAAACTGGCATAGCTACTTCAGTGGCCAGGCTGGAAGGCAAAATTAAAGAAACGATTTCAGATGCAAGAAAGAAATTAATAACAATGTTTGCCACTTGTGTAGCTTGGGACTGTTACATCAGTGTTAATCAAACTTCACAGCATTGTCAGACAGTAGGTAATATTATCCTTATCTCAGAAATTGAAAACTTGCCAAGTTCACAGTAAGGAAGAGATAAACAGGTGGTAAAATGCATTAGAGTATGACAGTGCTTGGACTAGAGGTTAAATTTTTTCTTGCACTTTTAAGTGGAACTAAACTATGCTATAACCCTGTCATGAAACTGTGAAATACTGTATAGGAACCCAAAGCAGGAAGTGTGACACCATTAGAACAGTTGTGTTACAGGTTATTAGCCCCAGAGGCTAATAGCTTTTAAACAGACTCAAACTTTTCCTTCTCAGAAAAAGACTTTCAGTATTGATAATAATAATACATTTTTAAGAAGATATTTTTATGTTTAAGGTTATTTTACTGTAAATAAAATTGAAAACTTTTTGTTTCAAAACTTCTTTTGTGTGTGATCAAATGCAAATATTGTCACCGATAGTGGCTTTAGCACAATTTTTTGAGAAAAGCCTCAATTATGGAAAAGGGTGAATTGAAAATTGAGTGGTGCTAATTTTTGACCGGGATGTGTGTCCATACCATTGTAGCACAGTCCTTCCCGTGTATTTACCACAGGCAGGGATTCCCTACATCCAGCTGCAGGTTGTAATGAACTCATATAGAGCATATATGTCTAACATACATGCTGCTGGCTGTTGCTGTCACTTTGAAATTTTTTTTTTGTTTGTGATAAATATGTTAATCCTGACTCACCTTTTTCTCATGGCCAGAGCACAAAATAGCCTTTTTTCTGTTGTTGTTAATTTACCAAGAAGTTAATTCTCTTTGCCATTTTTTGAGAACAAGTAATGTAATGAAGAAATGGAAAATAACAATAGAACTACAATCAGAAACTTTCTGGGAAAGCGCATTGTGTTTTTGTCATTTATTCAGTGCTTCATTCATATCTCCCTCAGCTCTTCATGCACATCAATTAACATTCCATAATGTCAATCAGAAGGGCTTCTATGGCTGAATCATCATTAGAAAGGGAAAGACAGGGGAAAAAGGCAGCACCTGACGTGCATCAGACCTGGAGAGTAGACTGGCCTGGCTGACAGCTGCTGCTGCAGTAGGCTGCAAGCAGCTCTAGGATTAAAGACACAGTCTGGAAAAGTTTTTTTTGCAAGAAAACCCCCAAATAACAAATTAAAACACTGATTCCAGTCACTTTTCTGCACATATATCAGCAATATTTATTTTTTATTCTATTCACTGGAAGCTTTCAGTATTTATTGTCAATTGAAACAAACTTCTCTTGGCTTTGTTTCCATATGTTTCCATTTACTCCTGGCAGCTGAATGCAGCTCACAGTACAGCGAGACATGAAGTATTGAAAGCTATCTGTTCAAGAGGGCTGAGGTGCTGCAAAAAAACTCAAAGGGCAGATGTTATACCCAACATTCTTTTAACCGTGCACTCAGTTATGTATGTTTCTAGGTGTTTTCATACATGTAACCAGAACTGACTTTTCTTCCAAAAGAATTAGGAGTTGCTAGTCTTTCTAATCTTGCTGGTGCTTGCCACAGATATCCAAGACGTAACGAGCAATATTCCTCAGTGATTTGCAAAGAAAAGTCTAAAACGGATTTGCAATAATTGTGCAAGGACCTTAAATTCAACTTCTTTACATTCTCCAAGATACTTCCCAGATTTCAGTGGATCTGAAAAGGGTCCCAAATACTCAAATATTACCTAAAAAAAATTGTATGGCCTTGACTCTCAAAGTGTATGTTCCTCATGTAAATTCACAGAACCTGTCATGACTGACATTAACTTAAATACTTAAGTATTTACATGCTGGGAATCTTAAGAGCTGATATTTTTAGTTTCTTATCTGGACTGTGCTGAAAAAGGCAAAGATCCTGAAGATGTTGAATGGACATTCTTGCTTCAGCTCATATGGGCAGTCATACTGCGGTAAAGGTAAGAATACGAAAGAAGTGGATCTCGAGACTGCAATCCTAACATTGACTATTTTCAACTTTCTTTCCAAACTAATTTGGATGACAGAACATTTAATTGGCTTACTCCTCATTTGAGGAAAAAAAAAAAAAATGCTGTTTTGTAATTCCTTTTTCCTGCCAGTCCTGTTGCAGATATGCCTTTCTTTCTCAAACATAGATTTTTCTGATCCCTGCTGACATGCCTCATCAGCTGCAGAGATGAAAAAGAATTTCTTATTCAGATAACAAAACAACCTGTTAGAGGTAGGCCAGATGTCCTTTCACTGTTTGCTAGATTGATTGCTAAAACTGTTCTTTTGATGATACAATGACTCATTTTCTGCTGGTAGCTTTGCCTTGTTACCAGTGTTTGAAAAGGCTGTGTTTCCAAGTTTCAGAAGTATTTTTGATTTAATAAAATGAGCTGGAAATACAGGGACAGATTCTGCTTCTTGATGAAATGTCCCTTCCAAATCCCTTGTTGTCACCGAATGACCTCTGTCATCATTTGCACTTCCTTCTCCTGCAGCCTTCTCCTTCTAGATGCTGAGCAAAGGTGCCCTGCCAGCAGTCACACACACGCCTTTCGGCAGCGTGCTCACGCTTGTAAGCCATACTCCATCCATAGGATATACTCCTCCCTTTGACCAACAACATTTTTCTTCAGAGTGCAGATTAATTTGAGAACAAATTAATCTACAAACAAGTGAACAAACGAGAAATTATAACAGGAACCAGGATGCAGGTTGCAGTATAGCACTCACTGCTACAATAGAGGAGAACAACCATATGTTCTCAGGAGTACCATTCTGTGCTTTAATTCTGGTTCGCCCAGAGATGGTTAGAAAGGTCTTAAAAGAGAGTTAAAAGAATGAGTGTGATATCTGAAGTGTAAATCCTGCACAGCTCACAAGTAAGGGTGGTTCTGTTGGCTAACTCCACCAGTTTTGACTGAAAATCTGTTAAAGATCACTGGACAGGTTCTGATAAGGGTCTGCCAGGTGGGATAAATCCAGCTCTACAGGAGTATAAATAGGGAGGATATGACCCACCTGGCATGAAAAATTATCAGCACATAATGAAAAGGTCTGGATACATTCAAATCGCTAAGACGATCACTTCTTACTGCTCATAAAAGTGAGAGAATAATACGGTTCAGTCCTGTGGAGAGAAACTGCCACTATTAAAATTATCATAACGAAGAAACACGTAAGAACACAAATTCCTCTCAGACTTGAAGCAAAGTTTTCTGCCTGGATGTGATCCGATTTCCACTGCAGACAGCACGCTGACAGTGCTAACGGATTAGCCCACCATTCGGCGTCACATCAAATTTACCGCAGAAGCATAACCTCTGGCCCCACGCCTGTGGCCGCTCTTTGATGTCAATGTGACTTGCACAAACGCTGCAGCTGTGCCAGCCCTAGGTGAGCTGGTGTGTTTGTTAGTGCCTGTCAGAGGGGAAAGCCACCCTGTAAATCAGACTTGCAGCAGGGAGAGGGAATCTCAGCCAATGGAAAAAAATCCTGATAATAAAGTGTAGGATTTATTAGCTCAACCATTTTATGAGAAGGTTATAAGCTGAGTCCTGCAGACCTCCCCTGGGGATCTCTTTGCCATGCTTTCCCCCTACCCCAGGAAGGAAGGAATTTTAACTTCTGCACAGCACCTACTCCTGAGCTGACCCCACTGAGAGCTGCGTGGTGACTTTCATCATAGCCACATGAGGTCCCAAATTGCTAAAACCATAAATCACTGAGCTAAAACAACAAACCAGAACCTATAGGACCAGAGTGATCCACAGGAAAGCAGCTGTGTACTCCTCTACAGATACAGACTGGGCTGGGAACCAAAGGATAATCTGTGATGAGAAGAGTCCTCAGGCAGCGTCACCTAACTGGCAGAGATAAAAGAGTGGCTTCACTACGCCTTGGTGAACAGATCCTTAAAGCTGTTTTCATCTCAAAGGGCTAAAGCAGCCCAGAGATTGCTGTCAGCAACCAAAGTGGATAAACCAGAGCCCCAGGAACAAGGAACTTCTCTGGTAGCCTGAAGTCATTTGCACAGCCCTTTACGTGAGCTGAGGAATCACTGCAGGAGCACAACCAAAGGGGGGGAACTGAGAGGTATTAAAAAGCTGAAAGGCTTCTTATTGCTGAGAGCTTTCTTCATGGTCCAGTTTCTCATTTGAAAAATCTATAGCTGTAAGCTACAGACAATTCAGGGCAGACTCGTTGCGTAAGGGCACAACATGCCAAACCCCCAACTCTGATCTTGGCAGACTGAAAAGTGAAGAATCAATTTCTCACTCCTTTGCTTGAAAGGTAGATGTCTGTAAATGCTAATTTTAAAATCATTTCCTGTGAGATCCACGTCCTCATCCTTTTCCTCTACCATGTAGAATAAAAGCATCCAAAACACAACGAAAAGGAAAACTGGTCATACATCAATGTCTGCTGATGGTAGGAGCCATTATTGCTCCATCAGAGGACAACCCAAGAATTCGGAACTGAGGTTTGAAAAAAAAAGCAAGGAGACGCACAGACAGCCTGCATTAAGGTGTGACAATTTGCAAACTTACTTGCTATCCCAGCACTCAAATCATTAGTTGGTCTAAATTTGCACAGCTCAACTGACTTCACTGAGTGTGGTGGGTTTACAGCAACCCAGAAAGGTAAAAGTTGGGAACATGGAGGAGCAAGTCCATTTGTAGGTGGAAGACCTGAATTTATCCTTCTGAGTTATGCAGCAACTGCTGAAGCAAACAGTTTAATGAAGAAGGGCAGGTCGTGCCTGACCAATTTGGTGGCCTTCTATGATGGAGTGACGGCATCGGTGGACCAAGGGAGGGCGACGGATGTTGTCTACCTGGACTTGTGCAAGGCCTTTGACACAGTCCTGCTCCATATCCTTATCTCTGAACTGGAGAGATGTGGATTTGATGGGTGGACTGTTCGTTGGATAAAGAACTGGCTGGAGGGTCGCAGCCAAAGGGTTGTAGTCAATGGCTCTACGTCCAGGTGGAGGCCGGTCACGAGCGGTGTCCCCCAGGGCTCCGTCTTGGGACCGGTGCTCTTCAACATCTTTATTGACGACTTAGACTGTGGGATCGAGTGCACCCTCAGCAAGTTTGCTGATGACACCAAGCTGAGTGGTGCAGTTGATACCCCTGGAGGAAGGGATGCCATCCAGAGGGACCTGGACAGGCTGGAAAAGTGGGCCCACGAGAACCTGATGAGGTTCAACAAGGCCAAGTGCAAGGTGTTGCACTTGGGTCGGGGCAATCCCAGGTGTGTGTACAGACTGGGAGAAGAACTCCTTGAGAGCAGCCCTGCGGAGAAGGACTTGGGCGTTGTGATTGACGAAAAGCTGGCCATGAGCCGGCAGTGCGCTCTTGCAGCCAGGAAGGCCAATGGCATCCTGGGCTGCATCAAGAGAGGGGTGGCCAGCAGGGAGAGGGAGGTGATCGTCCCCCTCTACTCTGCCCTTGTAAGGCCTCACCTGGAGTACTGTGTCCAGGCCTGGGGCCCCCAGTACAGAGGGGATGTGGAGCTGTTGGAGCGGGTCCAGAGGAGGGCCACCAAAATGATCAGAGGGCTGGAGCACCTCTCCTGTGAGGAAAGGCTGAGAGTGTTGGGATTGTTCAGCTTGGAAAAAAAGAAGGCTCCCGGGAGACCTCATTGCGGCCTTCCAATACTTGAAAGGAGCTTACAGGCAGGAGGGGGACCGACTTTTTGCACGGGTGGATAATGGTAGGACAAGGGGGAATGGGCTAAAACTGGAAGAGGGGAGGTTTAGGTTGGACATCAGGAAGAAATTCTTCCCTGAGAGAGTGGGGAGGCGCTGGCACAGGCTGCCCAGAGAAGTTGTGGCTGCCCCATCCCTGGCTGTGTTCAAGGCCAGGCTGGATGGGTTCCTGGGCAGTTTGATCCAGTGAGCTAGTGGCTGGCAGCCCTGCCCACGGCAGGGGGGTTGGAACTAGATGATCTCTGAGGTCCCTTCCAACCCAAGCCATTCTATGATTCTATGATTCTGTGAATATAGACACAAAGCATTAAAGTAAATATTGGAAAGACTTGTTGCATCATGTGGCTGTCCCAACAAGGCAGGAAGAGGTACAAAGAACAATCAACTTTTCAGAAAATTCATTTAAGCTTAAATACAGTGGCAGAAAGCAGACTAAGGGGCTGAGCGGTCCACAAACACCAGCAAAGGCTTTAGATCTGGTGGTCTTTGAGCGATCCTTTAAAGCCCTGGAACAAATACTTTCAGCTGTAGGACTTTGGAGACTGTGCTACAAACAAAAGAGGGGGGCTCCTGGAAGATGCAGATGTGGAAGCCCAGTCTCCATTTTCCTGCCAGGCTCAGGGCTCCCACTGATGCCTGAATCTACTGACAGCAGTTTCACCAGAGGAACAAATTCAGGAATCATCCCCCCAGTGCACAGCTTTAAATTAACCTGATTATTTCATCCCAGCTCTTTGACAAATGAGTCTGATTTATTTAGCTCATTTAAAACAAGTTCATTTTAATGAAGTTATTTATATAGCTACTTGATGCCATTAGCCAGATTACATGCTGTCCAAAGGGCATGATGCATGATCTAATTTCCAACTTAAACCCCTTCTATTTCTTTCATCCTCTAACTTCAGTAGCAGGAGTTCAGAACATATGTTCTTCCACTTTCTCTCTCGACAAAAAGTCATTTGACAGCTGCCAGGTAGTATTACCAGCTCATTTAGTCACTTTTTCTGTAGCCTAAGGAATCGGATTAGAATGTGGAACATATTTTACTAAATCCCATGGAAATGCAGACTTGATTAAGGTCCACAAACATATCATTCTGACACTTTTGGAAATGGATAGTGTTATCCTGGCCACTGCTCTGTAAATTGCCAAATTTGATTTACTGCTTTGATTGCTTCTGAAGATTATTCTCACTAGCTTTTTCACACCTCTGGTAGGAAAAGACTGACTGATTACGGCCCAGGTTTCAAACTCTAACCTTCAATGAATTTTCCAAGAGATGAACTTCTTGCACCCGTACACAACCTCTCTGACATCAGCAAATCAGCATATGGGCACAGAGCCTATTCCTTTGAGCACCTGGCATATATGAGCCTTGCTCTGAATAAATCAGAAAGCCCAAGAAGACATGAGTACTTCAAACCACCACTGAAACTGGGCACTAGCACTCGGGACAATGAGGCTCCTCAGTACTTTTTGACTTCAGTTGGTGTTGAATTCGGTAAGAGGAATGTATTTGAGGAACTGAGAGTCATGCGGGGTTGGACTGACGTTTTTGATGCTATGTAGTAAGTGTTTGAAAATTACTTCAGAATAAGCCCAGGGTAGGAAGCCTGATGCTTAGTTGGGCAGGAAAAAAAACAGGGGTCTCACATCCAGCACCCTGAGGTGTGTAGGGCTTTTACATTAAACTCATTAGACAAACTTGAAACTAGTGACAGAAGCCCTTGTTTGTCTTCTCTTTAGAACAGCATCCTTCTTTCTTTTTCTTGCCATTCCTAGTCTTCAATTCCAGCATTTTCAGCCACTCTTCAAGAATATGGGAGCAGGGATCCTGTGGACCCCACAAGCAAAGCAAGGAGATGTGAAAAGTGTAAACACCTCCTCGATAGGGGTTCTGGAAAGCAGATGAGGTCTAGCACTGATATTTCAGCAACTTTTTAGACCTTTGAATTTAGAGATTACACAGACTAATCCTATCCTTCATTAATTCTCCCCCCCCCCCCCCTTTTTTTTTTCAGTAAAAAAATTTAGTATTTGTTGTTGCTGTTTCCCAAAAAGGAAGCATTGACAGCAACCTTTAATCATACTGTACTCTGCAAGACAACTCATCAGCAATGTGCCACAGTATCAAGAAGCAAGATAAAAGGAAACAAAAACTGGGGCAGAACTGGCCCTGAGAGGTTGCTTGGGTTGTGTATCTGCTATGTCTACTGACAGAAGCTCCAAAATATAGGCTGCAAAATCTTCTTGGGACCAAAATGCAAGTTTTTAACAAAAGAAAGTCCTGCACCGTGGGAATAATGCCATGAATAGCTTTTCTTCCAATTGAAAGATTTGAGTTTGATGTTGAGTTCCACCAGCCAGCTCTATGATAAGCCAAAGAGACAAAAATAAAATTGGCCAATCTGCTTATACACTCAAAGTTGCAAGCAAACAAGAAATGGGCAAAGAATTTCATTTGGTAGTAGCTAAAACAAATATGGGAACAAACCAGAACGAAAACATAAAGTAGATGCTGCTTGATCACATTCCCTCTATGAGCTGAAAAAGCTTGTTCCCATTTCAAGATATATTGCAGCACCATCTGCCAGCAGAGAGCAGAATTGCATGATAAATAGTACATTTTGCTTGAAGAAAACATCTTGTCCCCTTCAAAGGAAAGTGAGCTTTTCAATGTTTTCATGGTAATCAGCATTTGGCAAACACTGCCAAAATGCTGAACCTACGTGAAAGCTAAATCAATTGTCAGCTCCAAAACAGGACACATTTATCCACCGGGCAATACATCACTTTTGTCCTCATAGCTCCTCAGAGAGTTCAGGATCAGAATACAGCTCCAGCCACTAGAATTTCATAGGTGACATAGGCTGAGAAATCAGCTCTTGTTCCCATGTCCCCCCCGCCTCCCTACACAGCCGCAGATCCCCTGCCCACCCATAGCCCTTGCACACGGTCTGCAAGACACCATGCAGAAAGGGCCTGCCCACTGTTGTCTGGCCCTCCTACAGCAAGAACTAAATTTTGCCACCTTTTCCTCATGCAGCGTCCTGCCTCCTCCTGCAATCAGCACCTCTGATTTCGGTGGCACACAGTAAGCCGCTGCCCAACTGGGATCCATCTGCTCCTTCCATCTGCTCTGACCTTTTCCCTCCCTTCTCTTCTGACAGTGATTCGGTGAAGCCTCGTTTTTTCTCCTCGTCTCCTCTTTGTGCACCCATCCTACAGAAACAGGTTCCTCCTTGTTGTTCTCATGGATATCCCCTCTAGCCACCAAATCCTTTATGGAATTGCACACTTCTGTCCCAGCTATGCTCACTAGCAGGCAGGATGCATCATCCCCATTCCTCTGACAGCCCAGACTCACGTAGACCTTGACTGCAGCTTGCCCTCTTCTCACTGTCTCTGGGATTCTGTTCCTTTTTCATCTTCACATTCAGCTGTATCAACATCCACACAAACGCTGCTGTGCTCAGGTTAGTTCAGTGGGATTGCTACTGCTCTGACCTCGGTCTGTGGAGAGAGCTGGGCAACTCCAGATGACAACCCCAGGTGGTGAGTGTACATGACTGTGATCCCAATTTAGGTGCCTCAGTAGCAGGTTCAGAAGAAAAAGAAACTGTTCTCCTCCCCAGCTCCATAGGCTGTGTATGGACACTACTGAATACATTGACATTCTCTAATAATTTCTACTACTCTGACAGAGGGTAAATGACACAGGAGGTATTCAAAATATATCACCAGAGGCCTTAAACATAGGTCAGTCCATTCCACCCTCAGTCATGTGCGGGTGAAGAAACAGGAGACTGTCATCAGAGACAAGGTCTGAAGTCACCAAATGACCACAGCTTTCTATAGGATTCTTCCTAGGTCAGGCACCAAGGTAATAATTCACTCTGCAGTGGGGAAGCCATGCGAGTTCACGTCATGCTCCATTACTCTTTCTCTGGATCCCTCTTTTTCATGGCATCTCTTCAGAGCCTAAGAAATCCTCCATAGCCAGCTCCTAACAAATTGTGAGCAAATAAATGAGCAAGCATTTCAGAAATACTAGATTGTTTATATATAAAAATATACTAATATATTTGCAATAACCATATGTAATTACATACATATACATAAAGATAGAAACCTATGCAAACATGAATAATTTCATAAACAGGAGGCAGACTGTTTGCAGGATGGTGCAGTGAGGAGAGGTGTCTTTTCCTCTGGGCCTGTTCGCTCCAGCGTCTGCCAACTGCCACCTCCACTCATAAATTCCCTGCCCTAGAGAGTTACATCTCCATGTTTGCGACAGCGAGATGCAGTTTCTCAGGGAAGGATGGAAAAACCCACGTACAAAGGCTTAGACAGGGGGATAATCTGCGGGAAATAGTCTAGCTCTTCTCTGAGGACTTGTCTTTTGCCTGGAGCAAAATTTTTATGAGTGACACAAAGACGCATTTTTAGAATGTGAATCCCAAACCACTGCTCGGCACCCCTGATGACTTCAAAGCTATTGGGAACAGACAGTTGCAATGGTGGATGTTTGGTGGGTTAAATTTGTATTTTAGCTCGACAAGCCCAAAGTGACATGGGGAGTGTCTGGCACTAAGCAAACATGACAAACCCAAATCACATGCAGACAAATTAGGCTCATCCAGAACCATGGATTGCAACAAGTTGGGGAAAAAAGGTATGATTTGTGCCAGCATCCTTCCATGAAACTGCAGACAAGAGTCATAATTCAGTCCAGGGTCTGAAGTGAACCCAATCCAACAGACTGCATTAAACAGGGCACATCTTATGTACCAATGCGGAGCAGTACCATCACCCTGTGAGCACTGAGGCTCCTTCTACTGTCAGTGCAGAGGCATGCAACTGAAGACCTCCATGGTGAGATCCAGTCACTGAAATTAACAGTTCATTCTGCATTTAGTCACTGAATGTGCAATGGGAACATGCACAAGTAAGAACGCTTGGGATCTCCATCCTTTCTGCAGCACCGGGAGTGGAAAGCCCCCTTGCTTCAGAAGCGGGAGGCACAACTGGCAGGTTTTGGGCAGATGGGGTTTGCCTCCGGCATTGTCACCTTACCAAAGGAACTAGAACAACCTGAATGTAACCCACAGGGTGCCTGAGAGAAGCTGAGACTGCAGAAGAAGGAGGATATGTATTAAAGTGTTTGTTTGACTGTTTATGTTCCTTGTGTTGGTCTTAACTGGCAATAAGTAAAATTAAAATTTCCCAAAATTTGAGATTGTTTTTCCCTCGACATTGAAGTCCTCTGAAGCTCCAGGGGACTGTCCTGTACCTGTCTACTGCAGCAGAGGGCTGCAGTAGGTAACCTATCAGGATGTTGGAGCTCCCAGAACCAAAGAGAAGGAGGAGCACGTCTGTCTGAAAGTGGATCTCAGTGGAGCTGAGGACAGGAGATGGCCATTCATCTCAGAACAACAACACTCCAAGTATCCCTGGGAAACTGAGGTTAGGGGATTAAAGAACTTCGCAGACGGGGGTGCCTAAAGGGTTAGGTCAACCTGAAGTATAAGCAGGCTCATTTGTCCTCTCGCATATGTGGGACTTCAATGTTTATATCAATTTATATAAGTTTTAGGCATGATAATCCCAGCCAATTATCATGAGAAAGGCAGAAATAAACAGCTGTACAAAATATCTCCATCACCTCTTCTGACTGCTCTGACTTGGCATTAGGGAGATCCCTGTGTCAGGTTGTCTCTGCTACCCATCTGCAACTGCTCCAGTACCCTTTACTCCCGCCCCCCCTTAATGTCAGAAGACATTAAGCCAATACAATAAAATCATCCTAGCACTGCCACAGCCTCATTTTTCCCCTAATGCCTTTCACCTCATGAGGTGTGAGAGCACTGCACCTGCAGAGCAATGCTAATTTGGCTTTAACTTGAGCACAGCGAAGGGAGGCAAGTTCCGTCTCTGGGATGCAACTAGTGGGTCCAGAGCACATTGCGGTGGAGACACCAAGTGGCTATCAGGAAAATAGACCCCAGGGAAGGAAATAGCAGTATGGATGGCTTTAAAAACAAACAGAATAAATAAATAAACAAACAAACACGCTACTTAAAAAGGGGGAGTCTGTAGCAAATGCTGTATTTGATTCTTCCATCAGCTGAAGTAGGTATATACATACAAACCTTGGTTTTACAGATGCGAATCTCCAGCTTCTCCTCATGACTATGTTTTAAAGTAGAATAAGGGATAGTGAAACCAAGCTTTACTGGGACCCCTTCTGCAGAAGCGCAATGCAGGGAGGGCCTGCAATTTTGCTGGCTGCCCCTGCATCACGAAGCTCTAGCATGCTCAAGGCAAAGAGAGTGACCTGAAAATTTATAGACAAGATGCAGTTGCAGAACCATGGACATCTATCTATCTATTTCCCTTTGGAGATGTCCTAGATTAGAAGGGGTTCCCTCTCCTGCCTGGCCTCCCTCCCTTTGCTGGTTCAGAAGCACACAGGTCCCCTGGTCATGCTCAACCATTCCCTGCAGGCGCCTTCACGGCTTTGGGGTTTTAAAGTGTTATGGGACATCAGCTGTAAAAGGAAACCGGATCTCTCCTGACAGCTGTGATTGAGCTGTGATTTTTAGAGGCTCCCAACATGGTTATATCTAGCTGGGATTTCCCAGTGATATCTCGTTTTGGTCCCCACAGCATTACACCTAAAGTTTCTAGTAATGCCTTCTCACCACAGGTGAAACCATGACTCTTCTTGAGCAACGAAAATCACCCTTACTCATTTTCACTAAAATATTCTTAAAATATTTGATCTGTCACTGAGAACTACCACTGGAACTCTTATAGAAGTATTTTTAGCAATTAAAATGAGTTTTATGATTAAATACAGATGAGTACTTCGGGATCTCTGCAGCCTGCGAGGAAAGTGTGCAGAACAGCAATTTGTCAACGACAGGGATGAATTTAAAAACTTCTGAGAAGGTTTTCGGGGAGGATGTGATTGAAGGTCCACTGTGTAAGACAAAGCTATTAAAAACGGGTTTTGTGGAAGAAATGCAACGAACTAATTTCATGGAAAAATATGGGCAGGGGATGGATGCCTTTTGCCCCCTTAATGCTGGGATACATCCACTGCACCCTGACTGACCAGAGTCGGTCTTTGAGAAGACCCAGGCGACTTTTTGCCAGGGGCCCGGCCACCCGCAGAGCCGGCGATCACCAGGAGCCGCACACTGCTAGATGCCTGTTTTCAACTGTAAGGCTCATTTTTAAGCAACACACCATTTTTTTTTTTTTTTTTCAGATAATGAGGCAAGAGGGAAATGAAAGCGAGAGCCACGAAGGAAGCTCGGATGGAAAGAGGGGCTCCTAACAGAGCGGGAGGGCGGGCAGGCCGCCGCCTGCTGCCAGCAGCCGGGGAGCG
>VXAV01001663.1:144490-163396 GCA_013399715.1 Alectura lathami
AAAAAAAAAAAAAAAAACTAAGCAGATCTCAAACGCTCCTGAATAGAAACTTTGGGTATTATTTTTAGCTAGAAAAGTAGCTTTGAATCTGTCTGATATTAGTCTGTGCAATGTGTAAATATGCAGAAGAAGCAATGGCAGGCAAAGCTCTTTAACGTTGGAATTATTCATGTGAAAGAACAGAGATTCGACACTCTGTTGAGTTTAGATGGGTTGTTTGAGGAAAAGAATGCAACATTATGGATAAAGTGGCATTCTGAAGAAAGCTGACCTGTGTGTTGCTCTTTCAGGTTTGAGTATGAGCACAGTTGAAGAAGAGTCTGACACAGTGACAGTAGAAACCGTGAACTCTGTGACTCTGAGTCAGGACACTGAAGGAAACCTTATACTTCATTGCCCTCCAAATGGTACAAAATTGTATTGCACAGTATTTTTTCTTTTTTTCATTGAACCTACTATCATACTTTGCTGCCTCCAAATTAAACTAGCTGTGTGGAATCTTTTTACTGTGCTGAGATTCATTCTGTTTCAGTTTAAACAAGGATTAAGTGTCATATGGGGTGTAAATCCCAAAATGTTGTGTGTATGTGCCTAGCTAGGTTATAACTGTTCTGATTTATTTCAGTGGAAGTGTGTTCTTAGAACTGAGTATGTACACAGTTTACAAAGAAAACCTCACAGAACTTGTTATGGGCGGTAACAGTTCACATACTTATGTTAAGGTCCTGGGCAGTAATAAAGCTCTGAGCCAACCTGTCACGTCTGCATCTACTTTTGTTCTGGTTGTTGTCGCCAAGTTTTTCTCAAGAGCTTCACTCAGCAAACAGAAAGTGACCTGCTATGTTTCTGTTGCTAGAAACCGATGAAGTAGACTCTGAAGACAGCACTGAACCCCCACACAAGAGGCTTTGCTTGTCAGAGGATGATCAAAGCCTTGATGACTCCGCTCCCTGCATTTCTGTTGTTGCAGTTCCAAGTAAGTTGTTTACAGTTTATGTACTCTTGAAGCAAGTGTTTCTGTTAGTAAAAGTGAACTCTTTGGATTATACCAGAGTATTTTGTGTTCTGTTTATGCATTTTATTAATACACTTTCTTTTCATTTTCACCTCTGAGAGTCTTGGATGTTTTTGCAGCAACTTGCATCTGTACAGTACTGCCAAAATAAGCCTGCCTTATAGATAGAGGGCTGCACCTACAGGTGTACTGATTAAGTGCAAGGATAAGTGAATGAACAGCAAACTAAGTGCCCTTCTCCTGCAACGAGTTTGCAAGATTATTGTCTGACCATTAAAAAGAAAAATTACAGTTAACATTTCCATGCTTTGTAATACCAAAATGTCATGCCTATTGCAAAATGTATGGTCTGTTTAAGGTAGATGTTGTATGAGGGGTAGGCTGCCTGCTGAGTTTGAGCCTTAAGTTTACTGAACATTATATAGCTCAATACCATCTCTCAAATGGCGGTAAAACCAGATGTAGCCAGTTAAGGTACCCATTTATGATATCTAGAGTGGCTATTTATTTGGTGGAACTTAGTAGAAACTCCCTAAAAGTAAAGGTATTGTCATGTTGAAGTTGAAGGAAGACTAGAGGAAAAGAATGCTACCGAAAGGTTTGGAAGGTGTCTCTCAACAATTGAAAAATCCTGAAGATAGGGCTGGAAAGGAAGCATTAATATAGCGCCAGATACTTGCACTAAATCAAACTTTTTATTTACATGTTTCAGATTAGCTCTTGGTTACAGTCACATGGAAAAACTAAAAGTTTCCAAACCTATATTTAAATTTAATGAAGAGGATCAGTTAATAATCATCTTGATGATTTTACCATGTCAACAAATGAATACCAAATAGGGCCCCTTGAAAATTGACCTAGGCAGGCCAGAGCAGTGGGCCAAGGCTAACCTCATGAGCTTCAACAAAGTGAAATGCAAGGTCTTGCACCTGGGTCACAGCAACCCCCAATATCAATATAAGCTGGGGAATTCAAGGATTGAGCAGAGCCCTGCCGAAAGGGACCTGGGGGTACTGGTGGATGACAAGCTGGACATGAGCCAGCAGTGTGCCCTCACAGCCCAGAAAGCCAACCACATCCTGGGCTGCATCCAAAGAAGCGTGGCCAGCAGGGCAAGGGAGGTGATCCTACCCCTCTGCTCTGCGCTGGTGAGACCCCACCTGGAGTGCTGCGTCCAGATGGGGAGTCCTCAGCACAGGAGAGCCACGGACCTGTTGGAGCGCATCCAGAGGAGGGCCACAAAAATGATCTAAGGGATGGAACACCTCTGCCATGAGAACAGGCTGAGAGAGTTGGGGCTGTTCAGTCTGGAGAAGAGAAGGCTCCAGGGACACCTAATAGCAGCCTTTCGGTGTCTAAAGGGGGGCTACAAGAAAGAAGGGGACAGACTCTTGAGCAGGGTCTGTTGTGATAGAACTAGGGGAAATGGTTTCAAACTGAGAGAGGGTAGATTTAGATTAGATATAAGGAAAAAGTTTTTTATGATGAGGATAGTGAAGCACTGGAACAGGTTGCCCGGAGAGGTGGTGGATGCCCCGTCCCTGGAGACCTTCAAGGTCAGGCTGGACAGGGCTCTGAGCAACCTGATGTAGCTGTAGGTGACCCTGTTCACTGCAGGGGAGTTGGACGAGATGGCCTTTAAAGGTCCTTTCCAACTTGGACAGTTCGATGATTCTTGGAAAATTTTCAGATCAAAGGTAGTAATTTGTAAAACCCATACAGCATATATAAAAATGTCACAGAAGTAGGGTGTACAACTAATATTACAATTCTGAAGTTTCAGAAAATGATCAGAGCTTTGAGGTGACTATGACTGCTACCACTGAGGTTCCTGAAGATGAGATTAACGAAGGAACTGTTACTCAGATTCAGGTACAGTAAAACTTCAAAATTGGCCTATTTTGTGTACAGTTAATGTAGATTGAAATGAAAAGGGAAACAAAGAGCAGAAGAAGCTTATTAAATGAATTAGGTTGTTTTTAGTATGAAGCTGTTGTATTTAAGCACAGATCTTGTCTGTAAATGTTCTGTAAAACTGTATTTGAATCATTTTATGTATAAAAGAGGTTGTTTGAACCTAGCTTTCTGCCAAAAGAGCAGTACATTGAGCAGTGATAGCTGTAACCTAATGTCATGGTTTCTAGCATATGAATGGTTTCTAACATATTTAGCAATGCTAAATATTGGCTCTGTGGTGACTGGCATAAAAGTAAGACAAGTTTACCTGTCACTTCTGCTGTTTTTTGCTTATAAATTAAGCTTTATGACAGGCTCTGACTTGCCCCCAGTCCTAGCAGTTGCATTCTGTTCTCGTTGTGGGTGTACCAAGTTCTATATTAATAGAGATGCTGGTCACAGTCCTCTTTCCACCAAAGCTGGTGATAATCTTCCTGTTCACTATAATTTAAACAGCATGAAGACTGCTGTCTACTTAATTCCCACAGCATCTGTCCATTAAGATGATAAATCTTACTTGTGTCTTTTAAGAAGGGTGAATTTACTTTTAATGCCAAATTTAAAAGTGGCACGTTCTGAGCAGTCAGCAGGGTAACCAGTTTTCCTTCAAGTTACGCCTCCGTGTTAGAGGGAAGGTAATAGAAGGAACTGAAGGTATGACGGGGTGATTTCATGCTTGTCTTTTCAAGATTCTTCAGAATGAACAGCTGGATGAAATCTCACCAATGGGCAATGAAGAAGTGTCAGCTGTTAGTCAAGCCTGGTTCACAACCAAAGAGGATAAGGATTCCCTAACAAATAAAGGTAGGAAATTTAAAACTACGTTCTCCCACACTGTAAGAAGGCTGTTCAAAATGCCTTGAGAGCATTTTGCAGGTTGCATCATGTAATATCTGGTTTGGGTTTTTATTAAGAATACTTGGGAAGACCAGTTCTAAAACCATGGAGAAATCGAACGCATTAAGTCTTCACCATCCTTCTCACATTTTGTGTGCACTAAGAAAGCTGGAACTCCACATAGGCTTGGAGAGGAAGAGGGGCTATAGTGCAGTGGTCACAGTGGTTCTAGTGGCATGTAGGGAACTGCTGTAGGTAGCATGTCAGCACAGATGAGGCAGACCACTGTATGTTTGCCTGGCTGGGAGGTGGGAAGCACCTGTCATAGGGTAGGTACGATGTGAAAAATGAATGCTCAGGTTAATACTGAAATAACCACTGCTACTCCTAGAACTGCCACTCAACATTTCCGAATGTATCTGCATAGTCATGTAGCAGTGTAGCAGTTGCTGAGCTTTAGAGGTTTGTTGTTGGTTTTTCTTCTGTCCCCCCAACCGCCAGGTGTGCCTATCTAAACAACTTACGCGGTGTCAAATGAATACGTCTCTCCAGATTCCTTACTCGCTCCACTGTTTGTCTTATCCTGATCCTACTACTTTGCAGGAAAAAAAAAAAAAAAAACTCTCTTCAGAATTAGTCCAAAGCAAAATCCTTTATTGTTAGAAAACTTGAGGGGAAAAGTTGTTTTTTTCTCACAGAAGCAAATGATCTTTTACCAGTTGAGTTCTACTCCTGAAGGCTGGATACTGTGTAACAGAGATCAACTGTGGAGGAATCCCGCTCTGCATCTTCTTTTATAGGAGCTAGGGGTTGGACGTATTGCCTGAGCTTATTTTATAGCTGTCTCCACCTGATAAGGATGCTTTTTTTTCCCAAGACCTGTGGGCATAATAATCTTGGCTCTGAATATGCAAACCTGTGAAGTGCAAAAATAGACTTCCTTTCCTAAAATAGTCGGGTGTCAAAGGTCATTCCATGTAAAGAGTAGCAGTGTCCCTTTAGAGGTCATTTCAGGTGCTTTGATAGAGGTGTGAATCACAGCTGTAGGAGTAAGTTCTGCCTCTCTGGCTTTGGAGGAAGAGATGGAAAATAAGGGAAAAGTTTTCTCTCATCAGTTTGAATAGAATTAGTAATAAATGTGATCATAATGAAAAGTACAGGCATTAAGTAAACAGCCTCTTTGGTGTCTTCTGCCTCTCAGCTCTGGTAATTAGCAGGCTGATAAGGAAATACCCTGATTTTTCTGAGCAGAGTTGGGCAGGTAGCCAGCACTCACCAGTATGTAAACTGGGTCACCAGCATAATCTTAATTACACTTGATCAAGTATAGTTACTGCAGATTCAGTTATACTTGATGAAGTATGTTATGAGCATGAGGGGAAAAAAAGAGGAAGCTATACATAAATTCAAGGCAGGAGTGTTTTAATGCTTTATTGAAAAACTCAAGGTCTGAATTTTTTTTCTGAATAAAATCAATTGTTTTTACTTTTAAAGCTTAGCTGGCATTGAAGTTACTGAGGGCACAGAGGAAACATAAGGTTTGTTTCTATTGAATTGCTACATTTATGTGGGAAATAAAACACTCAACATGAGTTTTTCTTTTGTCTGTGACCACTGAACACTGTTCCCAGTGCAAAAGAGAGAGAGAGAGTGGATGCAGCATGTCAAAATACACTTACCTCTAAGGAAAGCACTCCAGTGGGGACAGCACTGCTCACATGTTTGGAAGTAATTAGGCATATAAGGAATTGGCAGCACTGCGGAGTCACAGGTTAAGTCCCAGCCTCTGGAATCTTTTCAGTGCATAGTAATGTCGTCTGTCGGTTTAAAGACAGAAATTTTCTAGTTGTGGCTGAAGATAAAGCCTGAAAACATGACTTGTCAGCACATAGAGGAATCTGTGTTCTTTTTTTAAAAAATAAATAGATGGTTTTTAAGAGGAGTCTGACTTGTTTTGTTTAAATATTTGTTGGCATTTGGCAGTTACTGAGGATCATTTACCTGTTCTGAAATACCAGCTGTTCAAACTAATTCAAGTTAAAGTACCTGAAATGACAACCCCTTTTCTTTGTTAATCGCAGTAGTGATGGTTGTGTTTTCTGATACTTTTTTTGCTGACTTTCATTCTAGTTTCATTTTTATTTAAAGGCCATAAGTGGAAACAGGGGATGTGGTCAAAGGAAGAAATTGACATCTTGATGAGTAACATTGAACGTTATTTAAAGGTATGTATTAGAGCATGGTATCTGCCTGCTGGTGTAGTTACACTACTGCTGCTAGAAGGCAGCTCTTCAGTACTTTCCAGAATGTGCTGCAGTGGTTCTGGTCAGTAGAAATGCTCGTTACCTATTTGAATTGCATAAGATAATTGTACACAGGATTTAAGACTACTCAATCTAACATTGCAAAGATAATTTTTCTTTCCAGGTGTTGAATACATTTTCCAGACTCCTTTCATGCCATATCTGTATCTGTTTTTACTAGGCTAACAGGATGTAGGTATCTGTTTTCTTGCCCTTCATATATCAGTGTCAGAGTTCAGCGTAAAAATAGGCATGCAGTTAACATGCTGACAGTGATAAGTGCCAGTAAGTCTTATTTGTGGTAGGCTTACAGCTGAGAATATTGGAGCTTAGCACTTGCAGCTGAGAGTATATAGCCTGAATGTTACAGGCTCACCATCCTTCATTTGTGGATCAGACAAAGCCTGGAATTCAGTCTTCATTGGTATATAGATCCTCAGTATTAGTGCCAGAAATGTGTGCCTGCCCACACCTGTATTAGAATCTCTGCCACGAAATTGTTCATAGACAGCAATAATAGATGAATGTTTTTAAGCCACTTGGATGACTTACTCCTAATTCATTTGGTTCATACTTTCCCATTTATCTTGTTTCTTGTCTTTTAGTATTGTAGTACGAATAAAATATAATGGTTTTATAGTTTAAGCTGAAATTAAACAAAAGCTTTCCTTTTATACTTAACTCCAGTGTTTTTTGTATCAAAATCTGTTTTGAGTTTCCATCAGAACAAGAAGAGTAGTTCCACTAGAAAAAATTGCTTTCAGATGAAGTCTATCTAAAATTAGGTAATAAATAGATACAGAACTGTTTGATGACTTTCCCTGTGTGTAGCCCGGGCTAATTCCATCAAAGGATGTTTGGATGTTTTCTGTGATGTTCTAAATGACATCTTGGCTTTTGATAATAAAATACGTTGGACAGATTTTATGTGGATGAAAGTTAGAGCTTCCATTTCTACCTGCACTTCAGTGTTAAAAGCCTAATGTTCAAGGCTTTGAATTTAAAGTAGCTAATTCATAAATACTCAGTTTAAATTTGGTGCTTTCTTGCTTGGAATACACTGAAAATGGCATAATAGTGTGCTAAGCTTCAGTTCTTAAATGTTCTGCATCATGATCTCTAGGAGACTTTATCTAAGGTTTTTTTTTGAATACTTTCCTCTAGGCCCGTGGAATAAAAGATGCCACTGAAATTATATTTGAAATGTCAAAAGATGAAAGAAAAGATTTCTACAGGACAATAGCTTGGGGTCTGAATCGGCCTCTCTTTGCTGTTTATAGAAGAGTTCTTCGCATGTATGATGACAGAAACCATGTTGGAAAGTATGAAAACCTCTAATGCTGCATGGTTTTACTGGTATGAGTAGGGTCATGTATGTAATGTTTGACATGTTATACGTGAGACAGAAGATCCTAGCCAAACAGACCCAGCTCTTCCTGATCATAAGTGACCTCTGCTGAATTCTGCTTGATCAACCATGATAATAGTTAAGTTGATGGTATCCACAACTTAAAAGGCAGGCTGCAGAGGGGATTCTGATGCAATTAGAAGACTTTGACACAAGCGTGGATCTGCTGAGGTATAGTTTCTTTCTAGAACTGTGACCTTGAGCTAATTGCTCTTAATCCGTCTGCCCTTCGTTTCTCTGTCTGTAAAGCAGTGGGTATGGAGCGATCTGCAAGTGCTGCTAAGGGCATAAGGTTTCAGGTTTTAGAGATAGTTGGAAAGTGAAATAGCATCCCAATGATGGTTTTTTTTGTTTTGGTTTGGTTTGGTTTTTTAATGGATTTATGCTTTATGGTGGTTGTAAACTGAGACAGGAAAAAAAAAGTTGAGAGACTAATACATGCAATTCAGATAATGTTTTTAGAAGTTAGTTCACTGTGTATGGGGAATTTCAGTGGCAAACTAAAGGAATTTTAGACCAGGTTACCTTAGAAATGCACTAATGTGATAAATGGCGTTTGTTCTTCACATTGTGTCCAAGCATTCCGTCATTGTTTCTTAGAGCTGAAAGTCCTTAATTTTCATGGTAATTAAAAATTTACTGTGTAGTTAGTAAAACAAAAATATTTGTGCTTTATGCTTTCTGCTTAAAGTAATGTCTTCTTATTTACCTGTTCCCTAGGTATACACCTGAGGAAATTGAAAAGCTTAAAGAGTAAGTCTTTTTATTAACCAGATCATGCTACTTTTTTTTTTTTTTTTTGTATTTAGCAGCTTGAGTAGTTTTAACAGGTTTGTTATATGAAATCACTGAAAAGTCAAACGTAAACCTGAGTTCCCCAACTCTGTCAGAAAATTATGGTTATTAAATTCATCTGAAGAGAAATGAAATCTACATTTCGATTAATTTTGTATATTTTAGTGTGTATTCAGGGCTTAAGCAACATTCAGCAAAGCCTAAAACAAGCGTTCTGTTGAAACCAGTAATATGTCAGATTTTTACAAGCACAGTCAAGCTAATTTGTGGTTGTGTTTGTGAAAAACAGCAATTCCCTTTTTTAGGAAACCTGAGCAAAGGTTATCTGTAAAGAAAGTCACTGACGAAGGGTAGAATTTCCCCTGTGAAGTATTAGAGAGAGTCATAAATTGTCAGTAAGGCTTTTGGATTTTGTCTATGAAGCTGTTAGATCAAAGAGGAGGGGCTGCAGGCTTTTCTCCTCTTGCAGCTTTTCTGGGTTGACCAGTGTGAAGAAACCACGTTGCCTGAGCGAAGGCAGAGGATATATTACATTGTGTTGATGGATTTGTTTGGATCAATTTAGCTGATTTGTGTCATTCACAAGGTGCCTGTGGCTCCAGTTGCATCAGAAGTACTCATGGCTCAACATATTAAGCAACCCTGTGTTGTGTGTGGGAGGAAAGTAGTAGCTAAAACTGTGAATATGATTTTGCAGCATTTTGCCTCATTTAAGTGGTGGGGTGCCTAGGTGTTGATCAGGCATTACTTAAGTTTCTCAAGCTGTCTCTGTACCACCTGAAAATCCTTGAGGAACTTGTGTAGAAGGAATATTGCATATTTATCTAAACATTCGTAATGTGCTTACACAGTAACTATGCTTCACAGCACACCTATGAGACAAATAGATACCTATTTTATAAGCAAATATCCTGAGTCTTAGCTACACTGCTCCAGAAGAAGGCTTCTAGAAACACCTAGAAAAATTAGCAGTGATGACAGAAAATATATCAAAAACACTGTACTGTAGTATCGAAGTGACTTCCCATTCTGTCTTTAAGCCTGTGAACTGCACATTTATGCTCTTTTTGTAGTGAGTAGTTTTGATAATCTCATAGCTGGATATAGCATTAATAAGCATGTTTCTGTTCAGGCTGAGAATAAAGCATGGTAACGATTGGGCCACAATAGGAGCTGCTCTGGGGAGAAGTGCTTCATCTGTAAAAGATCGATGTAGATTGATGAAGGATACCTGCAACACAGGTGAGGTAAACACTAGTCAGTAACACATTCTGGTTAGAACTGTCCCACTTTTGTCTTTGCCAATTACAGATTAGATGTAAGGAGTAAATTCTTCATTGTGGGGCTGGTGAGGCGCTGGAACAGGCTGCCCAGTGAAGCTGTGGATGCCTCATCCCTGGAGGTGTTGTTCAAGGCGAGGCTGGATGGGAAGGTGGAAGGTGTCCCTGCCTGTGGCAGAGAGTTGGAACTAGATGATCTTGAAGGTCCCTTCCAACCCAAACCATTCTATGATTCTGTGTTTTCAGAGGTGTGCATCTCTGAATGACTATAATGTGAAAAGTGGGGATGTTTTTAGAATGCATTTGGTACAGGTTTCTGCTGTCTTTGTTCTTAAAGATCAGTTCTGCAGTTCATTATCCATCATATGTTTATAGCACTCATGCATATTTTATTGTGGTGGATTAAAAAATACTGTTCCTTGCGTTGCATGTTTCTAGACATGCACTGTCTGTGTAGATGCCAGTTAAAAGACAGCTGAACTTAAGGAGTAAAGCATTGTTTATTTTATAATATATATATTCGTATGGAAGGAAAACTTCAACCTCATGTAGTTATTATAAACTAAACTATTATGTGGTGAACGTACTTCAGCTCATGTAACTCAGGTAGCTTGGACCAGTTTGCTTTGCTGAGCATTTTGATAAGCTCTGTGTGGCTTCATTCATCCACAAGAGAAAGGTGAGAAGCTACAATTTGGCAACAGAATGGAAAAATGGAATTAAGCATTTGTTAATCAAGACTGGCTTAAGTTGTAAATTGTTAGTAAATAAGAACAATCATGTCTTCTTTTCAAGTCCATACTTGCATCTGAAGTAAGGTGTAAGGCGATGAAGATAAGCATGATTTGACGTTACAGCTCAGAACAGAGGCATCTGCTGCTGGTTAAGTTGTAGGGTTTTTCTCTCTTTCAGGAAAGTGGACGGAAGAAGAAGAGAAGAGACTAGCAGAAGTAGTTCATGAGCTAACCAGCACAGAACCAGGTGACATTGTCACACAAGGTGTATCGTGGGCTGCCGTAGCAGAACGGGTGGGAACGCGCTCTGAGAAGCAGTGCCGCTCTAAATGGCTCAACTATCTCAACTGGAAGCAAAGTGGGGGAACTGAGTGGACCAAGGAAGATGAAATAAATCTGATCTTAAGGTTTGTTATTTTAATTGCTTATAAAGGTTTGGAATATGTGATGCTAGCAGGATTCCACTGGGGTCCCTTTTGCTGGTTTCTTAGACTCTAAAAACTTTAGAACCTTCCGAAAGTCACTGCTGCATTTACACTTCCCAGAGATTTATTATTGAACGTATTTTTTGTTTTTTGTTTTTTTAGTGAATTTTAGTGCTCGTGAAAGGTGTCAGATTGAAAGCCCTGGAGACTGAAGTCTTCTTTATTCCACAGAACAGGTACAGCACAGGCAGCGACCGTGCAAGCTTCCCACACATTGCCCCACCAATGCGCTTTAACCCGTAACTGGAGGGTAGTTCAGTCTCCCTGCCCATTCAGTCCTTGGCCTCTCTGGTGAGATGACCAACAAGGGTCAAGTGTGGTGGTGGTTTCTGTGATGTGGACATCTCGTCTACAAAGAACTAAACCGAGACTGCAAATTAATTTCATGTAGGCCGCCAAACACTGATTGGATGTCAGCATTTTTGATGACTACATTTGAACTAGCAACCTGGTAGTGAAAAGCTCAGTAACTTTGGAAATCTTTTGCTCTCTCCAGTCCTCCTCCCATTTCAAATGCCTTTAACTCAGGCTTTTTAGCCAGTGGATTTTTACAGGTTGATAGTTGAGGGTGGGAGTAAAAAGCCAAGGCATATGGGGAATCTAAAAATTATTTACAGAGCACTGTTCACTAATTTCCTGAAGCTATTTGACTTGAAGTCAAAATGAGTAACCTGATTCTACATTTCAGTGTATGGTGGTTATAATTCTTAATATTTCTGTACCAATGGTGTCTTTTTTGGTCTTAGTCCAGATATGCTTAACTCATCCTTCAGGGTTGGTTTTGGTGGCTTTTTTTTTTCTTTAGCTAGCAGGAATTTTCAGTACCATTGCTTGGTTTATGAAGAGAACTTCTCTTAGCTTTCACAAAAAAATCCTTTCCCTTCTCACTGTTCACTTCTCTTTCATGTGCTCTAGGTTCAGATGAGCTAGAGGCAATTCAGAGATACTAATAGTGTTCAGACAGGTTCTGGTAGAATCCAGTGTGTGCATAACATCTGCCAAAATTATGTGAAGACTGTCCCTTTCGTGGAGAGCCTGATGGGATTAATTTATGAGGAACCATTTAATGTTGTAGCTAACTTCATCTACTTTGGCTAATAAGCATTTGAGAGGAGGCAAAAATTTGTGTTAAGGACGGATGAGTGTTATCTAGGAGAAAAGAGAAGTAAATATAACATGAAATTAATTAAGTGAAAGTTCAGAGTAAATCTGATAAATTATTTCCTGCCATGGAGATGTGTTTGAGGAATGATTTTCCAAAGAAAAAAAGTCACAAGTGCCATTGTTTGGAATGCTTAACAATAATCTGATCAAAGCCCTAATGTATATGTGATAAGGAGAATAATCCTGCATGGCAAGGAGATGGACTGGATCATCTAACAGGTCTAGTCCATCTTCTCTTGTTTATGATTTTGCTTGACCTCTGGCAGCGTGGAGCCTTGGAAGCGTTATGTCGATTCATGAGCTCTGGCGGACTGTTCACTAGCATGCCATTTTGCCTCTGTTAACGTGTGGCGAGACCAGAGATGTGCAACACCCCTTCCTGTCCAGAGGGTAGTTTCTAACAGGTAAATCTTTTCTGTGTCCTGTCAGGATAGCGGAACTTGAAGTTTCTGATGAAAATGACATCAATTGGGATTTACTTGCTGAAGGATGGAGTAGTGTCCGCTCACCACAGTGGCTTCGGAGTAAATGGTGGACCATCAAAAGACAGATTGCAAACCACAAAGATGTTTCATTCCCTGGTAATGTACTAGTTGCACACTTTTCTGAAAGCGTCTTTCACAAATGTCCAAGAAAGAAGGCTGCATTTTGTTGTCTGCTTACAGCATTGCTGGCCAAAGACT
The DNA here is from genome assembly GCA_013399715.1 of Alectura lathami. Lineage (NCBI taxonomy): Eukaryota > Metazoa > Chordata > Aves > Galliformes > Megapodiidae > Alectura > Alectura lathami. Next base: position 157,151 of record VXAV01001663.1, read on the forward strand.
GCATTGCTCTTACGCCAGAAGTTACTGGCCCTTTGGGTCTGCTGGCTGAATTGCACCTACATCCAGTCCTTTCAGTGTTTTGGTTGAAACAAGCCAAGTTGATATATCCAACTAAATAATAGATTTTGGCAACTCCTCTTGCTTTGGCTCAAGTGAGAGTACATAGATAAGCAGCTCAGCTAGCAGATCACAGATGATGGTGGTCTTTGGTATGGAGAACATTGGCCTCTTAGGTGCAAGAGGATATGCCCCTGCAGCCTAGCAGTGTTGCCTTAGGTTAGCTCTGTTACATATTAACATTTTAAGGTAATCTGTGTGAGTTGCTGAGTGCTAGCTGTAACAGATCAGTTACTAGCTGTACAGTGAGGAGGAGGGGAAGAACTGGGATTATAAAGATCCCTAAATGTGTCACTCATTGCTTTCATTCTTGGTCAGAGAAACTAAAGCCAAAGGCTGTTTCAGTCTCTGTCAGCTTTCATTCGTTCCTCCTTTTTTCTGACTTGGGGAGGGGAAGAACATCACGCAGACACAGAAATTAGACATGTCGTACTGAAAGGTGTAATTTAATGGACACTAATGTTGTCATCAATATGGTTATATGTTAGTTCTGTTTGGAGAGTACAACTGAGTGAGTGTCCCTGTTATGCTTAATATGGTACAAAACATATGTTAGTAGACTGTTGTTGCATGAGGTAGTTGAAATACAGGACTGAATTAACAGGATGCATTGCCCAGATGGAGAGTGCTCGTGCTGTCAGGAGAGGGAGATGTGTAGCAGCTCCCTGTATTGAATGCTAGGAAAAACAGAGGCCTCAGCTTTTGTTACCTTATCTATGTCAACTGCTCCTTCAGAGGGACCAAAGTGATGGTGGGGAAGATAGGTGGGTGATTTTATTGCAGCAGTGAGCCTCTTTGTGTGCAGATGAAGAATTGCAGTGTAGCTGCTGAGAGATTAATTCAGTCTCTCAGTCCCTATTTCCAGTGACACTTCTGCCAGCCTTATGAACAAATGCTGTTCTATCTTTTGTAAGATTGGAGGCTTTGTTTCTTATAGCAGCACTGCACAGTTAACAGTATAGCATTTAAATGCAACTTAGGAAGATACTATACATGTTTTTGCAGAGGTCCAAAATATTATGAGCTTTTCTTTCTTTTCCGAGCATGCTAAAATGTCTAAATTCCTTGAGAAAGTCAGGTTCACTCCAGCAGGTAACTGTAAATGTGTTGTATGTATGTGCTAAATTTCTAGTTTAAGTATCTCTGAATTGTTCAGGCTCCAACTTCAGAAGGATTTTGTTGTTTGTTTGTTGTTTTCACCTTGGGTAAATCTCACATGCAGCATTTCCCATGCCCTTCTTCAACATATTTTAGCATGAATGTTCTTTCTCTCAGTGCTGATAAAGGGTCTTAAACAACTGCACGAGAACCAAAAAAACAATCCAGGGCACCAGCTTTCGGAGAACAAATCTGGAGGTGGATTGCCAAACAGTAATTCCAGTTCGGGGGTTCAGCACGTGCAGATCCGAGTGGCTCGCTTAGAGGAGAATGCAGGCAGCACACCAAGCCCTGTGACCGCTCTGCAGATCCCAGTCCAGATTACACATGTCGGTAAGAAGCTGAAATGCATGACTTGCTGTCCTCTCATGAAACTAAAGCTTTCTTATGTTAAGAAGGTGAAGGAGGAGTTAATTCTGCTTTGGGCTTGCCATAACTTCAGATAAGGATTCCTGGGTTCTGTTTCCCCATTTCTAACTTTGTTAGGCAAATTTAGGTACAGCTCTGACAGTAGGACCTAGAAGCTGCAACTGGAGTGCCTGCACGCAGGGGTTATGTCTCTCTCTGCGTGGGCAGAAGAGTTTGTCATATAGCATGTTCTTTTCGAAAAGGCCTCTTGAGAACGTACAGAAGCACTTAATGTAAATGCACTATATGTATTTAATCTTCTTCTGGTAACTTGTCCACAATAAGCAATATAATTTACAAGATCTTCTGTAAAATATGTTACACCTCTGTGCCTAACTTCTGATAAGGGGCACTGAAGCAGGAAAGTGTGTGGTAGTTTTGCAGTCCTGCTCCATGTTATGCAGTTATTCCTAGGCACAGCCAGCCTGAAAAGCATTAGTTGCTGAGTCACACTGATGAGTTCAGCTGATGATCTGCTTTAACCAATATTTTTAAATTGGTGCTTCCCATCCTCTTAAGGATGAGCTTTGCTCATTAGCAAACATTTATTACCAGCTCTACCCTGATTGTAGTGCTTACTGTTTGTAGCTAATCTTACTAGGTAACTCCAGTTACTCTAATCCTGTGACCCCTTATGCAGCCAGTCTTCTCCACTGTCTGCCATTCTGCAGTGTTTGTCATTTGTGAATTTTAAGAAAATTTAGTGCTTCAGTGTTGCTGATTAAAATGTTAGTTAGTTGAGGTAAGAACTGATTCTTCAGAGTATGACAAGAAAGGCATTTGGTAAATAATTTTCAGTTTTTCATTTCATTAGATTAGTCTGTCTTAATCTATTTAAGTGCAGTCATCATTTTATCTAGTTTATTTCTTAGAATGAAATGCAACACCAAACAAGAACCTTTCACTTGTAGTAACACATAAGTAGTCTCGTAAGTTCAGCCTAGCTTGGTCAAGTTTACTGGTTTGTGATTACCAGACTGGTATTCTGTAAGCCTTAGTCCTGTAATGGTTGTTCAGTCATGTCACTCGCCTCTGTGTCTGCCTAAAAAGCCTCTTCCCCATGTTACCTGCTTTCCTAAAGAATCTGTGTTTATGTAATCAAAGTGAATTTTGTACCACATCTGTTCTGTTTCTCTGTCCCTTGAGAGCTGAACCTGTTAGCCAATTACAGCTGCACATGGTAGAAGACTCAGAGTTCCAAAGGGGTAATTCCTATAAGCTTTATCAGCATAATTGGCTCAGTAACAGCCAAGCCACACTTTACAGCTGTCTGCTACTGGATGCCAGGAAATCTGCAGCAGGAAGCCTTCAGCATGCCACTACAGTAATAAAAATTTCAAGATCGGATCTCCTGTCATCTTATTGACCAACACTACTCTACTTCAAAACCTCACATTCTGAGGTGGCTTCATTTCCAGTGCTTGCAGCATTGCTATCATTGTGCAGGTCTTTTGCACTTTCAATGTTTATGGAATTACTGGGTAATCCCAGGCAAAGTATTAATTTGCATCCAGCTTCCTGGAAGTGGCGAGTGTTTCAAGAATAAATAAAAATCATAATCATGGTTCTGAGTAGGGGGTTAGATATTTTTTAAAGCCTTGTGTACTCTCTTGAAATGTCTGATACATAAACTAATGCTTCTCACAGCTACTTTTAACATTAGTGGAAACAATTACATAAATAAGTATGTGTGATAAGAATGCTTACAGCTTTTATACACTTCAGTCACAACACAAAAGATAAGCAAATACTTTGGGGAATATCTAATATGTCATCAGTAGTGGACATACTGTGGAGAGCAGAAAAGGTTAAACCCAAAAATTTAAAAAATAATAACAGTATGTGAATAAACATAGCAGTATTACATCTGACCATGGTTTTAAAAAAGCAATACTCAATCCAAAAAGATACCATTACACCAGAACCCCGCACAAATTTCATTGCACATCTTAAGCAATTAGATGATGCCAGGTACCTTTACTATGTTTGCTTTTATCCCTGTGCATTACAACCATATTTCTTTTGCTCTGTTGGAGTCTTCTTTAAATAGTATTTTATCTTAGGTACCAATTACAGAACCTTGTCATTAGGACTGCGGTCAGTTTTCGTTTTCATATTACTGGAATTAACAATACCCTGCTGTGTAGCAATTATAGTGTGTCATGCTCTCTGCAGGGCTGAAACATTTTGGTTTACATACTTACCCTCTCTTCTTTTCTTCCTGTTGCAGCCTCAACAGATTCCCCTGCTGCTACTGTTGACTCTGAAACAATAACACTAAATAGTGGAACACTACAGACCTTTGAGATTCTTCCAGTAAGTAAGAGAGAACTGGTATTTGTTACTGTTCTTTTCTCTTAAGCACAGCTACTTCTTCGACTAGGGAACTGGGCATTTTCACAAAAAGAAATCTCAAATGGAAAGGCGAATTTAACAAACATAAAACTTCTAAAAATTGTAAGCGAAGTGTATTTCCAAAGGTTAGATTTGTTAGGGCTGTGGAGTAAAGTATGAATTATAGTTAAATGCTTTAAATCTGTCTTAATGGTTTAATGCTGTGAAGTTCTTTTTGTGCTTGTGTTCTGTTGAAATCTGACATAACAGAGGCAGAGGAAGCTCCCAGCAAGTAGAGATTCTCGTAGTTCCATTGTGCTGTGATTTATAGCACATTTTGTCTTTCATCTCAATGTTGAGGAAGCTGAATGTGTTCATTTCTTACCAGCTGTTGTACAGTGTAATCCAGTCCTGCATGACTGCTAGCCTTAAGATTTCTCTCAGTAGCCTCAGTCTGTAGATGGAAGTTATTTCTACAGCAATCAGTCAATCAGTGCCGGGGGGACTGGAGTTTTGTTTTGTTTGCTTGTTTGTTTTCCAGGAGGGTTACAGTTAGGCTAGTCCGTGAAAAATAAAATAAAAGCTTGCTCTGAGTGTGGCTCAGGATGTCTGTGTGTTTGGGTGTTAAACTTGTGCTGTCTTTTGTAGTCCTTCCATCTCCAGCCTACAGGAACACCAGGGACGTACTTGCTGCAGACAAGCTCAAGCCAGGGCCTTCCTTTAACGCTGACGACTAGTCCTACCATGACCCTAACAGCTGCTGCTGCTCCAGCCTCCCCAGAACAGATCATCGTTCATGCCTTATCTGTATGTATTTTGAGCAGAGAAATGACTGAAGTTTGGGTGGTGGCGGGAGGGGAACATAATAGTACAGGCGTCTCTCTGTATTTGCATGTTAAATTTGTAAAGCAAGTTCTTAAGTCACAACAGTGTTACTTTGCTTAAAATACTGAAATGTGAGCATTTATTTTTTTGTATTGCTTTCTAAAAGTCTCTTCAAGTTGCTTGAAAACGTGACTTAGATAGCTTACTGTGGCTGAACGTGATGTCTCCATCTAGTGGTTTGTCCCAGCAAAATACTACAGTTTGCTGATGTTTTCGGTTATTCTCACAAGCAACTATTGATGTTCACCAAACTTGTTGTGGCAGTACTAGTCTTTATTAGGGAAGGAGAAGGAAACTGAAGATTGAATAAGAAATGCGATGGAAAACTCAGGAGAAGAAAAATCTTTTGAATGCAGGGCAGTCCTCACCTGAACGCTCACATCTGTTTCGGATGTCCTTTATTTGTGAATTACAGAAGAGCTAGCGCAAGGTCAGCATGTGGTCTGGGTTGACATACAATATATGTAGGCCTCTGAACTGCACTTAGTAATGACTTAGAACTCTTTTCCTTCTATTTGCTGAAAGATGTGAAGATACTTGAAGGAAAAGTCTTTTAAGTTTTTTTGTTGTGTTTGTTTCTTTTTTTTTTTCCTAATACTGCTTGCAGCCAGAGCACTTGCTAAATACAAGTGACAATGTCACAGTGCAGTGCCACACACCAAGTGTCATAATCCGCACCGTTGCTGCTGAAGATATCTCACCCTCTGTCGCTCAGGCAGAACTTACTGTTGATTCAGACATTCAGTCAGCAGACCTGCCGGATCCTCCTGATACCCTGGAAACAAATAGCTTCCCAGATGATATCCATCAGCCCAAGCTGAGTGATGAAGAACAGTCAGCCTACAATGAGGTTGATGCCTCGAAATTCAGCAGCAGGAATAGTACTGAACTGATGGATGGAGTTATGGTAAGAACTGAAGAGGAGATTTCGGATGCCAGCCTGAAACAAGAAGAGGATTCGCACTCTGATTTACCCAGCACATATGTCACTGAGGTGAGGGAGTGCATGATACCTGATCCTTTTCCTTATCTCTGTGTTCAGAATCTTTTACTTGCGTTTTTGACCTTTATGTTAAGCTATTCATATGAATATGTCAGGGATACAATGCATATCATAGTTCTAAGAGCATTTTTTCCAGATCCTCCATGATTAATGTGTAATGGGTGTGAAAGTGGTAGGATTTAATTTGGAGCTAAGGCTTAGAATTGACTTCGTCTTGGCCACTGAATACCTTTCTAGCTGTGGAGTTGCTTCACTCAGGGTGCTTCTGAGTGATCGCTATAAAAAGTGGTGGTACTAGTGGCCTGGAAGAGCTGCCTTCTTTTTCCTTTGATGCTGTTTCT
>VXAV01001663.1:177774-197458 GCA_013399715.1 Alectura lathami
GTCCCCCGTTAAGGCAGTGGTCACCACTCATGGGAGCTCCCCAGCTCCTCAACCAGTGAAACCAGGCACTTTCAGTGCAAAATACTTCAGTCATGGGAGGTGGAAGTGATGCTGGGCCCTTGGCCTCAGGGCACGGGCTGTGTACACAAGGGCCCGGGCCCTCTTCATCTCCACTCAGTCTCTCGTGGTCGCCGCGCTTGAAGACCAAAGCACCGCAGCCTCGGAGATGAAAGAGAAATTCCAGCAAGGGCAGGAAATGGCCAAGCTTTCTCTGAGCCTGGCTTTGTCCTGAGCTGAAGTGCTGGGTGGGAAGTCAGAAAACTCTCCTCTCACCCTGAGGCGTTTGTTCCCATGCTCGCTGTTTGGTGAAGAAGGGCCTCGTGGAGAGGCTCTTCATGTCATCTTGAAAATAAATCCCATGGGGTGAGAAGTGTTTCTTACCAACACGCCAGTGCTCGTGACCTATGGAAACGGTACGGTTCGATTTTCACGGATTCTTCAGCTCTTGCACGTATGGCTGAGCTCTGCCCAGATAAATTCCAAGGGCTGGGCAAGTCTGGCTGGAGCCAGGTATGCGCTGCAGTGCTGGAGGATAAGGGTTGTGGCAGCCCCTGCGCTGCGTGCTGCATTTAGGCTTGGATTTACAGCTCAAAGTGGACACAGCCTTCTCCATCAACTGGGCTTTGGGGGTGGTTTGGGACAGCTGTTGCTCCTGTGGGCTGTCACATAGCCATGGGACAAGCCAAATGCACCTTGAAGGGGACATTTTGCTCACATGTCCATGCTGATATCAGAAGAGGAGAGTTACTCAGCCCATGGTGTGCTGTAATATCTAATTTTATAAGCTACACATCTTCTCCACCTAACCATTCTGTACCTGCCAGCTGGACCTCTTGCTTGTGTATCAAAATGCAGGTGACATGCTGAGTTAGGAGACAGCAACCCTCGTGTGATGAGTACAAGTCTGATTGAGGCATTAATGTATCAGGGAACTCCCAAGAGGTACATATCAGATTTAGCAGCCAAGCGTCTGCTTTCGGGATGCAAGTAGCTCAATGAATTTGCCCAGAGAAGCTGTGGGTGCCCCATCCCTCGAGGTGCTCAAGGCCAGGCTGGATGGGCCCTGGGCAGCCTGATCCAGTGGGTGGCAACCAGCCCACGGCAGGGGTTGGAACCGGGTGGGCTCTAAGTTCCCTTCCAACCCAAGCCATTCTATGGCTCTATAATAAACTGTATCCCTTCAGTGAATGACAACACTTGTTTAGCAAATGCTGTGTCTCGTTGAGCTCTGTCCTCTTTCTCAACAGCATGTGTTTGGATCACTAGGCAAGCACTGTCCCATGGGTCTGATTTTCCAGGAGATGATAGTCCCCGGCAGCACGTATCTCAGCGAGACCGCTGGGCTGTGCACGTGGCTCCGTTCACGAGTTGCCTGCTCCCTGTCAGGGTACAACACAGCTGAATCCCTCTGGAGGCGGGAGATGAATAACTCTTTGTAGCAAGAGTCTGCAGGGAAGGGGAAAAAAAAAAAAAAAAAAAAAACAAGCTAAGATTCAAAAGTTTCCTTGAGAGGTGGTTTATTGAAGGCTGTGCAGGAATAACAGCAGCAAGAGCAGTGCGAGTGTGTCAGGGCTCATCTGCCACCTAGGGACTAGCAGGGATTTCTGCCCTTAGCTGAAATTCGTCTGGGAAAGGAGCAGAAAGATTTTGGTGTTCGTCACATAATTTTCATGAGCCGACGTGGTGCAACAGTGGCAGAGGTTGCTGTGATCCCCAGTGAGGAATTTCCACAGGGAAAAGGAGAAATTTCTGACACCGTAAAAGGCTCTAGCGAGATTCCATCTTGAGTCTGGGTGTTGTTTTGGTCACCTGAGCTCAGGACAGAGTGGTTTGCTCTGAAACAGGGACTGAGAGCAGCTCAGTGGTGGGATGTACGACAAGGCAGGGTCTGTCTCATATGGGGAGGCTGAAAAGTTCAGCTTGGCTGCCCTGGCAAAACAGAGGCCAAGAAAAGATGCTGTGGTTTTTATACACATGAGAAGGAAAAAATGTTAGAGAATGAGCTAAAATGTTTGAGCTAATGGGGTTTTGCTGGCACAGAAGCAAATGGCTCTGAATGATGCCTCTGCAGTATCATGTGCACCCTGGGAGGTTTCAGTCCATTAAGGAGAGAAGCTCAGGACAGCCTTTCATGTGTGGCTGTGGGAGCAGAAAACCAAATTGCTTGAAGGATGGAGTTTGATTGATTTATGAGAAATAATATAAGATGGGGAAAGGGAACTGGCACTGGAAACCAGACATCCTTTTCAACCTGAAGTCCCCCTTCCACAAGTCCAAGCTAAGCAAAAGTATCTGTTTGGCAGCAGATCGTAATCCACTCATTGCTCTTCAATGCATTTGGTGTGGTCCCACACCTGCAGACAGAGCTCCAGCAGCAAACCTCGCTGGGGTTTTGCTTCCTCTCCACCCATCCACTGAGCTCGCATTTCAGTGTTCATCAAATTTCTGAAATCTCTCTTGGAAAGTGGGACTGTGCCTCCAGTCCTGGTACGTGGGGTTAAAGACCTCTCTGCTGTAACACTTGTGTTAGCACTCAAAATATGTCTCATCCTCAGTGCAAATGCTAGACATTCCCTTGCTGGATATCCCACATCTTACGTGGTAGGGCAGTGATGCAGCACGGGTATTTCCACCGGTGCTCACTGATGCGACCAGTTGCACAACACAGCTGTGGCTTAGGTTTTTTGCCACCTACCCAAGCTCAGGGGATCCCCCGTGCCCTCTTTACTACCTGGTGAAATTGAAGAAATGATTAAATGATTTGCCCCATTTACTTTGTGATTTTTTTCTCTTTCCTTCACAGACTTTTTTTTTTTTTTTGGCAAAAACTTAATCACGCTCTATGGTCTGAAAGTAAAAAACAAGCTGCTACCGTCAGGTTCAAAACAAGTGCATTCACAGCTGCCATAATTTTGAAACCCCGTAACACTGAGTCACTTCTCTGTACAATTAAAAGAATTTACATTTATCTTCAGCAAAATGTGGGTAAGCTTTTCTGGTCAGAAAGGACATCCTATCTGTGTATGGCAAAAATAACGTAAAAAGAAGTCTCAGATGGCTTAACGTGGTTTGTTCTGATCCGGCTGGATGCAATTTCCCTTCCCTTGCTCTTGTTTAGGATGTTTCACATCTATCACAACTGGCCGTGTTTAGGGGCCAGAGCAGTTCCAAGGTTTATTCACTAAGCTCAAGTTCTCCTTTCTCAAAACAGTCCTGGCATTTCTTCTATAAATTGCAGAGAGCTTTGGAATCTCTTCAGAACATCAGCACCACAGACTCATTATATTTATATATATATGCTCTCCTCTAATATTTTATTTATTCCAAAGACCATCATGTGGTTTTTCCTGTTCCCTGGGTGATGATTTAATTCAGCACACACATGAAAATTTTAATACATCTCAGGGCTAATTATATATCCTTGTCAGTGATGCTGCTGCCTCCACAACTCGTCAGCTGGCAGTTAGTGTCCCACATGGAGGTCAGTGCCCTGTGATCACCGGGCTCCTCAGTCTCTGCAGGTCCTTCCAAGTCACCTTGTGTGCTGGAGTCCTGATGCATCCGTTTGTCCCATAGCTCATTGTTAGTGCTGGCTCTCTGCTGTGATTTTTCTGAGTCCCAGCTCCAGCAGCAACCACTGCTCTGCTCTTTCCTTCCCCGTGTGATTTCAGCCTCTCAGCATCCCTCTCAGTGATTACAGCCAGGTAACTGGGTTTTGCACCGTTAAATCAGCTTCCAGCACAAAGGCCTTTTGGCTATTCAGTTTGACAAGTTTTTTTTTTTTTTTTTTTTTTTTTTTTTTTTTTTTNTTCTTCTTTTTCTTTGGAGCTTCCTAACAAAGCTTCCACAACCCAAAATTTCTGGAGGACCCAGGAGATGTTTCTGCCTTTAAGTCCAAAGGGAACTTGATTAACAAACTTACTTCATTACAATGGACTTTAAACTTTTCTCTGCCCTAACAAATCCTCAATCATTCCCCCAGAAAATGCTGTGGAAGATGGGAAAAATGGGCAAGACCATCATCACTCAGAGTGTTGGTGAGGCGCTGGCACAGGCTGCCCAGAGAAGCTGTGGGTGCCCCATCCCTGGAGGTGCTCAAGGCCAGGTTGGGTGGGCCCTGGGCAGCCCGATCCAGTGGGTGGCACCCAGCCACTGCGTGGGCTTTAAGGTCCCTTCCAACCCAAGCCATTCTGTGATTCCATGTTTATGACACCGGGATCCCTCTCTGTCCCAAAGCAGGTGTGTTCATCCTCAGGAAGGCTCCCCCACCCTGGCAGATCAGTGGGCAAACCAGCAGGAGGGCAGGCAGCATCGCTGGTGTCCCCTGCATAGGAAGGGGCAGGGGTGTGTCCATGTCGAGGCTGTACTCTTGCCTTTGCATGGGCTGCATGGATGTGCCCTGCTGAGAAGATGCAGGGTTTCTGAAGGTTATTTGTGGGAAGGGAACAGGAACCAGATCCTTTATGTAGGGCAGCTTCCACTGTCAGGTTTGCTCATAGCTGCCTTAAGGACTGAGGGATCTCTGAACTGACACCAAGTGAAGTTACAGACACCTTCAAACTGAAAGAAAACAAGCCCAAAATTCAGCAAAGGTGTTTCTAGCATACTGCATCTTTAATCTAGTAATCCAGCAAAAGGCTCTTGCTTGACTCTCCTGGCTTATAGAGGCTTTCTTTGAGTCTCTCCCTCACTGCTGTTGGAGATCTTCCTTTACACAGGGTGTAAAGACACAAAGATTTATGCACTTCAGGGTGAACAGAAAAATCTAGTGGCATTCAGACCCTAAGGGGAACACAGCATCACTGAAATGACATGCACTGGAACTCGGCGTTGGGGCTGATGTGGGGAGCCCGAGATAACCAGCCCCTCCCTGCACAAATGGCAGGGACATGGGGAGGGCGTTCATCCATCAGCAGGAGCAAAAATTGTACGGAAAATCCCTGCCTTTCATCCCGTGCAATAACGGAAGGGGCTGGGGGAGCTGCAGGGCAGTCAGCAGGGGGAGATGTGGGCTCACGGATCCAGCACGCAGCCCCAGCCCATGGCATCCCTCAGAAGTGGGGAGAAACAGAGGGTTTTAGTGCTTCTCCCAAAACTAACTCGTTTTACGTTTTCCATATTGATGTTGTAATCTTTGAGAAATTGAAAAAAATAAAGTTGAAATGTTCAGAGCCAGGGTTGCGCTGCCTGAATTATTCATTGTAACCAAATGTCTCCTGCATGTTTTAAGTTTCATGAGGATCGTGGATTCTCCCTCTCTCACACTATGTTATTCAATGTGTCACAGAAGCTTTGCCATCTACTCCTTCCTGACACAAAATCTCAACAGAAAGTCACAGCATTTGACAGAAGACTTAGAGAAATCACTTTTAATATGAGAAAAGTATCTTCAAAACCAGAAATGCTTCATTAAATATATATATGTATAATGAAAATTTCCCTTCTTAGCATGTGATATGTGCATAAGCAACACAGCAACATCCAGCTCTTCTTTTCATTTTCCTGGCAGGCTCTAAGCAGGGGCACAACTGTGAGCATCACTTCAAAGAGCAGGGGAAGATGCTCCCACCCACACCAGATGTTTCCACCGCTGTGCATGAGCTGAAGGAGATACAGGGTGAAGGTAACGGCAGAACCAGCCCTGTCACCTGCTGGATTTCCATGTTGCCAGCCCAGGAAGAGTGGAAGCTACATCTCAGTTAAAGCTGGACTGTTTTTTGTTTTCAAGAGGGAAAAATATGCTATTATTTATGAATGACAAAAGGACGTTGCAGGTTTTCTGTCTTGCTGTTGAAGACTTCCACAGCGGGATGAACAGAAAAGAAGAACCTCTCCCTCCTTGTCTTTCCTCGTTATGTGCATATGGCCCTATTGTTGCTGCCACATCCTTAAAACACAGAGTTTCGGGGGGATCTCAGAGCTAATCCCACATGCAGCTTCTTCGCGAGCCATCTCCATCACCAGCAGCCGGGAGAAGGAGGTTTCCGTCCCAAAACCCCACATGTCCCCACAGCACACAGCCCATTAAACACCGGTCAGCTCCGGGTTCACTGAGACACCTGCCTGAAATCAAGGCCTCCGGTACCAGAATATTTCCAGCTGGCACTGCCAGCGTCCACTCCTCTCCTGGTCAACTCCATGGGCTGTGCAAATCAAAAAAGACATCAGCTACAGCCTCGGGATGGAAAAGTTTGCCATTAAAATCATGTTTGCAAAGGAAAGCTGTTGTCCTAGTGAAAGAACATGGATTTTGCAGAGGCTGAGGGCTTTCTCCCATAAAATTCCTTTTCCATTTAAGTATCAGAATCATGTTACCCCTCCATCAACCCCCTGCCTCTTCTCTAGTTTTCCAGTTTGTTAAGACCTAAAATCAACAGATCAGAGTCCTCAGCTGCTGGTCTTCAGACTCAGTGTGTGCATGACCCTGGGCTGCTGAACAGAAAGCGTTTGTACATGGAGGTGATGCCTCACATCCTCCTCAGTTACAGGCAGTAAATTATTTCATCCAGTGTGGATGGATCCTCCCTCTTTGCTCTGGCGTAGAAAAATAGGAATTACAAACACTTGCTTTTTTTTTTTTTTTTTTTCCTATCTGATAGATGCAAATGGTGAAATTGTAAATAGCAGATAAGGTATTCCTAAATTATTATTCCTAACAATATTTTAATGTATGCTTACCATCTGTAGCATAATTAAGCTTTTACATTACATTGATTTCTATTGTCTTGCATTCTCAATAATCTGCTTGCAATACTCCAGTTATCAGTTAATATCTGTTCTAAACAATAGCTGAACTCACCCTTCAGATTTACAAACCGCTTTTCTCTGTTGACATGCTGCTCTGGTCTGACCAAATGTTAATCCAACAACCTTTCAAACAAAACTCTGTAGTTGCCAGTGTAGTGATCTTCCTTAGCGATCTGACATCTTCTGGGCACCCTGTGCAAACCTGAAGATGCAGCCACACATCAGCCAGCCACCAGCCACCATCAGCCAGCAAGCAGCTCAGCCACCCAGGCAGGGCACTGTGCCTTTGGCTGAGGTGTGTGGGTGCTGCTGCCAAGGCTCCTGCCAAATATCTGCAGCGAGGAGCTGGGACCGCATCCCACTCCACAGTCAGGTGGAGCTGAGCTACTGCCAGCGAGGGAGGAGGCTTCTGTGGGTACCAGATCATGGAGTCACAGAATGGTTTGCGTCGAAGGGAACCTTAAAGCCCACCCAGTTCCAACCCTTGCCATGGGCTGGTTGCCACGCATTGGAGCAGGCTGCCCAGGGCCCATCCAACCTGGCCTTGAGCACCTCCAGGGACGGGGCTTCTCTGGGCAGCCTGTGCCAGGGCCTCACCAATGCTCTGAGCATCTGCATGTTTGTCTCACTACACATGCTCATCCTTCCCTCGACTCACATGCCCTTTTTCCTTCCCTCCCTTCTCCTCCTCCTCCTGTTTTTAGGCATTCCCTTCCCTTTTTCTCCATGTCTCATGTCCTGCCTGGACATGTGCAGCAGAGAGAGAGAGGTTCTGCCCTGTAGGTTCCTCCCATGGTACTGACTTTCCTGCTGCAGCTGAGCCACCCAAAGCCATGGAAAGGGCATGATCGGGGGGAACAAGTAAAGGAAGATGACTAGGACTGGGGATAGAGGTGCCAGCCACATGTGAGCAGGCTGTCAGGCTGGACATTCACCTGACCGAGCCCTGCCCCTGAGCCCTGCTGCCTGCTTTTATTAAATCCCATAAAATTATTCAGTTCCAGCTCCTATTAAATCCCATTCTTAATGTTTTTTTTTTTTTTTTTTTCTGTGGGATGCAGAGACCTCCTGGTCCCTGGATCGCCAGGATGGCACCTATGGGAGTACACCTAGGGGGATCTCCAGGCTGGCCCTAGCACCTGGGGGATTTGGCAGCACTTAACATCCTAAATAGCTGTAGCATATGGAGGAGTACTGAAGTTTTGAGCTCTCCAGACACTCAGCTTTCACCTGATGTGAGTGTGCTGGGCTTCTTGCTGGACTGAAGTAAATGTGAAGCCTGAACACCAGCAAGGAAGAAAACATGCTTAATTAAGTAATTACAACCTGCCAACAGGTGCTGAGCACAGGGAAGCTGCTAAGAAGCAGCTCCCACATGTAAGTAACGGTCCAGTGGAACTAAGGCAATATGAGAGAGCCTGGAAAGAAAATAAGCAGCTCCCTTCAAGCTGCTTCCAGACAGGCTTCACTTTTTTTTTTCTTTCTTTTTTTTTTTTCCAACAGTGAGAGGCACAGAGACATCAACAGCTGCTGAGTTGTTATTAACAAGTTGTTGTTAACAAGTTTGAAGCCAGTCATCCATTTCCAACATCGTGAAACAAGCGAACCATGTCTAAAAACTGAAAGGTTGAGGTTCAAGCGCCTCCAGAGCTGGAATTGTCCACTCAGGAAACAGAGTGAATATTGAAATGCTTTATACAGTCGGTCTGTGTGGTAAATGAGCTGCTGTGACTGTAAAGCAATCAACTGCAGTACCAACGTCAGACAATACTGTTGCATAATGAATTCAAGTAAAGGCTGAAAACATTGAAAATCAGCCTAAAATACAAAAATGCAACTTTTTTTCCTCTTTGTAACCAGATGAATTCAGAGAGGCTGCACCCTCACCATTTCACTTGTAGCTGTCAAATACAAAGCCTGAGAAGTAGGTCCTGGAAAAGTTTGTTTTACCACCATTTTATGAGCTTCAGCAAGCACAGAAAACATTCATCTTTGTCTTGTGCTAAGCCACGGAGAGAATTAGAATGAGACCAAGTACGCTGGGCTTTGGGCAGCTGGTAAGAGCTTGCTAACAGGGCGCCTTGCCACCCGTTCGCTAAGCTGCTCCTCGTGTCTCTGAAAGCATCGCAGCATTCCCTGAAAGCACCAGCAGGACACTGGGAAGTCTTTGCACACAGTTGCTTTTTACTAAGACTCAAATCAACAATATGGCACAGGTTTTTCTCTCCAGGCAATAAAATGGAGAAATGCGTTTTCCTTTCTCCCTTAAAAGTCACTGGAGTACGAGAATTTTTTGTGGTGGCATTCAGAAATACAAGCTATTTATCCTGATAATCCACATGAACTGGTATGTCACCCTGAAAATGAAGCAAATCTTCCCCACTTCTGATTCTTTTTCACAGCTGAGAGACCTTGAGTTCAGACAAGCAAGCTGACAGCTTCCAACATGCTTAACAGAGCTGAGGTGACAGACGTTTCAGTTACAGATTTATCAGATAAGAGAAAATATTGACATATTATATTTTTTTGACAGCTTTTTGACTGAAAGTGATACATTCAGCATGTCAGCAACTGAGGAACACTTGTTAGTACTCAAGAATCAGCTTCATGCTCAACAAGCAGAGCTGACTACCAAATTCACCTCAGGAAGAATAACTCAAGGAGCATCCTTACACCGGGTTAATGCTATCCCGTGATCACAGACAAACTTGAATCCAGGCAAGAGCCCCATATCTGTTTCTTTTTAGGTAGAAAAGGAACCATTTCAGCTTCACAGCTACTGCTCTGGCACAGCTAAGGCCTTAAAAATGAGCACAAACCGGATTGAAATGTGAGCACAAACTGGATGTCAAAGGACAATTATAACTGAAACTGTTACTGTCAGCACAAGACCTGCTTTTTCCGTAATAAAGTGAGTGAACTTTCAAACACAGCATTAGGGCTGACAAAGGCTCTGCCTGTAAATCGGTCTCCAGCACTAATGACAAGGCTTTTCTTCCCTTTTCACCCCATTGATCTTTTAAACACGATAGAGGTTCAACAAGCACAATGCTGAAAAATGTTAGTAATAAAATCTAGGCTGCTCACTCTCCCAAAGCAGGAAGAATCTGCCAACTCATACAAGATCAGCGTTTCCAAAGTGGGATGTGAATTGCTGTCCTACTTGTCTGAAATGACAAGAGGCCCTAGCGGGCTGTAGTAAATGCCTGCTCGTTGTTTTAAAGCATCATATAGAAAAAATCCAGCAGTGCAGCAAAAACGTTTAGGTGTAACCAGGTAAAATGAGGGAAACACAGAATAATCTTTTGTTTCAATTCAAAAAGTCTTTAAAAGAGAAATAAAAAGGAAAAAAAAAAAAAAAAAAAAGATTCAGCTTTTAAAAATTACCTGCAGTTTTAATCCCTCTTCTTGAATACTCAGCTAGGTCTTTCTTACAGACTGATAAAATGGCTGCACCAAATGCATTCTCACTTATTCTGCCTGTGCTGATAGGGGTAATTCAATAATTTCTGCCAGTAAATTTGAGTTGGCTATACAACATATTTATTCACCTGAATGCTTTTAAGAGGCTCTTTTCATAAACACTGGAAGATTTCTCGTTTAGGAAATCTTTTTAGGCAGATTATGCTTACAATTATTCTGTTCCCACTATTTATTTGCAAAGCATGCAAAAACTCCTCTCTTAAAAAGTATGCCCAAAGTGATTAAAAAAAAAAAAAAAAAAAAAAAAACAAAACAGAACTGTACTGTAGAAATGTTTTGTTGCTNAACCCCCCCCTCAAAAAATATACCCAAAAAGAAAAAAAAAAAAAAAAAAAAAAAAAAACCTAAACAGAACTGTACTGTAGCAATGCTTTGTTGCTATCACTGCAGTAACTTTGTTTATACAACATTATAACCTTCCTGGAACAAAAAGCTTCACAGTTGCTTCTGAGTACCTTCCTAATACAAACTTGAGCTAAAAATTTCCAAGTTGGCTACATGAGGTGACTAGATCATTGTCACCTGTTGTCAGTGAGATCTTCTGAATGTTGTACCTGTACTGCTTACTGTGACATGGAGCTCTAAGTCCTCTATCCTGCACCGTGAGCTGGCCAGTATCGTAGTTCCAAGTGAAGGAAGAATATCCTTAAGACAAACTCAAATGTACACTGCCATACACAATGTCCTCACACCGACATGCAAACCCATGCTTAAAACTTGGTTTAGTCCACCCTGTGCTTATACAGTCTGGAGGCAGGAGATGTTAATAACATATTTTGTGTGACTGCCATGAACACACCTACTGGTTTAGACAACAATCAACTTCTACAGGTCAATTATCTACAAATTTTGGCATGTTGGAGTATTATACTTAAACACCCTAACAAGGGAAGGTAAGTGTGATCGATACCTCACATTCACCAGAGATGTCTCAGAGTAGCAAAATGTGTGGACAGCTTCTGCAGAGCTGATGGCTGAGAAAGATGTACAAAACAGCGATTACATTCCAACATTTAGAAGAAAGGCAATGTGCCCAGAAGAGCCAGCTGCCCTCCATTCAGAGCTAAGGGTGTAAAATGAGAAGATGTAGATATTGACATTGTGATACTTGAAATTAGATGAGGTGAATTCCGCCCAGACACCCCACATACCATTTGTGCAGGTTTTACCTAACCTTAAATACTACTTGTGGTGGTTTTCATGTTTTCCCTGCAATTTTGTATTCTTTGATCCCACCACATATAAACCCACAATCTTTTCTCTGCCTCCATAAAAAGGTATATGCTACCCAGCCAACAAATGTTGTAAGGATATGTGGTGTTTGAGGCTGTTTATTTATCGAAGAAAACTTGGCTGACTACGGGTCTCACAAAATTGGGAAGATGAAGAAACAAAAAGAATAAGAAATCCTGACCAGTTTGTCTTAACAAAGATAATGACCAGAAATAAACTCGTTGATAAGGGAAGGAATGGCATTTGGGAATGTTTATTCCAGCAGGGTTATCTGATCAAGGACTTCCAAGTGAGGAAACAATCACCAGAAACAAACCTGGTCAGCCCCAGCCGCTGATTAGGAAACACAGAGTGTGAGAACGTTTATTTGAGCAGGGCTATCTACTCAAACAAATGGAGGACTTCTAAATCAGGACGCGAAGGGAGAAAAGGGAAGCAATAAACAAACGCTGGAGCATAGATCTGACAAAACCCTAAGACTGCGACAAGCAACAAACCCTGCCTGTTGTGCTAGCAGGTGGGCCATCGAGCAATCACTGCCACCACTCCTAGGAAGAACCACCGGGACTTTGCAACCACTAAGACTGTAAACTGGGGGGAGGTTTGGGAGAGCAGACAGGGTAGTGAGTGGATCAGTAGAACATTAGTGATACCCATTAATGAACAGATTGGGCAGGGCAAAGAGGGGCAGCAGGCAGAAAAGCAAGTAAAAGGAGCCAGCAGCGTGTAGAACGGCACTAGTTAGTATGCTTGCCTGACGGAGCGCTGAGCCTGATCACCACAGCCCATCCTGCCTTCCTGTATTTTCTTGTTAAATCTTTTACCTATCTCCCCATGCAATCACACTCTCCCTCCCATGTGTGTGTGTGCTGCAAGGACTGAGCGCCAGCTATTTGTGAGACCTGTGTGTGAGTGGAAATTGGTGCCAGTTACTGGAACCAGTGGGTTCTTTCACACCCACACACAGGGATGGGAACCGTGCGTGTTCCCAAAACCAGCTACTGGGGGGGCACCAGTGTGAGTGAGGAGAGTGGGGCACTCTGCACCAGTGGCCTGAGTGGGGCCACCAGTCACAGCCTGCATGCCTCGTGCCAGCTGCTGGGGGGACACGGGCTGTCTGTGTGACTGGCCATGTCAGTGTCCCAGTGTCTCTGTGTGTCTCTGGGCTATGTGCTCAGCGTTGCTACTGGTTGAACCTGCAAAAGGTACAGCATCAACCACATCCCTCAGCCTGGGCAGAGCCCCTGGATCCCCAGGCACCAGGCTGGTTTCCAGCAGGAGAGGTCCTGTGCTGGAGAAGCAGCTGGATGAGGCGGCCACATTCTTGCTTCACATAAATACTTCCTCCTCAAGTAATTAATACAGCTCAGAAAAATACTTTAGGTTTACCTTACCTATTGCTCAGATAGACATTTTTTGTTGTGACGGTTTCTAGCACAACAACCAGTGTTCAACTCTGCAGCTCTGCACTGGTCCTTGCTGCTGGGCTGTTCAGTGTCATTTAATAAAGTTTTCTCCTCGTTAGTCCAGCTCTTCTCCAAGGGCGCTTTAGTCAGCCCTTGGGCCTCACCTGGAGCCTCATCGCCCTCAGCCATACCAAGAGACTGTGGCTGACGTTAGCCAGTGGCAATAAGATCGTATTGTTCAGAACAAAGATTAATGGCTCTACTTACAATGACTTTGCACACGGATAAACCAAATAGATGAAGTCCCGTTGCCATCTATTTGATATCAAATAATTTGTAACAAGGAACAATAAGACTTTTGATTATAGCAGGGAAAAACTGAAATTCCCCTGCCTACAATTTTGGGTCACTCTGTATTCCCTGTATTCCCCATTCTTTCCAAGAACAACATCTATTATTAAGATAAGTCAGATAAAAAATCTCATTTACTTACAGATTCTAACTAACAAACAGATGTATAAAAAAATATGCAAACATCAGGGCAGTAACAGAATTAATACACATAAACTTTCACTTTATGAACTTCTTTGTCTTCACACTCTCTTTGCTTATTGTAATAATAGAAGGTATCGTCCCTTCTCTGAAGCTTCTTAACAAATCCAGTTTCTGGCCAACACTCTACCTATGAACAGAATAAAAGGATATACATTTACTGGAACAAGCTTGCATTGAATGATGTTTGTGTCTTATATTGCACACAATATAGGGTATACTTCTATGCGAAAACCACGCTGCATCTGAATGTTACTTTGTTATTAATTTGCTTAACTATTAAAACGATTAAAAGCAAGATGTCAGAAACCAGGTTTCGGGTATAGTATAAAGATTTTATTTTTTTATCAGAAAATTCTAGGAATAAGGATCTAAGAATATTTTGTAGAGTTATTTAAAAAGTGTGCCAGTCAAGGCTTTTAAAACATATCTTTAAAAATTTTTTAAAATATATCTAGTAATAAAACACTGATGCTGTTCATTTTTTCAGTAATCTGATAGCAATCTTGGTGCTGTTCAGTACTCACAGGGTGAAGTCTGGAACATGCAAGTGCTCCAGCCTTTAGTTTAACAGCTCTATGCCTTTGGTAGCTATCTGCAGCTTCAACAACTATCATTACTTCTGATCAGCTTGAACCTTTGAAATCAAGTAACAAAAATCTAATTTCTCTTCCGGGCAGAGTTGACAATACGATGTCAAACTAGAACATTCTCTAACTGGAGAATTCAGGAGTTCGTTCCTTATTACTTAGACACACAGCTGAGTTACCTGCATTCTCTGTCTAAAGACAAGAGCTTTCATGTTCACCATACCCATATTATAATTGCACCCATATTATAATTGCATCATTAATCATAACTGCATTACAGAAACATAACACAGACTAAACAAGACATTTCAAAATGTGTAAGGTGAAAGCAAACTACCACCAGAACCTGGCGGTGTTTTGTAGGTGTTTTGTCAAGTCTGAACAGAACACACACTCACTGTAAATTGGAATAAGTGATGCTCTTCATCTTCTATGAGGGTTTAATTGTTTATGGTTATACACTGCCATAAATCTTGACTGGGCTGATCCTACCACACTAACTGCAGGATTTCCTTTTGCACAGTTAAAGGAATTTACACTACAGCCTTTACAGTGGCAGAGCCCACAACAAAACAGCTAACTGCATTTTATGATGCACATCAACATTTCTCTATGTTTTGAGTTAACGGGATGAGGAGCGACTTTCTTAGGAACACTCCACACGTATGTGATCTTTAAAAATTGTATTTTTCATATTACAGATGCTGCTTTGGAAGACCCATTACAGAGGTCCAACAGAGAGAACATGTTGTCTGCTGTATTAACATTGATTATGCTACCATTCAATTCTAGACTTAGTCCTGTGAGGCCTATAGGCAGAGAAATGGGGAAACTTTACAGAGAATGACCTTTGATATATTCCCTTCCTCAAAACTGAATTAGTCTTTTAGATGGCAGCTACATCTATACAAAGAAATTTGTGAAACACTTCTCAATGCTTAAGAGATGGGGAACAAAAACAGGCTGGCTAGAGTTTCTGTTTCACTTCTGCAAAATAAATTACTCTGCACAGTTAATA
Source organism: Alectura lathami (assembly GCA_013399715.1). NCBI lineage: Eukaryota > Metazoa > Chordata > Aves > Galliformes > Megapodiidae > Alectura > Alectura lathami. The sequence goes on from VXAV01001663.1 coordinate 192,864, forward strand.
ATAGCACAAGAATTCAAGTCAGCTCCAGGACAATAAAAGCTGTGTCAGAAACTAGCCTAATGACAGGAAACAAGAGGCACCTTCATTTTTATTTAATGATTTAACATGAGACATGAGTTTCACATCATAACCCTTGCAGAGTTTTAAATCTTACCGTATCAACTTGTTTTACTTGTTTATATTCAGCTTCATCTCTGTACCCAGCTTGCTGAAATCTGTATAAGTTCTCTACCTCGTCTGACCAATTTTTGGCATGACATACAGATTTTGGCTTGATGTCTGCTTTAGCTACGACTGCCGAAACTTCAGACATTTTCCTGGAATTAGATTTTTGAAAATGAAATAGAGGAGACAAAAGCAAGTGATTTTGTAAGGGTGAAATAGAGATGGGTAGAAAAAAACTGAAAAATAAGGGAAATACAGCTGATACAAAAATGTCTTCCTCTCAAAGTCTGTGGTTAAAAATGAAAAAAAAAAAAACAAAAAAAACAAACTAAACATTAGAAACAATCAGAATTAAATTAAATGCTCTAGTTGATCCCATACAAACCCACGTTACCTGTACTTCTATATCTAGAAAACTGTTATGATGCTTTTGCCACCTTGAGTTAGCAGTGCTGCCTAAAATTTACTGATGCAAACTGATGCATAAAAACCAAAACAGAAGCCACTAACTGTTTCTAATTTCACATCTTCATAGCATTGTCCCCTTGGGGCAGGCAGCTTTACAGGTCTTTCTTTCCTCCTACTGAAGGAAAACCAAACTGGCAAGCACAAAAGGATGAAATGGGCTGTTACTGAAGAACAGCAAACACTCAGGATAGAAGAGGAACAGAAGAAGAAATGCACTGCCAGTCATATGGCCACAGTGGAGGTGACAGAGCTGGTTCTAAGAAGTTATTTGTGGTAAAGAGGAAAGGCACACAACCTACCAACATTCATCCTAGTCTATGCTTGCCCAACCAAAATCTGTACTGACTGCCACTGACTTTCTCCCCACACAAGACCCATCTGTTGAAATCTGCTGAGAAACAGTAAAGAGGTTAACCAACTGCTAGACCTAAACAGAGTATAACTGGCAGAAGATCAAATTCAAACTGTAAAAAACAAACAAAAATTTAACCAACTAAGAAAATAAATTGAGAAGTGAGTGAAAGCTTACCAGGGATGGATCCGAACTATATTTCAGAAAACATTAATCATTTTACTTCTACTTCATATCTGAATTTCACTGCATTTGCTTTGTTGAGTGTATCTTATTCTGCTACTAAAACCAGAACTTTACGTTGCTTCTCCAAGCAAGCACCCAGAACTCTACCACCTCTAGTGGATGCGTCCTCTCCTAGTGCTGTAATGTCACCAGGCTTTGTAATTAGGAAGGTATTTTCAAGGAGGGAGAAAAAGCTTCCGGATTTTGTAGTGAGGAGATGAACAGTCTCTACCCTTTGGGTAGTATGCTGCCTCCAAATCCTGAATACAAAGAAAGATTTCATTTCTTAGGAAGCTCCTCTAGCAACTGAGAGCTTGAAAGGTTGACACAGGTGTGTGATCAAATGCACAAATGTTTTTTAGTCCATTAAAAAAGGCACGGAAGGAAAAAAAGGTCACACTGCACCATACAATTCTTTAGGAAAACAGTATCAAGAATTACTGTCATAATGTGGATGCAGAAATCTGCGTCTGCCATCTAATGTATGAGAGCCATTAGCAAAGAAAGAAAGGGCCTTTCATCTCTTACAGCATATGCTTCATTAAAGATCAATAAAATATATGAACAAGGACTCTCTCCTGGCAACACTATTTCTTGCAGTTCAGCACTCCAAACATTAAAGTAGTAGGAGCTCTGCAGCTTTTACTGGAGTTTTGTAATTGAAGGCAGCCATTTACTTATTTTTTAAAAAGTACTTTTCCCACCCAGTTATGAGGTGTCACGTACAAATTACACTCTCAGGGTAAATTACACTCCTTATTATAAATCTTTAGTGTAGTGTTGGAAATATCTCAAAACAATTCTTTAATACCCTGCAGCATAGGGCCCTTTTGTAGCCAACACAGAATTTTTCATACACTGTTTCTGCTCATCTGTGTTTGAAAACTGTGTTGTCAGTCTGGGATTTGAGAAAGACAACATTACAAGCAGTGACATTAGATCTTAAACTCATAATAATTCAGCATCTATTAAGTGTCTTATGATAACTTACATGTTACTGGGGTTAAGTACTTCTCTATAGGACGTGCTGAATTCGTCTAATGAATGTGCTGCTCCAAGACTTCCAGATACACCTGGCACTTCCTGGCTCACCATTCGTTTGGATGGCCTGTCTGCAGGCGTTCCTGCCCAGAAACACATGTAAAGATCACACAGTCAAAGTGCCAGCTCAGTGAGTTCAAATAAAAAAAAGAAAAAATCCATCCTGATATTTTAATGCTGATATTTAAGCCCTTTAAAAATTATGCTCTTTGTCTGTTGTCTGAGTTCCAGGCACAGAGCTGGTTTCGTTGTACCAGTGTGTGAGACATACTCCATACTCCAGACAGCCTACAGTTCAGTGAAAAGACAAGACAGCAGACAGATATGGATAAGTGACAATGCAAAACAACGGTAAGAAAATACAGTTCAGCATAAGACTAGCACTCTTCATGTAAAGGGTACTGTTGAGCTGTGAAGTGGACTTTGCTAAAACAATGTTTCCTTACTCTTAATTTAGGGGAAATGGCGAGATTCCACATAACTCTGTTTTGGTTTTGGGAAAAGTTTGTTAGGTCATCCACAGCTTAATTTCTATGGAATCTTAACTAGCGTGGGCCTGTGTATGTTATTTCCTTAATGCTCATGCAAGTCAGCATTCCCAGGGCCTATCTGGGGTCTTAGAGGAGTCAGAGAGCTGTTTCCAATGACTTCAACATTACATGAGACCTTTTTGTATTTTCCAAGGTATTCAGGCAAATGTCTAGGCTCTGGCCTGATCTTACCCTGACTGAAGAGAATCACAGCATGGCTGCGGTTGGCAGAGACCTCTGGGTCCCTCTGACCCAACCCCTGCTCCAGCAGGGACACCCAGAGCAGGGTGCCCAGGACCACGGCCAGGCGGCTTCTGAAGATCTCCAAGGAGGAGACGCCACAGCTTCTCTGGGCAACCTGTGCCAGTGCTCAGTCAAAATAAGTTTTTTCTTATTTTCAGAGAGAACCTCCTATGTTTCACTGCCTATTACCTCTTGTTCAGGACATGAAGAAACTACTGGACCTATAAGAAATTGCCAGGCGTGACAGATACCAGTGTAAAGCTAATATTTGAAAGATTCTTGAATACATGGGTGCCAGTAAAGGCATTGTTTTCAGTCTGTGTGTCTGGCTGTATGCACAGTGTGTGAGTGTGTGTGCACATGTGCATGAACACCTTTCGGGAACATTATTCCCAGCCCAGCTTCCTACTGGAAAAGGAAACACAGCAGCCTGCTTCTGTGGGACTGGAACAGGAGAACTCCTTGGTGTTTGAAGTCCTTGGGATTTGGCTTCCCTTAACAATATTGAGCACCACTAAAAGCTGAGAAACTAGAAGCAGCTCACTACTTACTTCTTTCAAATTCTTGAAACTGCGTAGTACTCGCCTCTCGTTAAATCAGCAGTTCCACAATGCTTCTCCTTATCGTCTTTCCCCACGTCTGTTCCTTCTGTTTCCTTAAAATTCACTAAGGAAAAGAGCACATCTTCTACAACATAAAACTGCACTTAAACAGTCACCACCCCCACCAACAGTAAAGACAAACCGCTCAGAATACAACTTGCATTCATAGAGATCAGCAATGACTGCAGACCAAAAAAGAGCAGGGCCCCCCCCCACCCAGTCATGACGTCCATTCCCTGCTCTGAAGCCTGTGGGCTAAGGGCAGCCAAGAACCAACCAATGCAACCCCTGCCCTGCCTTAATTAAAGAGAGGGTGTTTTAATCATCAGTGGTGAAATAATATTCAAGGTGAATGCTTTTCCCTTTCTGTGTGCAAAGCTTTTAGATAGCAGGAATGCCTTGATGTGTTCTTTGAAGAATATAGGGTGTACAGAAGTGGAGTGAAGAAGAGTAGACGTTGGGATTTCCTCTGTCCCAACAGCCATGGGCTGGAGCTGTGACAGAAGGCATTTGTCCCAGTGCTAACACCACCACGACCATAATTTTAAAATCATAGACTCGTACAAAATCCCGAGTTGGATGGGACCCACAGGGATCATCGATTCCAACTCCCGGCTCCACACCGGACCACCAAAACAACCCCTAGCCCCACGCCACGACACCGACCTCCAGCCGCTGATCGCGACCGTGGCCACGACCGCAGCCTCTCCACCCTGACCACCGACGGACCACGGGCGACTTCCAGCCCTCCCCCACCATCGCGACCACAACCCTGCCCCCACAGCCCCTCACACCACCATCACAGCCGCGACTCCAGCCCTGCCGCCACCACACCAGCCCTCAGCTCACCAGCACGGCCACGACCAGCCCTGATACCGCGACCGACGGCGTCGCTTCCCCACAGCACCAACCGCTGCCCGCCGTCGCTAGGCAACCTCCTTCCGCCATTACCGCTTTAAGAACCTGCTC
>VXAV01001663.1:234813-266920 GCA_013399715.1 Alectura lathami
GGTCCCGCTCCACGCGCCCGCAGCCGCCACCCCACAGTGCCCCGCGCGGCCGCGCCTCAACCAATCCCGTTCTCCGTTTCTCCCCGAGCACCAATCGCAGCCCGCCTCTTAACCCAGCAGCGGGGAAGAGCGCGGTGAGCCTCCTCCTTCTTTGCTCTCTCGCGGCTTGGGGTGACGTCATCGGCAGAGCCACCAATGGGAAAAATGGAGAGGGAGCGTCATCGCGCATAGCAACGCGGCAGACTCTGTGCGTGGGGGGCGGGCGGTTTGGCGGGAAAGGGCGGCTGAGGGGAGTCCGGCGGGCAGAGCCCTGGGCCCGAGTTGATTAACCCGCGGAGACCGGGCCGCTAGGAAAATAGGGATCAAAATGGAGACAGGCGGGTGAAGCTATTTCACGCGTGTACTCGGGAGGTTGTTTTATGGCTCCTCTCGCGGTTTAATTGCAGGCAATGAAGCACATGCAGGCAATATAAATATTGTATTAGCCAAGTCTTGTAATTACTCGTGAGGCAGTCAAGCTGAAGTGCTGGTTCGGCATAGTCTAACCAGGCATGACCAATGCTGGAGAAATCCATCCACATTATCACAGAAAAAAAAAAAAAAAAATCTAATCTGTGCTTTTTACCTCGGTTTACGATCTGGGGGAATTTAACGCCATTGGGGCAGAACTCACGTCTTCTGATGCCGTGCTAAAGGCTGCGCACGCCTCCAACAGCAGCACTGCTCCAGCACGGTGCTTTTGGCCCCAGAAAACCTGGGCTTTGGTGTTACTCAGACATGCTTCAGACAGCGGCCTGGTTTGGGGTCAGCAAAGGGGAAAAAAAAACATCAAGCTTAGGTGCATTATACTAGACTTCATGTCAAGTTGCGTTTAGTAACCCAGACCCTCTGTCCTTTGTGTGATATACTCAAACACGTATGACGCTAATAAACAGGCTGAGGGTCTCACTGAGTGGTGGAGGAGGATGGGTCTGGCAGCCGTAGATGGTGGATCATTTTGTGAAAAGTGAGGGGGAGAATGCGCTTAGCCTGCTACACTTGAGCTAGCGCACAGAGGGAAGGCACCAGGACCCAGACCAGCATGATCGTGGTGGTGTGTGCTTGTGGATCCCCCTGGGTGGACATCAGGGTGTGCAGGAGGAGAGTCTGCTCCTTTCAAGGTACGTGGTCAAGGGCCTTTTCCAAGGCAACAAGGGATAATAGGAAGGGGAGGCAGTGACAGGATCCAAGTATGGCCAGTCGTGCTAATTTATGAGAGCAGGTGAGGATGCAAGAGCGTTCATTCCAGCAGGGTTATCTGATCAGGGACTTCTAAGGTGGGAGATGTTCACAAGGAACAAACCTCCTGGTCATGCTAATTGGCAGGCTAACGAGCTACAGGTGCCACTTCCAGGAATGATGAACCTTGTAGCTGGTAAATTGTGAGCCAAGAGGCCCTGGAGGGTGTAGAAGTTGCAGAGCTCTGCAAAATCTTGGGGGCTGTGTAGGGGGAGGGAGGCAGTAGGCAGCAAAAGAAATATGGAGGGATAGGTAGAAAAGGTTATAAAAGTGCTGGTTGTATGTGAAATGGGGTTGGTCTGTATGCTTGTCTAACCAAGCCCTGTGCCTGATTGTTGCAGGTCATCCTGTCTTCTTATTTCTTTTTCTCATTAAATCCTTTTCCAAACTATCTATTTGCATTCTCTCTCCTGTGTATATGTGAGCTGCAAGGATTAAGTGCTAGCTAATGGTGAGATTTGCATGTGGGTGAGTGCACCTGAGTGCCAGCTATTACTGTCAGGTGTGGACTGTGGGCTGAGTAGTCTGAAGCAGATAAGGGCCTGAGATCTGGGCAGGGGTGCTGGCCAGACAGAGGGTCTGTGCCATTCCTCAAGGAATCTGTATGTGCATGTGTGCTGGTGAACCTGGAGAGTGTGCCAAGTGCCTGTGCTGATAAACTCCTACTTCCATCAGTGAAGAGGAGGAAGGGGTCTCAGCTGCCTGTGTTTGTATGATGTGATTACTCTATGTAGGTGCTGCTGAAGGCAGCCCTTGGCTGGGGCAGCATGTGTGGCTGGTCGTGTCCGTGACCTGCGTGTCTCTGGGTTACATGCTCAGCTTCCCTACTGGTTGGACCTTCAGGGGGGCAAGTAGGAGCCATGTCCCTCAGCCTAGGCAGAGATCCCTGGTCCCTGAGCACTGGGCTCCAGTGGCTGGGTTCAAGCAGCTGGAGGAGGTGGCCCTTTACTTAACAGGGTCTAGGAGCAGCAAAGTTCTCTGCTTATCTTGAAAAAGAGCAGTGTCACCTCTTGTATGTACACCTTTGGGCCCTCTCACTGTAGTAGCAAATGTTAAGGTTGTTATTTGGCTTTTGTTTCCATAGGGAGTCTAAATGCTCTGTGGTACTGCCTTGCTGTATCCCTCGGAAGTGAACATTGGCCTTATCTTTGTTCTATGTATGATGTGCTGAAGGGTGAAGGGAATATTATCATATAGAGGTTAAAGGAGTTATCCAAAAATCCCGAGAGACTTCGTGTCCCAAAACTCATCCTGGCTTTCCTACATCATGGGGCTGTTCCCCTTGCATTAACTGAGCTTGCTGAAGGGCTGGATATCCGTTGCTGGAGCTCAGCTTGCAGCGGTTCATGCTCGTGAGATATCACAGTGCTGATAAAGGTGAAACTGGTGCAGCTGGAAACATTACTTCTGCAGTGTGTCCAAACTGGGGCTCCTTTCTGTTTTCTCATGTAAACAGAGTAGTGGAAAGAGAAGAGTAAAGGTGAGCAAGAGAGACCTGTGGGAACTGGAGGAAGTTATTATAGAAGGAGGCAGTGGACAGTCTTTTGCAAAGGTAATGGTAGAGGGAGTCAGAGGTGAGCCACTAAAGTTAGGAGGGTAAAGGAGATCAGAACCCCCCCAGTACATAAAGTTACTTGTGCTTTCTATCGTATCCTAGTTCCCATTGCACCATTTATGCCAATAGACTGGTAATAGGATTACAACCTAAAATGATATGTGTATGTCAAAAAGTGCTCGTGGCCACGCTGCTAATGCCACCTACAAAAATAAGTACGTTCACAGTATTTTCCAGATGTTGTTATGCCATGGACACATCAGGACAGGCACACAGAAGTTCTCAACTAAAGCACTTAATGCTCCTTCCAGCTGCCAGTGAACCTGCATGTAAGCAGGCTGGAAATGTCTTGGCAGTCATTTTTGGCATCCAGTAATAATCACTGAGGAGTGAAAAGAACTTGTCTGTGTCCTTCATATATGTTTTGGTGGCATCCTTAGCGAATGGGAACTTGTGAGGTTGCACTGAGCTTGATCCCATCTCAGCTCACTTGACAACCAGCTCATAAGGAAAAAGGGAAAAGGCTGCCCTGCTTGTTATGGCAGTTCTGTAAGTGAAAGCCTTAATATGCACACTGCCTCTTAAAGGTGGGGTTGAGGAGGAGAGCACAGATGCCAGTAGCAGTCTGGACTCAGGGTGCAACTAGAATTTAGCTTTTCATGCCTCTGTGGTGGTCAGGAGTAGGAGAAAGATCCAGCCTCAGTCTGCTGAGACTCCTGCACATCCCCAGGTACGTACAAACAAACAGGCCTACCGCGCTCCCCTGCCACATCACCCCATAAATATAGCCAGATATTCTGCTGACACCTGTTAATATCATTTCCAAACTAGTGGAACAAGGCACAAACCTCAGCGTGAGACAAGGACAGAATCTCAGAGATACCCGTTTTCTCCTGGTCTGTGGCACATCTGTCAGCCACTCAAAAACCAGGCCTGCCACTGTGAGACCAGCTGTTTGCACAGTATGATTGTGAGCCTGCCTTAACTACTCCTGTACCAAGAGCTCCCAAGCAGTGCAAAAAATGGCACTGTCCATAGCAGGAAAATCTCAGAGATTACAGGAGTGGGAAAAAAAAAAAAAAAAAAAAAACCAGTAACATCTGTTCAGTATTTAAAGTGGAAACAAGCATCTCACTTGATGAACAACAGACTGTTTTGTGGCTGGTAAATTTTGTATATACTCAAAAATGTCCCTTGGGGTGAGGAAGGAAGGATGAGTGAACTCCTTTTAATTATCTTGTGCGTGTTCTGACTTAATTATTGGGAAATTAAGCTCCAAGGAGGCTAGGGATGGCAGCTGCAAGACCATGGCCTGTGACTTTCTCCATCCTGGGGATGGGACTGAGGTCGGTGGGGTGGATGCTCAGGAAAGCTTCGGGGAGAGCCTGGCTGTGGGGAGACCAGGACAGCAGTCCACCAGGTGGCACTTCCGTCCTCTTCAAAATGGAGTCTTCCCCTAACAACACGAGATAGCACGGTCCCAGTGGAGGTGCCAGCATCCTGTTGATGGAAAACTTCTGCCCCCATCGCTTGTCTTCATGAAAGCACCTATCATATACATTTGCCTAAGAGGGACTCCTCAAACGCTTTGCTTAAATCCCCGGAAGTGATTTTACCATCTTTGCTTACTTTGGACTCAGGAATACCTGTGCAGCACCCCCAAAGTTGCTGGGTTTCGGTGGAGGGTGCAGATAGCTTCAGGGTTTGCTTTAACACTTACCATCCATCAAAAGGGCACTGGATTAAGTTGATTTCAGTGTCCTTGCTGCTTCATAGTCACAGTAGCTAAGTGGCAGGGAAGAGTCACGTTCAGTTAGTGGATCAGTAATGAAATATTGTGATTAATCGGTGAGTTAAATACTTGTTTTAATTTTTAAGAAGTTGGACATAATGTTTCTGTGGGTCAAGGGTCTGACTGCTCTGGAGTCATTCACTGCAGAGCAAAAGAAAAAAGAATGTTACATATTTGGCATAAAAAGTACACAGAGAGAGCTTGGCAGGCACATCTGTGGAAAGGCTGGTATTAATGCCTGTAGGTGGCATCAACGCAGCATGTAATTGCAATGCTACAGATCACCTGCAATGTGAGCCAGTTTGGCCACTCAGTAGGTCTGCAGTAAAGTTGAAGCCAGTTTTTTTTTTTTTTTTTTTTTTTTTTTTTGNTTTTTTTTTTTTTTTTTTTAAATTAGAGTGCTTATTATAGAATATCCCAAGGATGTTTTTCTAATTTAGATGACAGAAAGCATATTGAACACCTCTTTGTTTCTGCTTGGAAGTGAAGAATGTTAGTTTTGTTTATTTTCTTGAAAAAGCTTTGAGTGCCTGCAAAATCCTTTATTGCACTCCACATCACAGTCCTGAGTTCACTGGAAAAATCCAGTTGCCTTACAGCCTGAAACAGCCAAACACCTGGGTGGACCAGGTCAAATAGGTATTTTCTCTGGAGTAAGAATAAGCCTGTGCTACAGATAACTGCACGTACAATCTGTGTTAATAAAACAAGAAATATGTAATATTCTCATCGCTGTTCTGAGAACTGCTGCACACTGCATCAGGCACTGTCATCTCTGGGCACATCTGCGATGGTCATGGTTGGCTGAACAATTTTATTACTTACATTGAGTCTGAGAACTTTTAAATATACATTCAAATTATTTTTTTTTTTTTCTTTCCAAGGAAAATAATGCAAAAATCTTCAGATAGTCCTTTTTAGCATTTTGGCCTTTTCCGTCTCCATGACCCTGTCTCCTAAATGATGCCAAAATCACTTTGGAAGGTTTTAATAATAGATAGGAAGTGTACTGAGATCCTTGCTGCAGGCTGCTCTGTAAATATGAAACGTTACGGTTAATAATACGGGCCTGGGCGACAACATGAATTACAGAGGGTGCCACGGTGCACTCCCAGAGCTTTCCAAGCAGATTCTAAGGTAAAATCGGCATGAAATTCACTTTTGTGCTCTGTGTGGAAAACCTAGTGTCTGTTGAGCGCTGGGGTGATTCTGTATTCTGTGGTACCACTTCCCTACAAAACTGAGTGGTGTCTGATCTAGCAGAGTAGGAAGAGCTGACCACTGAAGTAAGTCGTGCTCAGTGTCAGGTCAGCTAGTGACAGACGTCTTGATCTGAGGTGGAAGGACTGATTTAGGGATGGGGGTGCCACGCTGGAACAAGAAGTTACCTCTGTGCACTGTCAGATATTTACAGTGTGACCTTGAGGAAGACAATTAATTTTACTGTTTCTTGAGTTCTTCGTCTGGAACAAAAACATAAAACACCACAAAAACCAGGAGTAACATTTTCCCTTCTTCCCAAGGCTGTTTTGAGGATAACTATATTAATTAGTTGCCTGCTTAGAGGTGGGTGTAATAGGCTGAGGTAGCTAGAACACCGCTCTTATCTCTACTGACAAGTCCTGGTCAGTATCATGTCACCTAAATCAATTTTTGCAGGTGATTAAACACAATTAAATGTCTATGTTAAAACCACCTCTAAGATCAGCTTTACTGAACTGAGATGAAAGTGTTGATAGATTCTGAGCTGCTTTTATTAAAAGAAGTGTTAATGAGATCCATACAGAGCTGACAGAACAAATTCCTTTCCCACAAACCCACTATTATCTGTAAAGCTAAAAGATGAAATTAGAATTCTTTTTTTAAACTACAGAACAGTCATCTCTCCCCCTTTTTTTTTTTTTTTTTTTAAGTGTTAATGATCCCTGTCTTTAGCTAACTTGCTAACATTCCTTTGGCAGCTTTACCAGTTTCTGCTGTTCAGCTTAAGGTTTTTATTTTTTTGTTGCAGTATATAAAGAATTTTTTGGACAGATTCTACATTTCACTTGAAAGAAATTCAGATTTTGCTGTGGACACCATAGCTGGTCAGCAGCTGTGGGGAAGGAAAAGGAACAGGACAGCATCTGGAACCATTCTCTTTTGTTTCAAGTTCTGAGCAAGTCCTCGCTAAATGGCAGATTTCTGTTAGATAAAAATCTGTCCATCTGCAATCACGGGCATTAATTCAAATCCTATAATGACAGTAATAATAATGATAATTGCTCGTAACAGAGGACAGTCCTGTGGCCCGTGTGAAATGAATTTGGAGGATCTGTGCTTAATTTTCAGTGTGTATGGCTCTGTGCTGTTGGACAGCCATTAAAATCAGTGGGACTCTTTCCAGCAGCTTCCCTGGCCATTGGCTGGGACCCTAAATGGTCTGTTACAGCAGGGGAAAATTAGCATAGCTGTTGGCAGTTCAGCAGCTGGTGACTGAATAGATACACTGAAATCCCCTTTTACCTTTCCAGACTGAAACTGGGAGAGTCAAGGGGTGCAGAGGAGGGACGCTGTGCTGGTTAATAGCAGACAACTGCCCTGTTCTCCCTGGGTGAGAGCTTTAGGGCTGATGTATTTCAGGCACTTGGTATTTTTCAATATGAGATGTTCTAGTATTACCCACCTGGGTCCAGACAGCTGCATATAAAAAAATAGCTGTTGTATTTGTAGAAAGCTAAGCATGCTTATGGGAGACTGGAACTCAGTTTCAAGGCAGGTGTGGGGTCCGTGCCATTGGGACATGTTATATTGTCTGGTCCTACTGCAGGAGCTTTGTGCAATCACACCGTTTATGTTATAACAACTCTCGGTGCTCTGACGTTAATCAGTGATGCTGGAAGGGCTCCTCACTTCTTTGGAAGTGAAGGGGGAACCCATGAGACCTTTGCAGAGGAGCTGCTGGAGAAAACTTTCTGCCTTTTGGCTCATCTCTTCCAGCACAGCAGACACCACCAACCAGCAGCACCGATCTCTCCCATGGGCCCACCCTTTGAAGAAATGCATGAAATGGATTTTCAGCTCTGGATTTTCCCAGGTTACCATTTGGGGATTTTCCTGGGCTGTTCTCATGCCCAGACATTATTCCTCTGAGTTCTGTTCCACCACACAGCAAAAACACAAGATCTTCTCGAAGAACTTACAGCCATAACAAAAGTGGAAAGCAAAGATGTGAGCCAAACCAACAGGAATTCCCACTCCTGTGCTGAAGAGTGCTTCTTCACCATGAGTCCTAGCGGGACAGATCAAACAGGTACAGGCAGAAGGCTCTCATCCTTGATTTAAAACCACAGGCAGTCTGTTTGCCTTCCCTGCGCTGTAAAAGCTAGCAGCAATCCCCCACTGCTTTCAGCATGATGCACTCTACCATGAGAGAGGAGTGCTTCGTTGTGCGTCGCCTTATGCATTAATTCATTTAATTGCACATTCATTATGTTTATTCATGTGACAAACTGGCACAGCACAAGGGTTACCTTCAGGATTTATTTTAGATACAAAATTAAACAAAGTAGTAATAATATCATTCAATACCACCTATCAGCCGTACATAGGGAAGTTGTTATTTGTGTGTTAGTGACATTTTTTACGAGCAGGTCTCTGACACTGCTGTGCTCTCTGCTTTGCCACTCTCAAGGGTGCTGAAGATGTTCCTGCCTTTGCCTACAGAAATCATTGCTGAGCTCTGTTGGTGCCTGTGTGCCCCTGCCAAAGATGTGTGAAAAGTTTAAGAAGACAGATATTCACAGGATAGTGCAGGCTGAGGTTTTAAAGGAAATTACTAGGCTTTGGGGTCTTGTCTGGTTGCATTCATTTCCCTCTCTGGTTCCCTGCCCACAGAGTCCTTCCGTTCTTTTGACTTTTCTAAACCTCAGAAGAAAGGGAAATAAGTCCTGTGCTCCCTCCCTCCTTGCTCGTGTCTCTTTACAGATTAAGCCAGGAAAAGTGAAGAGTCTGGGGCTTGTATTCTCACCCCAGGCACTGCAGTCTGGATGACTCACCCACACGGATGGGCACTTTCCCAGCTCTTCAGTGAAGCAGGAGTGGTGCTGAATCCCAGAGAGAGAGATTGCTTGTTCAGGTTGAGCAGCTATTAACAAAGACTGCAGAGTTTTAAATAGTGTGAATACATGAAATCTCTTCTTCCCCTTCAGTTAATTAGGCCTTGCTTTCTTTGTATGTCAAAAACCCTGTTGCTCTTCTCTTACCCGGACAGTTTGTGGTTGCATATAAAACCTGACATAAACAGCCAGCCCAGAGAGCGAACAGAGCCTCATCTCCCGTGTCTTCCTGTCCTGTGGTTCTGCTGATTTTGTCCTGCCATATGCATGAGCTTTTCTCATGGCTGGGCACTTTCTGATTCACTCTCCAGAGAGATTTCTCTGAGAGCTGATAACATTTCTTCTCCACCCTTCCTCTTGGGCTGTAGAGAAGCCTAGCTATGGAGAAAGATGTTAGACAGAGGAGCTAATGCCACCAGCTCTAGGGACATCATGGACCAACAAAGCACTGGGCCGGGGCTTCAAACACTTTGGCACAGGTGGCTGGAGGGCAGAGGACTGCAAGTCCATGTTTGCGGTGTAGCAGCTGCTCTCCCTGCCTGCACTGCCCCTGACTTACAGCAATTTGCATGAACTAGGTGGTTTTTTCCTCTCTGGCAGCACAGAGGAGTTAAGGACAACGTGAAGCCTTACGTGCTTTCCACAGCATCTCTCGCATTCTTTCCTCTTGCAGAAAGGAAACTGGACTTAAAATCTGTGGAGCTCTCCAGGATGAGGGAAGCTGAGCATGAGGTTTCTGGCAGGCTGCGGAGGAGTGAGCAGAGTCTGTGTGGAGAAAGCAGAACTTGGGAGCCCAAGCAAGGAGCTGGACCCTCAGTGTCCAGACCTTTAGCTGACACCAGTATCAAGCACATACTGCTCACAAACACTAATAGTATTGTTGAGGGGTTTGTTAGGAATTGCCTTTGTAGTACCCTGGCAGTGAAAGACATTTTTTTGGAACACCTTCAGACATGCAATCATTAATTATTTACGTTGCAATAAGTGACGTGAGGTCCCAGTAAACCATGACCTGTACATACAAATGCACATACGCACACAGACACACGGTCACACAAGCTGCTTCCCTACGTTATTCTCTAATGACATGGTGTGAAGAAAGCCACAGAAGAAATCCATAAATATTGCTTGAGGGCTCTGCTCTATTACTGGTGAAGTCAGGGGTCTCTACCTGATGATAGTGAGAGCAGATGTAGCCGTGGGATATTCCTGGGGCACATGGTGCTGTGGGATGGAGGCAGGAAAGGAGAGAAGTTCGGAGCAGAGTGGAGGTGAAAGCTGTGTGCTCTGCAGCACCAGGTCCAGCTCTGAGCTCATCAAATGTGACAGGAATGGGCCTTTGGAGCTGCTTTCAGCCCTTCAGTGTTAGGAGCCCTCAGAAGCAGATATCTCACTTTCAGACATCTGCTTTAGCACAGACGGATCCTACCCTGTTCTCCGTTGCTGCTTCTCTCTTTCAGCAGGGATGGGCCAGTGAGAAGCAGATAAAAATTGCAGCTGTTGCCAGAGAATGTGAACCCAAACCAAAAACTAAGGCCTGTGTTGCTAGGAAACACTCTGCCTCTTACTATGCATCACCACTGTTTGCATGCATTCACTCTTCTATTTTCGTATTATTATTCTTTGTCTCGGACCCAGTAAGAAAGCCCTGCTGGCAAATGGCACAGAACCCGGTCCTCTCCAGGTCAGCTGGGCTGATCTAAACCCACACCCACAATGGGTTAATTCAGCCTCTAACACCAGACCCCTGGTGCGAGTGGGTTCAGTTATTTCATTTTTTTTCCATTTTACCCTACAGAAAACTGGCAGAATTTGCATACCCCGTTACGCGTGAGCACACAGCAATCAAGGACTGTTGAGCTTTGGAGGACCATGCATGGTGTCTTGCCTTCTGCTTTTTCAGCCTCTTGTGGAGGTTTCTTCCTTGTACCCATGCTGTTTCCTCTTAAATGTCTTAAGGAACAAATTCACTTGCTTGCAGGTGTCTGACCATATCCACAGGGAAACCTGGGCAAAAATTAATCCTGCTAAAATTCTTTTTTTTTTTTAGGACAAGCTGATAGAAGTACCTCTAAGCTGAGATTTTGTGTCAGTGCTAGGGAGATCTATTGATTTACTATGTTTGAATTTAAGTCAATGGAGTTCAGTCAATACTCCCAATGGAGCAGAGATTAAGTTCTCCATTGATTTTGAGTGTGGCCGACACCGGCAGAGTTTGTGATTTATAAGCACGAGATACATTGACGTGAGGCAGGTTTAAATCACTCCAGCCACAGTGCACAAGCTGCCTCCAAGATCTTCTGAGATTTAGGCTGGGAGCTGGAGTGGGCTTCCAGTGATGCATTCCCAGCCTTCTGATGGTTGCAGATATGTGAGTCCCCCTGGCAAAACGTGGCATGCAACTGCATCCTCCTGCAGTTCTGTCAGAAGCTGAGGTTTAGCAAAAATCACCTTGTAATATCGTACAGAGGTGTTTGGCACCACCTGCAGCATCCATAGGCAGCATCCTGGCCATAAAACCATCTTGGCTTTCCTGGAAGCTTCTCGTCATTCATCTTAGTGGTGAACGAAGGAGGCAGGGACCCTGCAGATAACCCTTTTTATAATATATTACAGAATAAAGCCAAATCCTGGAAAAACAGTCTGAATCTGTGTTTTTAAAGTTGGGCTGTAGTGCACAAAGAACAGAATTAATGTGTTTCGATTTGCACTTTCAATCTTACCATGGATGGGAGGATCCGTATAGTGTAAACACATGCTATGCTCTAATTAAAATTAAAGTTTCCAATGCCAGAGTGGTAACAGATCCTGCAGCTATGCAGTGTAAACACAGACGGTTTTGAAGAAGGTGAGGACCTATGTGATTTGCTGAACTTATCCTACCACTTAAGGAAAGTCAGATTGTTCCTTGCTATTCTTGAGTGCTTCACCTGATCTGTATTTGAGATTTACTGAGAGGATTATTCCATACTCCATAGATCCTTACTGTTTGGGAGTTATTCTTGAACAAGCCTGCATTTTCTCTCGCTTGTTGTCTTTGCAGCAGCTTGCCACAAATACTCAGTCTATTGGGCTTTAAAAGCCATCGTAAATTAAAATGTAAACTATGTAACCTCTTTTGATACATCACTAAATTCTTCTGATACATCTCTGTCCACCTTGGTGTAATATATTTTGCCAAAATCCAAAAGTATCCAGGGCTTTCACCACCTCATCTTACTCTGCTAAGCTGACCTTTTCAGAGGATTTCAATACAATTGGAGCTCTCATGTCTTTTATTTTTGGTCAATAAATATTTTACCCTGACATGTTTTGTTGTTGTTTGGCATTCTTCAAATCCCTTGCAATTCAGTATTTATACAGTGGATGGTCACACAACCAGAAAATCTCACTAGCTGAGGACATTTTGCTTGTTTGAAGGAATTATTTGCCGTGTATACAGGTAGGGCCCATAGAGCTTAATGTTAAGTAGAGAAATTGAAGGTACAGGAATGTTGGTGGAAGGCCATAATACAACTCATAATAGGACAGCAGAGTGCTTGGTTGTGGTTCTACCACAGAAAGCCCTTATGTCCCTGCCCGGAGTCAGCAGAATCCCTTCCAACCCCACCGGAAGGGAGCGTGCCGTCTCCTAGCCTGGGTTTCACTGCCCGGGAGAGGTGTGGGTGGCGGCAGGACAGGCTCGTAACTGAATCCTGAGTGAGCAGCTTCAGCCATGGTGGGCAGGATCTGAGCTGGTCCCGAAGCCTGAGAATGGCAGCAGATCCCTCAATGCCAAGACAAAGCCTTCGTCTGGTTGAACCATGCTGGAGAAAGTAAGACCTACTTTTTACTAGCTGGAGGAGTAAAACAAAACATGATGCAGTACTTAGGAAAAAAGCTGCTTCATGTGTTGGAAGCCCTGGAAACAGGCTGCTATTTCCATAGTTCAGTGCCACATCATAAGGAGTCAGACTGCATTTGCTTCAAATGCAGTGGTTACTTGTGGGCAGGCTTTCTATTTCAGTGCACTGGGGTTAATGAACTCGTGATGCTGTAATTTTCATAGGCACTGATGCAGTCCCTGGTCAGCCCTGTGAGCAGGCTTTGTGCCTGTTTTTTCCTCAGAGAATGAACCAAACAGCAGGATCCTTTTATTCTTTTTCTTAGGTGTAACTCAAAGCAGAATTACTGAGATTTGGCAAGGACCAGGGAAAGAATGGGAAGAGAATCAGGGTGCCTATCTGTAGCACAACCAGCAGGGAAGAAAAGATCCTTGGCTGTAATCCCAGGAGTAATGAGCAAACTTCTAACATGCTACAAATGAAAAACCACCTAAAAGTTCACATCTGACTCCTGTCAGTCTTGTGTTGTCTGGTAAAACTGGATTTGAATCACTAGCCTGAGCATACATCTCTATCATGATTTAGGAAGCCCCGGGATACTCCGTGGGACTACCAGCCTGGAAGGATGTGCATCGGCTGGACGGAGGTCTTGTGTCTTGTCTACCTCGCACTGCATGAGATGGATGTGCTGAGGTCTCTGAATCAAGCCCGTCTTCCTTGGTTTCTCAGTAAATTTTCAGTATTTCCTGCCACAAACATAAGTAGACAGATAGATGGATAGAAAATACAGATATTTGTGAGATATTTTGGTACATCTGCTCCAAACAAGGAGGCGCACAACTACATGGAAGTTAATGTGTTAAATGTGGCTGAGGCGCTCCAATGAGCAGGCTAAGACCCTGAACAGGTTTGTGCTAATGCACTGTATTTCTGTTACAGCCCAGCTGGCTTATCCTTCCCTGTTTGGAGAGCTAAATCCACCTGCCCACAGGTGCAGACCTTGCACAAAAGAGAGAAGCATTGAGTTCGTAGGGACAGCTCTCTGGTATCTCTGGTCTCACTTCTCTAGGGAAAAGAAGTTCATGCATGTTGAGGGTGACAGAATCATAGGCCATCAGAAAATAGAGACCCTTGAAATGATAGTCTCTGATATCAATGATAGTTGATGTAATTCTGTTGGCTTCAGCGTCAACTCCGTTGTCCGTTGTTTTCACTGAATTCACTTGTAGCCCAACATTTAAAATCCGCTTGAGATGGTTCACCTAGTTAGCACCCAATTAGGGATCTTCTGCTGTCTTCTTGTCTTTCCAGATTCCCCAAGCTGACCTAGAAAAAATCACAACTGCATTCAACTGAAAAGTTAAAAATGGTGATATTTCCTCCCTGAGAAAGAACTAAGAAAGCAATCTTTCCTGTAACACAGAACTTTCCTTTCTAGGCAGTCTGAAGAAAAGCAAAGTGAGCACTAGAGCCACTGAGAGGCACCAGATTTCTTCTCTTCATTCACTAATTACCAGTTATCAGTTAAGCTGCCTTCCTGATGCGATCTGCCTCCACCTTCAGCTGATGAAGTTCCACCATCTGCTCTGGGACACACTGCTTGGGGCGGGTTGGTGCATTTTGCCTCACGGTAGCTCATTAGCAAGAAACTGAGTAGGGTTTATGGCCTGAAGTGTAAAATCTTAGGTTTGGGGTGGCTGGGTCTCAGCTGGTAATGAACCAAGGCCCTGCTTTAGTGTTAATGTTACTTGTCTTTCAGACGTGCTCTGGTGCAAAGTTAAATCCATGTTCCTCATCCCTTCCAGCTTGTTAAGATTTTCTTGCACTTCATAAAAGAGTAGGGTATTAACTTTGGGGACCTGGCCAAACACACCTTATTTGAAACTTTCTGCCTACCTCCATTTTCCTCCCAAATTTATCAGAGCAAGATAATCTGCGTTTCCTGTCCTACTGGAAAGAATCACTTTGCAGTGAGGTAAAGCTATGTACAAAATACACAAATATGTACTTCATGGCCAAAGCATTTCAATAAATAAATGAAACTCTCTGCCTAAACTTTGCAAAGTACCAGTTTTCCTTGAGGCCAGGAACATATATTTATTGTGGGGTAAGTGTTTAGATCTCTTTTCGAGACGTCTTGTCTGCTCAGCCCTGACTTCGTTTCCCTGAGGAGTGACCATGGAGCCCAGTGTCACATGAGGATGGGCTCATTGTTGCCACAAGTCAAATGAGATCAGCAAAGCCCCAAAATTTCCATCTTCCCATGGCTTGTTGGGGGTTCCTAAGCAAAATGATTTAGCGGGAAAAGATCTCAAGTCACATACATGCTTCAGGAGCAGTTTTAAAATTAGGGGAAGGCAAATATTCACTCTGGAAATGCTTTGTGTACCAGGTGGGGTGCCCACACCCAATTAGCTGATGCAGAAATAGCTGCCACCAGCCTGCAGCATTCTGGAGCAGTCTCGTTCCGTAAGTCAGCAGCCCAAAAAGCTATTTTTTCCCTTCTGCTGAGACCACTGTTTGGTGGACTCTGGCAAAAGAGGGGCCTTCTGTCTCTCAGCTTCACATGATGAGAGAGTCTTTAGCCCACCTACAGCAGATCTAGTGGCATAGAGGGAAGTTGTGAAGTAATGGTTACTGGCAAGTGGGCCACAGAGGAGGATTCTACCCAAAGGACACAGGCTGGGATGTGACCTGGCCGTGCTCGTGGCTATGGATGGAGGAGCAGTGCCTTGTTGGGAGCATTGAGGCGTGCAGCATGCTGAGCTGAGCCGAGAGCTACTTGGACGTGATACTGTTGTCAGTGGCTGCTTCCCCGCAGCCTTTCTGAGGGTTTTCTGCAATCTGAGCAATTCCCATGGATCTCAAAATGCAGCTATGAAATTAGTAGCTTTTCAAAATAATTAAAATCCTGGGAGACAGCGTGCGGAGCAAGGTGGGGCAGACCCAACACTGGGCAGCTTTCTGGCCAGCCAAGTTTGGCATTTTATTTGCTAAAATCCACCTTCTTAATAGCCCCTGTCTGTGCCTGCCCTCTCTGTCTGCTTAACACCAGCTCCAGAAGGTCAGCAGTTTTAAAGCTGTTTGGGTGTAGGAGATGTGATGTGTTGGTCGCCTCTGGAGCCCAGCAGTCTCAGCTGCTCCTCTGCCACACAGTCACCCACGCTTGATGCAGATAGATCCATTTGCAATAAGATTTTCAACCTTGCTGCTTAAATTTGGCTGTTATTTTCATATTTGAGGCATGTAAATAAATGGCCAGATTTTCCAAGCCTGAAGCACCTTGAGTGTGCCAGTGACTTTTGTTCTTGCCAAATATTTGTTCTTGAAGGTAGAGCAAAACACACCCACGCTGTGGTTTGTCATGACCTGATTATATCACTGTGAAGTTGAAAGTGAGGGGAAAACAGCTATTTAAAATCATTTTCACAGAAATCAGAGCATTCTGTGGAAGCAAGACAGCTGCTAGATACATTTTGGGCTCGGTTGGGCAGCCAGCTGCAGCCTGCAGAGCCCAGCCCCATGAGTCAAGTGGCAGAAAACTGCACCTGTGAGCTGTGTGTATAAGAAAAAAGGATGTTTTCATGATGGAACTTGATCAAACGGGTGAAACCTGGAGTGTGGAAGTGGTACGGAGGTGAAATGGCAACAGGTCTGTCATGGACTGGCTCATGGTCTGTGCTTAGGGAAATTTCCAAATGTCTGTAAAAACGACAACCCTCTGTTAAAACTTGTGTAGATGGGTAACTTTGCCCACTGTCTAAACTTCTGGATAATTAGTTTTAATGAATATTACAGTGATGCCTTTGGATCGTTGCCGGTGAGGGTTAAACAAGGAACTGAGTCAGCAAAATGCCTGCGGAGGCAGGAGCAAGCGCCGCCATCTGCGTTTTGTTCAGCACTGTAAGCAAATGTTAAACAAGTGCATTGCTCAAACACACACGCGTATTTCAGCCTGTTGTCCCCAGCTGTCTGTGTTACACAGGCAGTCAGCACAGCATTGAAAAGCTGACCCAGCAATCAAGGGCTCAAATTTTGCTGTGGGAGATGAGGCTGTCGATCTCACTGTCGATTGCTGTGGCTCCTAGGTTCGATGATTGAATTTTTGTTAAGTCACCTGCTTCTACCTGAGGTGAATTTTGTGCAGTTAGAGGCTGGATGTTGTTCCTTGGTTTAATAGAGGGTTTAGCCACAGGCTTCACTCTCCATTTTCCCAAGCATCCAGCATGAATATTGCAAAGCAAACAAAGCCAAGCTATGTGCAGACATAGCCAAAATTAAACTGAGAATAGCAAAATGGTTGTGAACCTTGTCTGGAGTATTCATCTGGCTCAGATCAAGGCCATGGCAAGTGCAGCTTCTATTTAGATTTTTTAAACATTAGCTCCCAAAAAGCAAAGATCATTTACCAAAGTGATCATTTAATGAGGTGTATTTGTTTTGGTACTCTTTTTTTTCATTAAAAAAATGTTTTTCACAAGAAAGATGACTTATTTATACGGAGAGAAAAAGAGGAAGTGTTTTTTTGTCATATAAATGAAATGTTAACATTTTTGAAGTGTTTCTATAAAGCACCCGAAGGTTTACAGGGAAATACAAACCAAAATGCAATTATACTTTTCAAAAATATCTCATTATGTTTCTCTTTTAAGTTGATTTTTTTTTTTTTTCGTTACTTACAAATTGTTACAGTGTTGAGATGAAGGTCAGGTTTAGTTCAGCAGGTGTACAGAATGCAAAGAACAATGTTTGGCTGGATGCCTACGGGAGGGGGTCTTTTCAAGCCTAACGGAGGAAAGAAAGGAATTCTGCATCAGGAATTTCTGAGGGTGATTTTTTGCCTGTATGAGATGCGTCCATAGTTCCTGATGGCTCTCAGACCTATGGATTAACTCCCAGACCTATTGGCCATGGAGACTTGGTCAGTGAAGGACTCTGAGTCAAAGGAATTGGGGGAATTTATACTGAAAGTTATTTGGCACACTGTAATTAGCATAGTCAAGCTACAAGAGAGAATTCGAAGGGTCAGAGATGGTGACGGTGCCTTGAAGTAGCATCTATTGTATTTTTTAGGTGGATATGGGTAGGGTTCAGAGAAGAGGTCAAAGATCCTGGAAATCAGCTGTTCCTGCTAGAGAAAAACCTCCAACAGACATTGGGGATTGAGGAGAAAGAAGATCATGAACAAAAGTGGAGAGGGCATGCAGCAAGGGCAGCTATTGCCTTGGCATCCTCCACAGGACCCCTCATCCAAGGGCTCAATGACAAGACGCTCCAGATATTGCTCCCTTCTTTTGCACGTCCCATTTCTCCATGTCTTCCAAGCTGAGTTCAGCTCACCAGTGCCTGAGGGCAGGTCTGTGCTGCAGCCCTGCTTGGCCGTATTCGCACGCTGCAAAGGCAGAAGGGCGATGGATGCCATCTGCACAACAACGAGCCCGTTCCCAGCGCAGAAGGCCAGAGAGCAGCTTTGCTCTCCTCATGATCCTAATTAGCCATCTGTGGTGTGTGACTGGAGGGGGTCTGGCTCAGCCAGCGGAGCAGGAAGGGGCAGACAGAGGATAATGCCCCGAATGCAGCTTGCTTGGCTGATGCCACAGCCTGCCCATTGCTGCAGGGAGCAGGAGCAGAGCGGGGGAGCAGCCAAGGGGAGGCTGAGACCCCCCTCCACATGCCAGTTGTGCAGAAGCTGGGAAAACCAGAGCTGTTGGGGGAAATCCCTGCAGGTACAGAGGCTGTCAGCATAGGCATTTCCAAAAGGTCTTCTGGCAATCTGCTGCAGCTGTGTGCCAGCCTGTGCAAGCTGCACATTGCCCTGCAGCAGGCCAGGGACTGTTTCTGCACATCCAGATCCAGCGCTCACCAAGTCCCAGCACGGTGTGTTGTGAACTGGTTGGGTGCT
Organism: Alectura lathami; assembly: GCA_013399715.1. NCBI lineage: Eukaryota > Metazoa > Chordata > Aves > Galliformes > Megapodiidae > Alectura > Alectura lathami. Next base: position 253,262 of record VXAV01001663.1, read on the forward strand.
GGATCAGGCCATGAGGGTCCAGGAATACACCTGCACCTTTCTTTTACTCCTTGAAGGTGACCTGCCTTTTAGGGTAAAATGAGCCATCAGGCAGGCCTATGTTATTTTAAAAGGGCTGCACTGAAGCTGACATGCTTCTTTGTAAATTCAAAAGAAATCTCTCTATAAAATAAATGGAGCTAAAGAAGTGTTTAGCCATTGCTCTTTTGTTTTACATAGCTCTCTGATTGCTGCATGGTCACACGACGTTAATATTGGTGAGTGACAGTAAAAAGTGGAAAATTGCTGTAAATGTATAAAGTTGTGAAAGGTGGTTGTGCCATTGAGGAAAGCGCAGAACATAAACGAACCTGGTTGTATGCGAAGTGTCGGTTATATTAAAGTGCCCTTCTGGCTCAGGAGCTTCAAGTAGCAGTAGCTCATGAAAGGCCATTTAAAAATAATAATATGGTTTTTAATCTTGAGTCCTTTAAACTAGAGACAGAAGCGATTCCGCTCCTGTCTCAAGGACAACCTATGTTCAGATGGAAGGTTTGTTTCAGTTGCTGTTGAGCCAGGTGACAGGCTGATACACTTAACTTTAAGAATAAGGCTCTAAATCCACCTCAGGAACGACTCATGCTTGCTATAAAAGCACTCATATTAAGCCTTGCTCAGATTTTCCCAGGTCTCACTGATGGAAGAAAATGGCTCAGCTGGAAGATTATTAAGTAAACATTATCATCTAGGCTGTACTCATTTCAACAGCAGCGTCGGGACCTGGCTCACAAGAGCTGCTGGCTCCAGGACCCAGGACTTCAGACTTGGTTGGTCTGAGTATTATTTGCACTGCTTGAAAGCAGAAAATCTGTGCAAGGGCTCTTGATTGTTATTAAGAGTACATGCATGCATCCATCAGGCTTCTGCTATCATCCCATGTTTTGTTCAGAAATGCTGCAGCAGGGTGGCACAATTTGCTGAGAAGGATTTAAGTTTAGCCCTTCATTGCCTTCCAGGTTTTGGAAGCTTTTTTTTTTCCCCAGCTACTCAGTGTCCACCATGAGTCTTAACAGGATAAGCATTATCATAGCCCTCAACATGACAGCCTGCCCTGGGAAGACGAAAAGGGGCATACTTGGTGAATATCTCCAACTGATCATTTAGTCCTGTGGGGTTATAAGTGGAGCAAGGAAGGAGGTTTTCACAACTTCTCAGGAGCAAGATATTGGAGCTCACTGAACAGACCTGCTCAAGACTTTCTGAAATCAATGGAATAGTATTGTCTTTTTGAAAAAATAGACATGTTTTGTGTAATACTTGAGCTATAGGGCAAGTTGGAATTCGTAAGCATCAAAACATGATTATGTTTTAAAGGCATCAAAACATTTTAAAATTTCAGAAAATGGTTAAAAATACTCAAAAATCTTCCTGTGATTATTTTAAAACTAGGTTACTATTAAGTATCTTTTTATGCTTTGCAGAGAAACACAGAGCATTGCTTTTTATTGCTTTCTTGTTGTGTGTCCAACTAAGCTCTTTAAACCTTCCCTTGGAGCTGGTCCCTCTGCCATCCACATGGCTCTTCTCTGATTTCCCTTCCATTAAGCTCCATCTAAGTGCTGCCAAGCTGTTGCTAGCTTTGTTTCATGGTTTAGATACACTCTTTTCATATCCTACTCATCTTTTCTACAGAACATACATGTCATGCTTATACAGAAAGAGAATATTAAGTAGGGGAAGCCAGAACCTCAGTAGGCCTTTGTCTAAAGTTTGGGCAATCTATAAAAGAGGGACAGCAGGAGGCTAGATTCGGCTCCTCTGAACACCATTTCTGACCCCCGTACTTTGAACACAGTGGGGCTGTACTTGTCATCACCAGCTCAGATTTAACCTAAAATTTACTTTTGCACAACGAACACATTCCTTCTGCCAGCAGTACAGAGGAAGCAGATGCAGGCTGGGGCTTAGAGCAGGATGAGGAAGAGGAACAGCAGGGGAACACCAGCCTACGGACAATGCCAGCAGACAGACACGGTTTTGGAGATGTTTGGAGAATCAGCACTACTGTAAGGGTGCAATGATGAAGAAAGACAGGATGATGTGCTGTAAAACAGGCTCCTTCAAAACGCAAAATGTCTAAGTTCTTGCTGGAAGCATGGGATGCCTGAGCTAAATCTAACCCAATGTCTCCTGCTAAGAAAGGAGTACAATATCAACCACGTGAAGGAAAATTTTCTCTTGAAGGAATTATATCAAAGACAGGTCAAGAGCTGGCTGAAATTCACCTTCTCCATTTACGTGAAATGCACAGCTTGCTGAGGCGTTTAGCCAGTACATTTTAGCTCATCAGTAATTTATGAGGAAATTCAAGAGAAATAAAGCAAGTCTTGTAACTTGTCCTCATAATATCTCATCACACGTAAAACTGTGGTTAGCACACTGCTTGATGGGTACAAGGAGATCTGCTCAAGGGAAATGAACCCTGACTTGTGTCTTCAATGTTAGCTAGAGTGATGGGCTCAAGCCAAAACCAAATATCCCCAAACTGGGAGAAGACTGGGGGCAGGTTTGACTGCTGGGGCTCACAGCTGTCACCTGTTAAGATGTGACCATCAGTTCATTGTGGGATTTCTCCACTTGTGGCAATTTCTTATCTTATTCTTATATTATATATTCTTATATTATTTCTGACCTCTTATGGCCATGAAATCTACCTCTGTATGCGCAGTGCCATCTGTACTAATGGGGTGGCCCCAACTAACCCACTGTCTCTCCGTACTCAAGGTCTTAGCCATGGTGGGCTACAAAGACTTTTTGCTACAAATATCCAGTATTTTTCTGTATGTGTTGAGAGCATCTGAACTCCCTTGTTTAATGCCATCACAGTGAAACACTTGCTAAGACATTGAGTACTCAGGCAATACCATATCTAGCCCCACCATGGGACAGATACTCAAAAACTGAGAGCTAAGATTAAAAGATAACACAAAAAAAAAAACCTCCTAGAGGATTTTACTAATTTCTCTCAGATATTTTTATGAAGCCTAAGGATTAGTAAAGGGAAATGTTCTTATAGGGTACTTGCTTTACCAGAAATGAGAAAGTCTCTAAACTTCTAGAGATGTCTATGTCTAGATTCAAACTGAACATCTTTTGAGAATCCGAATATTTCAGCAGTTTCTTGAAAACAATTTGCCTGTGCCCTTTGTCCTGCAGGGGCCCAGGAATGAATAGAGGCACCAGAAACCCCATGAGAAAGTTTATTCTCTGACATTGGCCCACTCTCATATCCTTAACAAGTTTGTAAAACTCAAATACTCGAACTTCTGAGTGCTTCCTCAGCTTCTGAAGTTCCCTGATGTGAGAGATTCTGTCAGGCTTCCAGTGCTGCAGCACTTAAACAGCTCTCAGTGCTTAATGTCCTACTCCTCTGAGATATATAAGTCCTTTTACCTACCTTTGATAAATTAGAAACTAAGGGACAGAAGCATCCAAAGTAATAACTAGTAAAGGGCTGAAGTGATTTAAAGGTTAGGAGAAAAAACTACTGAACTTTCATCTACTTCCAGCCCAAAGCAGAGCCCTAAACTTTCAGGCAGGCACTATAGTGGCATGTGGAAGAGCAGGGCATCCAGATGGGTGCCAAACAGATCTATCTGAAATAGCTCCATTCCCAGATGTTTCTGTGTCCTTCCTGGATGGAAAAGGAAGGGAAGTTGCTTCATATCAGCATAACCAGTCTTTTATCTCCTGGCACTCGCTGGAAGGGACTACTGAAATTGGTGCTGCCTTCACCTGCTCATGAGAGAAGCAAGATGTGCCTGAGCCAAAGTCATCCTCTTCCGTGTAATACTGTCAGCCAGATGGTATACTTCACTTTATCTGTAGTATTTACAAACCAAGCCGTGAGATATAATAATGAAAGCTCCTGCAACTCAAATTGCACTTTGGGCCTTTCTAAAGCCAAATACTGGGCATTTAAACATGCTGTTGTACAAAACCTGTGACTTTGAAAGGCGTACATAGACAACAGTCCTACCTAAGATATATGAGATCTAGGGGGTTCCGGCTGATGGCAAGTTGAATGTGAGCCAGCAGTGTGCCATGGTAGCCAAAAGGGACAGCTGTACCTTGGGGTGCATCAGGCCCAGCACTGGTAGCTGGGCAAGGGAAGGGATTGTTCCACTCTGCTCTGCCTGGAGCAGCCTCACCTCGAGCACTGGGTGCAGGCGTGGGTGCCACAAGATGAGAAGGACATAAAGCTATTAGAGAGCATCCAAAAGGCTACAAAGGTGCTGAAGGGTCTGGAGGGCAAGACACCCAAGGAGCAGCTGAGGTCCCTCGGTTTGTTCAGCCCAGAGCAGAGGAGGCTGAGGGGAGGCCTCATGGCAGCTTAAAGCTCCCTCCCAGGGAAGCGGAGGAGCAGGCACTGATCTCTGCTCTCTGGGGACAGCAACAGATGGCGAGGGAACGGCATGGATCTCTGTCAGGGGAGGGTCAGGTTGGGGGTTAGGAAAAGGTTCTGCACCAGGGGGTGGTGGGCATGGCACAGGCTCCCCAGGGCAGTGGGCACGGCCCCAAGCTGCCGGAGCTCAAGGAGCGTTTGGACACCGCTCTCAGACACAGGGTTTGGGGTTTGGGTTGTCCCATGTGGAGCCAGGAGCTGGACTCAATGATTCTTGTGGGTCCCTTCCAACTGGGATAGTCTACGATTCTATGATGCTATGATTCTAAGAGGGCAGCCCAAATGTGATTATCAAATGGAAACGTAATAATACCAAGACTCACATCTGCCCATGTCTCTCCTGATGGTTATGTATAGGTCTCCATTGCAGCTGGTTTTCAGGAGCTCTGTTAGCAGAAGCATACCTGATGAGTCTCATTAGTTGCACTCATCCTTTCCTTTAGGAAAGCTGGAACTAATGGGTGTGAAAAGGGGCAAAGAAAACAGGATATGCTGGTGGGTGAAGACAACCTGCTGGTTGAGGGACTTTACATTGTTCTGTTGCTCTGGGAGCCTCAGGCACTAATAAAATGGAAATGTAACCCTCAACCTTCTGTATTCCAATTTCTGACGAGCTACTGGAAACATGAGTTTCTCTTGTGTTTTTTTTCTCAATGTCAAGCCTTATAGTAAAGTCAAAGGCCCATTGCATGGGGTCTCTGACAAGCAAAACAGCTAACAACACATCAGGCCAGAAGAGTAAATGGAAGAGCAGGAGTTTCTTGGGAAAGAAAAAAATTCAAGATTTCACTTTGGATGCTGCTACCAGATAGATGCCACATTTGAATTTAGAGACCTTTTATACCAGCAACTCAAAAAGAAGAGTTTATAAGCCTTTTATGAAGAGACAGGAGCTATATAGTGGGCGGAAAAAAGAAGTGATTACTCTCCTCCTATTTACGGACGAAGACAGAGATCGAATAACATCTCTACTATTACACGGGAAGCCTCTGGCAGCACAAACAGAAAAAGATCTGGGATTTTCTGGAGGCAGACCCCTAACCACAAACTTTTCTTCCTTCCTTCCTTCCTTCCTTCCTTCCTTGTGCCTGCCTGATGGCAGCTGAGTTTCAGTGGGATGCTGTCCTGGTTTTCCCTGGGGAGCGGAGGGTCAGAAGAGCCTGTTAGAATAGACGTGGGAACAGCAATGCTGTGTGGCAGTGGAGGAGCTCCCTTCAGCCGTGCCAAAGGAGAGGGTCTGTGTGCTGGACCTGAATGTGGGATGCCTGCACTGCACCTTGTCTTCTCCTTCCTGGCCAGAGCCAACTCTGTTTCCCTTGTCAACAACAAATAACCATGACAGAACTTGAAAGTGCATTTTCAATCTAAGTCATTGATAGATTAACAATTTTTATTTTTATTATTTTATTCTTTTTATGGCTAATATATATCTGTGTGGTGTAATTGGAGCCAGTTATACTATTGTTATGATGACACTGATACACATGATGATGCTATTATGGCTGGGGAGCTCGGGCTACATTATCTTTTTGCCTCCTTCACCAGGTAACTTGAGGCTGCAGCACTATTAACCGAGGACAGCCTGATGCTGTAGCCTCTGCTTTTGTAACTGTAGCCCGACAGGGTTATGGGGCTATTGTGAGGGCTTTGTTTAGTTGCTGACAGCTCTGAGGAAGAGCATGCAACAGTTGCAAACATTTTCATTGTGTTGGCACTTCTTTGGCTTGCCGACAACAGGAGTGGGCAGCTGTGAGGAGTTAGCGGGCTGACTGCAGCAGAGGGCAGAGGGGGATGCGCGGTACCCTGCTTCTGGGTGCATCTGGCAACCGAAAAAGGGGTGCTTGGTCTGGGAAGGCTGTAAGGACATTATGCCTGGGTTTTCATTTTGGGCTTTCTTCTGGATGTGAATGCAGCCTGTTGATTATGCTGATGTGAAAAGCAGGCTAAGCGGATCCGATAACCTGTCATCCAAGATGCATCCTTTCCCTTGCTCAGCCCTGCTCACCTGCTTTGGAAATGCACACGAAAACACTCCGTTTGACCAGCCCAACACAAGCCCTCTAGCCATGGAGGAGCAGAAGACGGAGGAGACCTCAGCAGTGTGCCAGCAGCCAGCTGCACGAGCAGCCAGCAGCCTCAGGCAGGCGGGAGACAGAGACAGCGAGGAGATGTTCAAAGCTATCAGGTACTCTGAAAAACACAGCCGCACAAACAGCAACTCTAGCAATCACATTGCTGTTCAGTCATCATCTGTGTTTGCTGCTAACGAGCTGAGCCATGATGCTATTGTGCTCTGTACTCACATCCCCCGACCATCCATCATCCATGTGCCAAAGGTGAGTGCTCTAGAAGTCGCTGTGCAACAAGGTAAGAGAATTGGCTCGCTTTAACAAAGTATAAAAAGGGGGAAAAAAATCCATAGGAGCATTTATCTTGTATTGATTGGAATGCAGTCAAGATGGTACTAATGGCTATTCCTACCAAAATAATACAATAAGACAGCTATTGCTTTCCTGCGCTATTATCAGAAGCCTTGGGGGATGTTTATAATAATACCAGACACTTTTACAGTACTTCTCATTCACAGGCTTCTTTCTGTCTTTTGTTGATCCTCCCTTACTTTGGAGCTGGTCTAAAATCCCTTGACAGGAACAGGCATTTTTTCCACTGACTCGAGTGAACGCTGCATTTTTGCCACTTTAGCCAGGTATCTTCAGACTACAGCATTAGTGGTTGCAGAATCCTTTTTTTTTTCCATCTTAGTTTTAGCATGTATGTGTTTGGAGGCAACAGCAAGGTTTTGAGTACAGTTTTGGAGAACTTAATTTGTTCTTGCTGGAGTAAGTAGATCACAAAGTAGGGTACTTTGCCATTGATACTACTAAAATAATGACTAGTGATAGGCAAATGACACAGTTCTCATTTTCTCCTGGTTAGGTAACTGGAGAACACATGCATTTTTTTTTTCCCCCTGATAAACATGGAAGAATAGAAGCCACATGTGTGACTCAACTGTTTTTTTTTTTTTGTACTACAGCTTTTATTTTGATAGTTCACTTCTCTAGCAAGTTCCCTGCCAGATCACATATATAGACTGCATCTCCTTGATTCCCCTTCACAGTCAAGTAATATCGTGTTTTGCAAAGATGCCTGTCCTTGCAGATGTGCTGGAAAAATAAAATAAAATAAAATAAAATAAAATAAAATAAAATAAAATAACCTGAAATATAGCTTCTGTAATTAAGAAAATTAACAGAACTAGGAGACTGACTGGGTTTTCAAGTATTTTATGCTGCTGTTACTAGATCTGCAGCTCTGTAGACCACTCTTTCAGTCCTATTACCATCAACCACAGCCTCTATGCAGAATTTAAGGATAAAACAGAGCAGCCTGACAGAGCAATGGTTTACTTCAGTGTAAAAGGAAGGGCTGGCAGTTGGGGTGCTGGGATCCCTACTTCACAGGAGTTTTTGGAGAAGAAGTAGCTGAGCATTTTCTGGAGGTGGGCTAAGCTCATGCAGTGCACCTATCAGCCGGGAAGCCAAAACAGGTGATGTCAAGGTCTCCCTCACCAACCATTCCTGCAGTTTCACTTGGGATGTCCTGTGGGAGAGGCTGGGCTGCTTCAGTTTGGCACAGTGCAGCAGAGGGGAACCTAACAGCCTGAAACAGGTAGGAGGGTATTTTCAAAGTGGATGGTCTTCTCAGCAGCACCAAACAATATAGCTAGGAACAGTGGTTACAAATTTTGGCTTTGGAGATTCACGCTGGCTGTTAGGAAAGACTTTCTTATCCAGAGGGTAGTGCAGTGAGGAAATAGGTGACTCAGAAGTGATGGGGGTGTTGTGCTTGGAGGATTTCAAGAGTTGGTAGAACCAGGGCTGAGCTGATGTGGTTTTGGCAACAGTCCTCAGAAAGCAGGACAAGAGACATCAAGAAGCTCCTTCTAATCAACATTTCTGTGATTCTGAAGTATGAATTTTGATGCTTATATGCTGCTTATACACACGAGGAAACAAGATTAGGCTAAGGCACCTCTTTACTGTCACTGAGACAGCAACACAGCCAGTGCTCCTGGCTTTACGACGCTTGTGACAATTTCTCCCCTCCTTCTGCTCCTACCTGCTCCTTTCCAATCACTTCACATTGCCTTTGCTAGCCTGCTGCTCTTGTCTGTGCAACCACCACCAATACGTGCCTCATCCTGTGTGTGCCTGCTGAAGCAGAAGAGATTCCCTGTGTTGGGCACACACATCTCTGACCACCACAGAGGTGGTGGAGCAGGCAATGCTGAAGGTCTAAGAATATTGATCCAAAGACGTGTCCCTAACTTTCTATTTTTTTTTTTTTTTTGAGAATGAACTAGAAAAACATGTATCAGGATCATGTGTGGCCTTGTCCTGAGGTGTTGCTGAACCTCTTCTATGTACCTTGATGTTTTCCTGTCAATGGGGAGAGGAAACTGCCAGAGCTAAGAACTGGGCTTTCTGCTGCCCTTCAGCATTGAGATCTTCCTGCCAAGTTCTCTGGGGTCTTGTTGGTGATATTCATGAAATCCCCACAACATGAGGAGCACACAACTTAGAAGTCACATCTGATCAGTCCCGGAATGTCAGGGCACTCTGCTACCAGTGGGCTGAGCTGAATGGATGTTGGTGGCATGCAGAAGAGAAACGTGTCTGAGTATCTGCTTCCAGCTTTTATGCAAGGGTCTGTGCTGGATACTTGCTTAGCAGCAGCTCTCGGTGCTTTTCTGCACAACGGTGTCCACATCTCAGCTCTGCCCACCAGCACAACTAATTTTAAAATGTTATTACTCTAAGAGATTTCTTTCCCAGGCAAAAAGTAAAGAAAGAAGTGGAGGAAAATAAGGAAATGGAGACAGTCACAGAGGCTCTGTGGGTTCACTGGTTGGATGTAGGAGTGCAGTGGGTGGAAGAAGGCATGCAGAGCGTGTACAGGCTCTGATGGACTGGGAATAAAAGCATGGCCAGTGGAGGCACTGGGCATTTTGGACTCTGACACAGAAGGTAAAGAAGAGTAGTACATATGGACAGGCAGAAGAGGGCCCCAGAACTGGGACTGTGGCACAGATGGGGAACAGCCCTGTAGTGAAAAGAGAAGTTATGGCATGGTGCATGGTGGGATGGAGACCACACACATCTCTTGGCACGAGAAGGAGGAAGAAGATGTAGAGAAAAGGTGGTGGGAGATATGTAGGACATCTGATGTACATCTAAGGGAAGGGGCTGGAACACAGGACTGAGGGAAAATATGGGCCATGGGTTGAGAAAGAGGAGCACAAAGTTGTCCATGAGCAGGGTGTGGGCAGCCTTGGTGAGTGGGTAGAAAGAAAGAAAAAGAGAAAGCCCAGGGTAGCCTGAGAACAGGGGATGGAGGCATTTGCTTCCCAAAGCAGAGTTCATGCCTGTCCTGAAACCTCTGCCCACCCCAGGAAACCTGAACAAGCTTCCTGGTGGCTGGTGGGCTGCACAGGCAGCCCCAGAGGTCTTGCAGCATGTGGAGCATGCACATAGAGAAATATCAGACCAAACATTTACTGGTCAACAGTATCTACAGCTTCAGCCTCAGTACCATCACCAGACACATTTTTAATTTTCAGCATGACTGATATGTGTTGAAATAATACCCAGACATTGCTGTAGGAGCCAGTGAAGCCCAATGGAGAAGACAGTTTTCTTACCATCTTGGCATGGCTGAACTTCCCCTTGCATCTCAGTTTCTCCAGCTATAGAACAGACAAGATTTGTCCTCTTTCCTATGAAATCATACTGAAATCGTTACATTAAAATAACACTCATCTGCTGAGTGGCAAAAAGCAAACATGCAATGTCAACACATGAATCCCACAGTACTATTCAGGAGACTTCTAGTTCTTGATCTTGCATCAAAGTTAAAGTTATATCAAGCAAAATGTGTACGATGTTTTGTCTCTTGTTTTTAAAATGACATCAGCAAGGGGCTAAGGGCAAATGTACTGAGAACTTCCAGCACCAAGAGACCTGCTGTCTACCTGTCAGCATAATCCTTTTCAAGCAGAGGATCAGTCCAGTTTTAAATAATAGCAGCATAAAATTCTAATTTGAGCACATAATGCACTAATTAACAAACTCTTCCAGCTGACCCTCCCCACTGGGACATGAAGTCACACATTTTGTAATACAAAGGAGTTGCATGCATGTAACCAAATCCAGAATTTGATCAATTATTCCTTTTATGTGAAGACTGCATCTGCTCCAGATGGAGCCAACCTTAAATCTGATATAAACATGATACCAACAGAAATTAGATTTGAATGTAATTGCCAAAGAGATTGAGTTAGACTCTTTAGATCACAAATTACTGTGGCAACAGTGTGCTTGTAAATAACTGACCATCACTTTAATACTTAGCGATTGCCTCAGTAATAAAAGCATGATTAAAAGTCAACAAAGTTCTTCACATCTAACATCTTCTCCTGATTCTGACATGCAAAGGATTAATTCTTTTGTGTTTTCTGTGCTGCTTGGAGAGTCTTTATCAGCCCTCACAAGGCCATAAATCAAAGCTGCCAGAACTACACGCTGAAACTTGCTGGCTTGGTCTTTTGACCTCAGCTACAATATCAAAAATTTTCCTATCTTTTATTTCCATGTCCAATTTTAGCCACTGATAAACTTTGTGTGGAAACTTAGAAGAAAGCCTTATTGTGCTGAACCAACAACTGTACTATGACTCCAATAAATGTTTTATGTCAACAAAAGCATATTAGTGATCACTTTCTAACTAGCGATGGCATTAACGTGACTTGAACTCTGTTGAACTCCAGAGTTCAGCTTGGTTTGTTTTCCAAAACAAAAGGAACTCAAACATCTTCCAATACATCATGGAATCATTTCTGTCCTTTCAAGCTGTTTGGGACTCCAGAAACTCAGGATCTGTGCCCTTAAGTAAGAGATCCTAGGAGTGATACGTCTGATGAAGCAAGCTCTACTTCCCCTTGCACTAGAGCCTCACTGAAGTCAAACACCCCTGTGATTTCCTATGTAAAGCGTCAGTCATGCCCCTAGGGTAGGCATGCCTCATTAGATGACCTCATGACCATTTTCAAAACTTGAATGTGTAACTATGTCTCTTTTTCACCTGCGCCTTTTTGTTACCGAGCTTAGTTGTTTGCTAGAGAGCCCAGAGGGTGGATTTGACCCAGTGAGGCTCATTTTTGCTTCTCTGGAAGTCAGCAGAAAGGCTGTTGGTACCATTTTGGCTCACCAGATTTTGGATCAGAATTGATCAGAGTGGCAAGATAATGAAGACAGACTACCAAATTCACAAGTACATTTGCAGCTGTCTGGGAAAATGAAGAGAAACCTCATAAATATTTCTTAATACAGAGGAGAGGATAAATTTCTGTCATCATCCCAGTTTAATTCCATGGATCTTTCTCTGGCCAATGTAGCCATGGCAAATGCATAAGAGCTTTAAGTAATGCATTGCATCAAGGCCTTGAGTGCTTGATTCCTCCCTGCTTCACAGTTTGCACAGTTGGTTATACCTGTGCAGACTAACAGTAAAACAGAGCTTGATCACAACTTGCCACGTATTTACAGCAGGGGAAAGTGTTTGTTGCATAGAAATAGAGGACTGCAAGAGGTGAGGACTGTTGAGAAGGAGGATACGTACCAGTAGCTGCCATGGTGAAACCCTGCGCTGAAGTTGCACCCCGTAGGTGAACTCCATACATGCATGGAGAATGTGAATGATTGATTGAAAATAAGAGGACTTCTCATCGTCAAGCTCACCTATACCCATGGCTTTGTAGTACCAGCTCCTGGGTCAGCTTCCTGGCACTGCTAATGATCTTCTGGGAAATGGCCGCAGGTGGTTGTCTTTAACTTCAGGACAATCCTGCTGGGCTGGAAAGGTGCGTTTCAGGTACACTCTTTCAAATTTTGGGCGTGGTTAAGGATTTTGATGACTAATTGACAGCTGAAGAGTATCAGGAAATGAGCAGCATTACGTAGTGGTCAGTGGCTAGTTAGTACTGAGCTGTTTTGTTTGCTTACCTTTGTGAAGGTTTTTGTCCTTCAGCAGATGAGTACTGCAGTCATTTTGTCATGGACATTGCATGGGGACAGTCTTTTCTCCAGTATGACAAGCAAAATCTACCTTAATTTTCTCCAGACTTACTCTGGTGCAAATTTGTTTTAATTTAAGCAAATTAAAATCAGAGGGTAAATCCCATCCCTTTAAAGTGCTCAGACTGGGCACTCAGCTATGCACTCTGCTTGCCAGAGAAACATTAACACCCTTACCTTCTGCAGTATTTGCAGGAGCTTAACACCTCAAAAAATGTTGCCATGTATTTAAATGATGTTTATATTCTCACACTTTGGCAAATTCAGCTGGGAGTTTATGGCCTTAGCAACTTGGCCAGAGCCCTCCAAGAATCCTGAGAGAGTCCTTGGACAGGATTCAGTTTTTGTGGCTCTGCTTTCTTGGGCTTTACCACCAAAACCTCTCTTACTAGCACACACTACTGTAAGTCTTTCCCTTCATCTCTTCCTCTTAATCTTGATTCTTTAGCTCCAGTGTCTAGAAAGAGGGTGTGTGGGCTCAGAGTTCTTGACTCTGAATATAAACAACACCTAAATGAAACCAGACTTTCTCATTACATTTTTTCTTTGCTTTCCACTCCCACATAAATACAGAGGTAATGGCACTGTGCAGCACAGAGCATTTCATTCTGGCCAACACACGACTTGATTACTTCCGTGGCCTGCACATACACAAAATCCATCTTGCTAATAGGAGCAAGTTCTGATCAGGGACCCTGGGCTGACAAACCTCTGCACCACCAGCCCTCTCTTGCCTGCACGATTCCCCATCCAGCCATCTCCCTCTTCATCTTTTGCATAAAATTGCTTTAGTTAATCCATAACTACTCCAGATGTGACCCTGACCACAATGGTGCATTTTCCTCTATTTGACAATAAACTCTTTATTTATTTATTTATTTATTTATTTTCCTCTATATCTAGTCCCCTTATTTCTCAGCTTCCATCAGCTGGGTTATTTTTGCAGAGGGGTCATGCAGCTTTCAGCAGTTGTTCTGCAACAGCTCCTGCATACTTGAGCAATGAGGGACAGCCTAAGAGCTTCCCTCATGCCCCTTCTCACCCTTAAGGCTATTCCAGCATCTCTGGCTGGTAATGAGC
>VXAV01001663.1:267012-293142 GCA_013399715.1 Alectura lathami
TAATAAGAGAAATAGTAAAGCTTTCAGGGAGTTCTTGGAAGTCGCGAGAGCCTCGTTTAAGGAGGATTAGGGAGTAGAATTTGTGAAGTTTCAGGAAAGGTACTTCTGAAAACAAGGTAATGTAACACGAGCACTTTGAAACTTCCATGAGGAAATCGGAGACCATGTGAAACTTGGCAGGTTTTGGGTTTCATCACCAGCACAGGGTCACTGAAAATTTCATACTCCTTCTCCTCTTAAGGGCGAGCACAAGGAAATGCTGCAGTGGAAATAAACACATCTCATTAGCATTGTTTTTGCTTTTGCAGGGTTTAGCACCTGCAGGCTCATCCTTTGTAGACTTTCATACCCCACTTGCATGTGCTCCCTAGCCTTGCTCTGAACACAGCATGGGTCTTATGTCAGCATTCCTTTCCTCCTGCATCCCAGTAAATTAAGGAGTGTTAGCATCTCTCGGAGGGGAGATAAGATGCAGTTTGAATCAATGGAGTAATTACAGAAGAATATGATACTAATGGAGCTGATCTGAATGCGTATCTAAGGATGAATGCTATGGCTCCATGCCCAGACAGTGCACACTTTCCTCATGATGAGTTATTTATGACTTGACACATCGTTGCTCAGCTGTTTTGTGGCTCGCCAGCGTTCATGTTGCTGATGAACCAAACTCTCTCAATATTGTGTGGTCTTACCAATCCAGGCTTGGCTGCTAAGCAGCCTTCCCATCTGATGCAGCTATGGCCACCCCCTCCCTGGCAGCAGGAGCAAAAGAGAAGAGTTGACACTTTTGGGGGCATCTTTCCCTAATAAAGAAAAAGATCTGAGCTCAGGATATCTAAAAGAGCAGATGGCTTCTCAGGGACCATGCAAAAGTTTGGGACTGCGCAAGTCTTGATTGCTCTCCCAGCCAGAGAGCTTGGGTAAGATAAACCCAGCAAAGGAGACTAATGACATGCTTGGCTTGCACAGGAGCCTGAGTGGCTGGCTCCAACCACAAGGCTGTTTTTTTCACTGTCAGTTGTGGCAGTCTTCTGCTCCAGGTTCTTACAGCAACTGAGCATAAGAAGTTTATCAAGATCCTGGCTCAGTTTTGATTGTCTCTTGGGATCAGTGTTTTCACTGAGGCTCCTCTGTGCTGTATCGCTTTTGGGTTAGTTTCAGGAGCCAAAGAGCCTGTCCATAAAGAGACCAAACCAGCACCAAACTGCACATCAGCCCCACGGAGGTCACTTTGTAGCCTGTAGGACATTGGGAACTCTTCTTAAGAATCAAGACCAAGCCATACATGACCATGATTGTATGATGGGCCAGAGACCCAGAGCTTAGAAATCCAGAACTTAATAGTTTGTGTATGCATCTACTATGTGTATCATTAGAGATATATCATTGTATCCAGATGTAGTAGACTGCAATATTTTTGAGACCCTCAGAGACTGTTCCCTGCGGCATCACATGCTCCTGACATGACAACTTTAGTCTTTTCTTTTTTGTCCCATAGCCATAGGCTGAGGACTATACTACCTGAGGGATTATAATACTTAATGCACCAGGACTAGGTGGTAACACAAAACATATATATGAAAGGTAATAGCTTGTAAGCAGCCCAGCTCTGCAGGGATGCAAGCACTCGGCCTTTCCCTAACGAATGTGCCTAAAAAGTGATGTTTAGAAAAGTCTTAATAGAAGCATTGGGACCACAAAATAAGTGTGCCCACAGTGGCAAAAATAAACAAATCTTCTGGGCCATTAGCTCCTCTAATGAAACAACTGGGTACAGCCAGACCTAAGTGGTTGGTGTGGCGGGTCCATCCCAGGAGGCTTTGCCATTGATTTCAGTGCCTGAGCACCACACATGAAATTAGTGCTGTTTTGTAACTCTTTAATTAAGCGGTAGAATGCTGCAGCAATAGCAGAAGGGACCCTTAGCTTTGCTGCTCTGACACAAAGCAGACATACACTGTGGCTAACAAGACTGCTTTTCTGGGGACAGGGCAGCATTTTCACCTGTGTACATCCATTGCTGCCTGTAGTCCTGAGTTCTACCAGCTTTGAGAAGAGGAGCTAAGCAAAGGTGTGTACGAGAGCCAATAAATAATTCACCAGGTAAAATTGTTGAACAATATTTAAACCCACATATCATAAAGCACATGTTTCTTGACTGCAGTTTCAGGTAACACTGGTGGGAATGAGTAAAAAAGAAAATATTCCTTCTAACTGAGCTACTTGGTCACAAAATTTGTGTCTGACCTTTTGCACATCATGAAAAACAGTAGTTGGATGCCAAAAGATTCAATTCATTTTAGGCACCTAAAGTGAAACTTGGACAGAGATTTATTACTGTTGAGGAACATTACGCTTTCTCTCAGCATCCCCATTTCTCACAAGCAGTGCTGTGCATGCATGTCTGCAACACTAGTCTGACATGGGCACTTGGACATATTCAGCTTTTCTGGATGTGTTTCTGGGCAGATCCTTTTCCAGTGTAAAGCCCAGCTCTTCCTCTGCTTCCACATACCTGCCTGAAAGCTCTTCCATCTGCTGCCATCTGCCTCCTCTTATACGCCAAAACTTCTTGGTACCAGCTGCCTCTGCTGAGAAGTTATGTGGCCTTCAAAAGGTTAAAAGCAAATATAAGTCTTGTACTGCAAAAACAGTTTCAGTTCTTCTTTCTGTGCTGAACTTCAAAACCCCAGTGAACTTGAGCCCTTTATGATGCCTTTTTCATCACTCCCTGGAGTGCATACATAAGATTTTTTCTTCCACTTTGTCTGCAGTTATTCATTCAGGCATGTTCTGCAGACATCTATCTCTTTGACTGAAGCATCTAATATTCATTATACCATTACCATAGAGTTCCTGCTGTATACAGCCTCCACCCTTTGCAGCTTTTTTTTTTTTTTATGTTGCAATCTCATAATTTTCAAGACGAGTCTGTTTCCTTTGCACAAGAATTCTGCAGTATATCATCTGGTTTGCTCAACAGAAAGTGTGTGAAATCAAGTCCTAAATCTTAAGATCCTCTGGTCTCAAGTCATGTACAACTTCAGAACGGAAACAGTGGCAGTCCTATCTCTTGGGAAGTTCAAACAATAAACTCAAGCAGTAAATGAAAATTATTTGTACTGAGCCATCATGCACTGGCAGAAGATTAATGGTAGTCTCACTAGGAAGACTGGGTCCTTTTGCACATAACTCAGAAGAGTGAAGCAGAGAGGTATTTAAGGTCCAAAAATGGTCACAAGGTGATACATGAGTAGATGTATGGGTGAGGTAGAAGGACAGGAGGAGAAGAGCATGCCTGTGTCCACAAAATCCCCTCTGAAACTTGTGGTAACTATTGAAATGCCTCTTGACGTGATTCTTCCTTACTGGAGATGGATATTTCCAGGCATCCTTCTCTAGCTTAGGAATGGTGTACAAACCTAAGCAGTTGCACCTTCCCTTCATTCTCATTGTGCCAAGGTTTATCGGGCCCAACCTCAACAGCAGAAGTCATCCACCATCACACTGTGTTGGAACATTTCTCAGACACTTTTCAAATGCAGCTGTGGCTTCATCTCCCCACTCAAACGGAAGTGTTCCAGCACAGAAGTCTGCATTTCATATCCTTCAGGTCTGTGCTCCTCCAGGCCCTGGGCAGAGGCTGTGGTGGGCTGGGTCCCTCTTGATGCTGTCTTCTTGGGGATGGACTGAAAGCAACTGATTTCTTGCTCCCACAGCCTCTTCTGTTCCTCCCCTTTAGATCTGGATTTTTTTTTTTTTCCTTATATGATTTTAACATTTCTTGCTCCAGAGGGAATAATAATTGATGGAGATTGCCATGTTCCAGGAATTCCTCTTTGGTTCCAGGGCATGATGAGCTGGTGCTTTATTCAGCCTGTCCTCAGCAGGTTGAAATCAAAGCTGAGACCATGATGGGTAGAGACAGGTGGGGGTTGCGCGCCTGAGGGCAGCTCTGCTGTCCCCCCCCACACCTCAGCTCGTTCAGTAGAAGCTGATACCTCACAGTGCACAACATGGCAGGCCTGCTTTACCTTCCTTCACCCCATCTCTGCAGAACTTTTTCCAGGCAGGCGCTTCGTCTCTTCCACCTTTTGAGATGGCCGGTGGCCATGCCTGCCATTCACCTGGTGTTAGCCGATAGTCCCTGCTGTCTTTTAAAAGCAGAGCATGTTTCGAGTTCTTGTGGATGCTGAGAAAAGCAGGAACACCCCAGAGGCACAGAAAGCAAATAAAATTAATGATGCTCTGGTATCGAAGCAAATACTGTTCTGAGCATGCTTGGCTTTTGATTTGAGCATCCCTGGAGTAATGCACATGCACACAGCAGATTTAGAGGCTTTTTGGGAAGGGAAGTCAGGCTGCATTTTGCCATACTGCTGCCCTGTTCCTGATGCATCTCCAGGGGCAGCAGGGCCCAGATTTAGTTATCTGTGCTCTGTCTGAAGCTGGTGGCCTTCAGCAACTGCCCACCTAGAGCCTGCTCTTGCAGCTTTAGTTTCTGAGGGTCTCTCCTGTTTCCAGAGGGATTTGTCTTCTCCACAGGAGGATTTTCCCAGCAGGCTTTACTTGTACATGTTGGAAAGAAAGCTGACACAAGCAGATTTTAATTAAACCATTCTTGAAGCACCCCAGGCTAGTGTAATTTAATGTTTTCTCAGAGAGAATATTAGCACTTACGTCATTTTTCATCATTAGTTTTGATTGTGGAATTGCATTGCAGAGTACCCCCCTGGATCAAGGGCTGGTTGAATCCCATTGTCTCAGTTCCTTTTACCACCAGACATTATTAACAAATGTTACCAGTGACAGGAAGGAGCTTGATTTTCCACCAAAATCAGCAGAATTTCACTCACACAACACGGGCATAGTTTCTCAGTAAGATCTGCCTGGTTAGGTCTTAAGCCCCTAGAAGGAGGAATGCACATATTCAGATATAAAGAAGCATCTGGAGCACAGCTTGTTTTAATGCTGTTCCTAGGAGACTTACTCTAGGTGCTAGACAAAGCTACGATCGTTTTAGTAGTTTGAGCTGACATTACAGAACTGTGTCTCACTCAGCCCATATGGGCATGTAACGAGTGGAGCTCTGCCAGAGCTCCTCCCTGTTATAGAGGGAAGTGCTGGGCCTTGGGGGAACCCTGGGGTAGCATCCCCCTTCTGCTCCCTGCGCGGTGGAGGCTGGGGCAGCCAGGATTCCTGTGTTCAATTTCCATTTCTTCACCCAAAATCTGTGTTGATTCTTCCACCATGTTTCCTGATCATGCACCAGCCTGTACCTGATGTGTGCATATCTGTGCTCCAGCATGGGAGGGAGATATGTGAGACCAAGCTGAATTTTTGCTTATCCTGAACACTCTTCATAACCTGCAGGACCCATGGAAGTAATGCAGATTGTTTAAAGAAGTGATGCTGTTTCTCTGGCAGAGAAACATTTCCCCTTCTGGAGCAGGGGGCTTAGACTAGACCACCTCCATAGGTTACTTCCAAGCTCAGCTAGTCTGTGACTCTGTGATCTGTGATCCTGGGATGCAGCAAGGCTTTAAAAGAACTGTACAGAATATAAATACAATGAGTTTCTTTTCTAATCTAGTGTCACTGTTTTTAACTCAGTCTCTGCTCTCATATCTCCGGCTGTAAGTGGATCTGGCCCCTTGGTTCTTTCCCACACATCTTGCCTTCCTCTCCTTTGAGCCTGCAAACCTGCATTTCATCTTTTGTTTCTTAATGTTTCTCTCTTAAGTACTATTTTTTCTTCTTCGAAATAGCCATAAACACTAACCTGGCTTTCAAAATTCCTTAGCAAACCTGTGTAATATATAACAAGAGTTGTTAAACAGGTTATCTGGAGGGCTAGGACTGCTGGTGTGCTGGGAGCCACCAGCTCTGCAGGGTATGGGTGGAGGGTGCTGCCACCAACCCTCTCTAAAAACAACAAAAAAAAGGTAGGCTTGGGGCTGGTAATATCTGGGAAATGTTTTTGTTCATGGCTTTAGACCAGTGTAGTTGACTCAAATGCAAGCATGGAGGGCTCTTGCAGGAAGGGAAGGGCTGGGAGACAAATGCAAGGTGGTGTGAGCCTCCTAAACCAGGGGGAAGGCAGAGGTGGGAGGGAAAGAGAAACTTCCTAGTGTTGAAAAACTGGAAGTGGGGCAAGGTTTAGGAGGTTACTGAAACCAGTCCAGAGCCTGCTTCCTTCCCTGTTCCTCCTAAAGACCACCTGGTTTGTACAGGAGCAGCATGAAGACCTGAATATGTACCTTGCAATTTAGATTTTTTATTTTGTAGTTACAACAACAACAACAAGAAGAAGTCTTCTACAGAGTTTCTTTTCACTTTGCAAACTTCAGTACTCCCAGCCTTGCCTAAGACCAGGGTGACCGGTTCTCCTGGTGTGTCCGATCTGGAGAGCTGACCCAAGCTGTCACATGTTTATTACAAGCAGGTACTCTCTCCCACCTTTGTGCAGGCTTCTTATTAACCCAGACTTCTCAGAACAAGATATGCAAATAGCACATGCTTCAATTTTGGGTAGCATCTCCTTATTTCCCTTTCTTCCCAGTAAAGCCCTCAGGTGAGGTCCTCAGGGTGAGGACCACTTTCTCACCCAGCTTTGGCTTGCAGGTGGACACAGGGCTCAGCCTTGCTGTTGTCTGAAGCTCTGCTCTGTCCACCTGTCTTCTCTGCTCCCCATGCCCCAGATTTCCCAGCACAAGATCGGGAAGGTCTGGAGCAGGTTTTGGTGAGGTGAGGAGCAGTCTTGCTGCAACAACCACCTCAGCTAGCGATGGCATTGCAAAAAGTTCTGCCCTACCTTGTGAGACACTGAGGTTTGCTGTAGTCATCAACAGCTGCTGAGATGCAGGCTCTATGCCCAGGCGAGTTGCCTGCTCTCCAACAGAGAGCTGCATCTCCTCTGGATATCCCAAGCATTCTGTAACAATAAGGAGATATACTAAAGAAGTTGGGGCAAATGGCTTCCCTACAAAGTGACATTACATTACTAGTGCAATACAGGTGAATCCCACCCACCTGGGAGGGCTGGTCCACTCTTTTATTTCTGCCTTCCTGCCTTAATCCAAGAGATGCAGGTCCAGCAGGCATTCTTCAGGCTCAGGTGCTCCTGTTGGCCTCAATCCACTGCTTGCATGAACTCTGCAGGGAAGTCTGTCAATAGTAGATCACCCAAGTAACAAATCTGTAGCAAATCCCTCTGATCTCTCCTGAGGTACATGAAATCAGACAATTGTTGGCTGTTAAAGGTTTGTCTGCTTCATGCTTTTGGGAAAGGAGCTGCCTTCCTTTACATCCTGTGCATTGGGAGTCCCCGATGCACGGTATTCCCGCATCCTTGTGGGGCAAAATGGCTCATTTCTGCTGGTGTGGCCACAGGAAGTTCTCCGTGGAATTAGAAATCACTGCCTTTCTCCAGAATTTTGATGTAATAAAAAGAAGGCACTCTAAAAGAAATCCATATGACAAAATGAATAGCCTTTAAGGGCAGAAGGAATCTTTACACTCATCTAACCTCTCAAAGAGCAAAGCCATTGACAATTACGTAGTGATAACCTACAAAGATCAACAAGAACATTCAGCATCGTTTCACCTTGTTTGTAAAAGAGATGTCTGATGTTGATCTGAAAGTGGCATGGCTTGATGCTAAAGAGGGTGGGTTTTGTTTCCACTACTGAAAAAAAGAAGAGGAGAAAAAGAAGAAAGGAGAAGCAACCTTTTTCTCACTGTTGATGACTGAGTTTACTCTTCGTTCTGGTGTGAATTCTGCATTTTTTAGCCTTCTGTAGGCTTTTTTTCTTGGTTAACTCACAGGGATTTCTTCCTGGGTAATGAAGGATGCTTTTTTGGCAGTATCCTAACCACTTTGAACTCATGGGAAGGCAATACCTTCCTTTTTTGGAAAGCAATTCTCTTGACCTGCAAGAAGTTGAAGGCTATTGTGCTTGGAAAATGGAATACGTTTGACTGCTTTCTCCCAGCCAAAAATCTCACCTGTAGGCCTTTGATTCAGGGCATCCTATTGTGATGAAAAAGGATTTGTACAATAGCAGCATGGTCTCCCCCTGTGAAATAGAAGATTAAATCTTGATCACCCTGCTGTTGACTCAGCTGTTAGCAGCTGAAATATTATTTGCTCAGCACGCTTAACTCGGCTATGATCTGCAGAAAGATGCTGTGTTTAGAGTGTCTCTGAAACACAACGAAGCCTCACAATTTCCCTGTTAAAAGAGAATTATTAATCTTTACGAATAGACAAATTAAAAGCTGTCTTTCGTGAGAAGTTCAAGACAATCCAAGTCTGCCTGGCTGCCAAAAGGGGCAGTCTAACTTGCCCTGTCCCATCCCACCCTGCCCCGTCCCTGCCTGTGCATTCCTGTCACCACCACAGTTGTGACACCGCATGGTGAGACAGGTCAGCCTGTTAATCTGGCTGAAAAATGACCCACTAAACCGATCCAACTTGCTGTGCAGCTGCACGACAAGTTGTGCTGACACAAGGGAGCAAGCAGGAACTTGTGACCAGGACAAGGAGTATGCAGGACCACAACTTTTGCTGATAACATGGCCTTAGTTTGACTTAAGCTGGTTGTGAAGCATGGGCATAGCTGAAGGAACACAGGAGAGGGTTCATAAGCAGAGACCAGAAAATCTTTTTTCGAGGTCAAGGGGAGGGACAGTGTTGACTGCAAACAGAGCATGTCGATCATGGGCTGAGTGTGATGGGACCCAAACCCAGCAGCCTGGCCAGCACACAAGTGTGGAAGCACGTCACCAGATCTATGCTGCCAAGGCTTGTCATGGCCAGGAGCTGGTTTGTAAAGTCCTAACCCTTTGCACTCATGTTGCTATGAAGTTGTAAATCCACATGATAGTCCATGCAAGAAGTGTTGTCTCTCCCCATGGAGAGGCTGGGATGTGTTTGCAAGAAGAAACATAGGTCCAAAACCCCTTTTCTCTCGTGAACTGCCTGTGTTTCTGCACACAGACACCAAAGGTGGATTTTCTGGGGAAGTAAAGGAGGTGGTAACACTCTTCCCATTACTACCACCCAGCACAACATGCTTTTAGCAAGCCGTGCAATGCTAACGACTGTTCCCATTGCAGCTGTGTCCTCCCCCACCATGCACATTATACAGGCTGTTCGTGACTCTCAGGCTTTAACGTATCCTCAGTGTGGGGATGTCTTTCTCCAGATATCATTTCTGTGGTCTGCATTTTTGCATGCAGCATGCTGTAATGCATGCTGTGCTCAGCCTCCAGCCCTGTGGTTGACACATGGCTCGACCCACAACATGTACCTGCACAGAAGGGGGCTGGAGCAAAGCTGGGAAGAGATCGCAGAGAAGGAAAGTGCCTGTGAACAGTGGACGTGACAAAGCCCTGCCATAGGGCTGTGCATGCTGTTTGCATCTTGTTAAAGGAGAACATTTTTAGATCATATTTCTACCAACACCTCTGATGATTAAAGATGAAGGAGTGTTTTTCCAGGGTCTTTCTCTCATTTTTATGTTGAATGCAGCTTCAAAGACTCCACTCTTCTGCAGTAAAATTGTGGCAGTCCAAGTTCCTAGAGAGCAGACTGAAACCTCTTCCACACACCTTTTATTATTGTTCTGAATCCAACCCAAAACTTGTTCAGATCAGTTTTATCCTATCCTGTTCAGAAGGCCCCACTATAAGCTTTCCGCAGGAATTTTCTGCTAGATAATGCTTTTATTATTTGAATTGTTAAAGCTGCTCAGCTGATAAAGATCTCATCCCTCCTCCCCTGAAAGCTCTGGCAAGCTCCAAAAGAAGCAAGAGCAAAGAGACCTCTGCCATTTTGCTCCTGGCTGGCCCATCCCACAGGACAGGGTTGCAGGGAGTGGTTAGGGTGCTGCCTTCACGGTCTTTCCAGCTGAACATACTCACACGCCACTGTCATGTGCAGGGACTCTCCAGCCCACCTCTGACCGACCATGCAAGATCACGCACCTTTTCCTTCCCACACGTGGGAAACTGTGCTTACTGCAAGGCTGACATCTCACTGTTCTTTCCATGACCAAGGCTGAGCTGGGCTTTGTCAGGTTCTGCAGACTCAGACCACCTTACCAAAGGGGAAGAAGAGAAAAAGTTGTTGGGGAAAGTACACAATGGCATTAAAAATGTATGCACCAAATCCTGGCTTCTTATTGCCATTTTCCTCCAGTAGTCTGCAGGAGCTTCCCCTGCACAGGAGAACTCCTCACATTTTCGGGCTTGGTTACCACACAGACCTCAGCTCACCTTCTGCACTTTGTCAGCAGTGGAGAGTGTACTCGTTGGGAAATGAGGACACTTACTTGGAAAAGCGGGTTTGGTTAGATAGCAGCTCAACTTTCACCAGGGGAACAGAGCAGATCAGAACAATTTTTATGCACAAGAGCAAAACAGATTTAACACAAGTCACTTTTGGGACAAAAACACAGGGACTTCTCTCTGGGTTACTAATTAAAAGCCAAGAAGTTGTTATACTAATTAATTTATTAATAGCTGAGTATCACCCATGAAACAAAAATTCTTGCCTTTCAGAGACAATTCTCTGAATGTTTTGAAGTTGCATGACTAATCTGCACTTTTGAGCAGGCCAAACTGGACATCAGTCTGAGTCCAGTTTATGGCATGCAGCACTTTTTCCACAGTGCGATTCAATTCCAGTTTTTCGGCACTGTTAGACATTTATGATTGCAGAAGTGAAGTTGAAAAATAACCAGAGACTGCAGAATGCTCTTTCCCCTGGAAGCTTGGTGACTTGTGCAGACCAGACAGATTTATGTATTTCCCCTTGTAGAGGTCACATATTTTTAGCTCCCAGACAGTTTGGGAGATGTAGAAGAACCTTTTTCTTTTTCTTTTTCTTTTTCTTTTTCTTTTTCTTTTTCTTTTTCTTTTTCTTTTTCTTTTTCTTTTTCTTTTTCTTTTTCTTTTTCTTTTTCTTTTTTTAAAAATAGCACATCACTGGATGCATATCTTACCTCTAGATTAAGAACACGAGAACAATGTGGAGGAGTGTGGGTAAGGGCAAACATTTCAATAACTTGACATTGAAGGCACTTGCAGGGATCCCTTGCAGCTCAGCTTTGGAACTTGGGAAGGTCCAATCGAGGCATTCAGAGCTCGAGAGATCAAAAGTGGGACTGGGAAGTACAGACAGCAGAGGGTCTCCAGGATCTGCAGTGGTGAAGAGATACGTCTTGATGTTAGGATGTGGGGGTAGAGAAACCCAATGAGGAACATGCATAAAAGAGGATCAGAGCATCCCCAGGGCCAAAGAGGAGGTCTCTGCTAAGGGATGGTTTGTTCTGGAGATGAGGGAGATGGGGCACTGAAATGGGTGCCACAGAGAAGGGTGGCAAAGGTAGTTTTGTTTGAGCTTTACAGCCAATACTCCAGAATCTAGCATAGCAGGAGTGCTGTGTGGCTGCCTGGGCAAAACTGCTGGGAAACCTGGAAAAAGGGAACTCAACCAATGTCTGTGTGGGAGCACAGTGGACTGGTAAATAATATGTTTGAGCATCACACAGGAAACATGAAGTAGGACTTGGAGTTGTATCCCACACAGCAGAGCAGGGCAGGGATGTCCACTCCTAATCTTTTGCCCCACCCCAAACAAATACACTCAGGAAAGCTGAGAGTTCACTGAGGGTCCTGGGGAACCCATTTGTTGTCATGCAGATCTGATGGTAAGCATTAGAGATGTCCATGTGCAACTGAGAAGCACCAGGGAGTTCATGTCCTGTTCATCTCCATAGAGGATCTGCAGAGACCTCTCACAAGTCGTGGACGATGCAGCCAGCGCCCTTCCCATGGTGTGGATCCATTCTGGATGCCAGGTGACAGAACGTGAGAAGACAGTGTGCTCAGTGAGATTTTAATCCCCTGTTCTGTCCCATCCTGACAAGGAGGCTTTCTGGGCAGAGGTGCACGGTGTGCAGAGACCCAGAGACACTGAGCATCTCTGCCCCGTTGTGGCTCCACTCACAGGACATGTGTATATTCTCCTCTGCCACCCCAGAGCGGTATTATTTCTTTCCACTGCTGCAGCCTGAGGGGGATCAGCTGAGTGTTACAAAGGGAAAAATGCAAAGAAAGAGCTCTTGGCTGTTCCCCTGATGCACAGGAGCACAATAACATCTGCAAGTGAGTTTAGCTCCTACCTTCTGGAATAGGACTTAATGGGAAATGATAATCATTCCCTCACACTTTAAGAGCCATCAGGAGGCAGTTAGGGGGAAGGACAGTGCTGTAGACTTCAAGCTTTGCTTTTATAATCTGATTACCTGCAGGGTTTCTCTAGGAAAGGCAACCGATGTGCAGGATCAGCATGCCGTCAGCTTACTCAGCCACCTCCTCTCCAAACACCTGCCTATGAACCTGAACACCTGAACACCTGAACCGTGGTCAGGAGGTCCTGTAACATCTTAGTTCCTGGCTATGGAAAAACACCTGGTTTGAATTTTCTAATAACAACAACAACAAATTTAAATAGGTTCCTGCACACTCACCTGTAAATCTCTGAAACCTCCAAGACCACCAAAAAGAGAAGTGAAAAGTTTCTCCTCCTCCACCCATTTCCTCCCCTATCACAGCAATGTGCAGGACAGGAAGGAGAAGGGAGGAATTTGTTTGCTTTTAAAATAAACTATAATTAAGAAGTAAGAGGGAGAACTGCAGCTTAGTCACAACCTCTTCCCTTACAGCTCTGCTTGCAGGTACCCCTATTTCCCAAATACTAGCACTGCTAATTCCATAAATTTTCTTGTGTGAGGCGGCTGAAGGTGGTTTGCAACCTGTTGGCAGGGTCTGTTAGCAGGTTGTAGGGCTGTCCCTGCGTGGCAGCTGTGCCATAAACCCCTGTGCTTCCTGCTTTGATTAATAAGCATAGGAGAATCATGGCGGGACACTGAACCCATATCCCTCTCTTTGTCCACTTTTCAAGTTCCTCTGCTTCTCCTGTGTGCTGGAAGTGCTGGCATCTCCAGTTTACAGCTGATACGGGATCTGAGGACCTTCACTCTGCTTTCTGCAATAGGGCAGCAGCAAAAGGGGCTTTTTAGAGAAACCAGACGTGGGAGTGGGTCTGGAGGTGGCCATGGAGCAGGACTGGAAGCTCCCCAAAGGAGGGTAGCTCTCTGTAAATCTGGAGAATCTGTGCCAGGATGTCAAAGGCCTGAGATCAGGCAGGTACAGCCCTGATATGATAACATTTCCAGTCCTGGGTGTTCAGCAGCTGGCTTTAGCCACAGAAACCAGAAACTTCTGCTTTCTCAACCCTTATTGCAAAGTCCCTTTGCACAATTGCACAATTTGGCCTCATGCTCAGTCATCTGGCAGTACTGCTGCATGAAGTGCAGATATATAAAAGAGGATTTGATGAAGATTTCCCTTCTTTCCTTCCTCTTCTTTCTCTGTTGCTGTCAACCCTCTTGTTTGCTTTAGGTCAACTTGCTTGCCTGCCTTTTCTAGCTATGGGAAACAGTGATGTCCTTTAACCACAGCAGGTGCAACCTGTCCGTCTGCTAGCAGGACTCCTTGCTGCAGTTGAGGCTGGATTTCATTCTATGAATGTGCCTAATTAAAGGCTTTCTAGAAGCTGCTTCATGCCTGGAACTCTCCTGACATGATCAATGTCCGAGTACCTCCAGCAAATCCAGATCAACTAGTGACATAATCTTGGCATAAGAGGAACACCAGCGCAGAAATAATTTCTTGTGCCTTGGCCCTTCCGATAGAGGTTACCTCAACTAAAACTATGTGGAGGATGTAAATGTGGGGAGGCAGCTGAGTGTGGTCCCAGCTGGAAGGATGGCTCTGCTGAGCAGGGTAGCATCTTCCCCGAGTATCAAGGTTGCACTCACACACAGCCAGAGTGGGGAGATGGGGGAATATATTTATTCAAGCAAATTATGTTCTGGCATGTGCATGTTAAATATAAAATCTTTCAAATTTGGGCATGCTCTGACAGGATCACCAGAAGTGATATGAGATGCAACAGAAAGTCAAGAAAACTATCCCCAGAAATCAAATGTTCCAGGGAGATTTTGAGAGAAATTTTCTGGAGTCTTAAGTCTGAGGCACAAGTGAAGAATAATGCAACACCCTCGATATTTTAAATTTTGAATTCTGAGCAGGAGAAATGCTAGCAGGGAGCCATCCCACCAGTGATCAATCTTATAATTCTTCAGAGTCTGAAGATCTTCACCCAGCACAGATGGGATGCTCAGCTTGTCCAGTAGCTTGGCCTTCAAGAAGCAGAGAGCACAACCCTCCTCCCTGGTCTGCTTCCTGGGACAAAGCTGCATAACACACACGTGGCAAGCAGCTGTGCCGGCATTGCTGTCTCATGGTCAAACAGTGGTTAAACCACATGAGGTTGTTTTTGCTGAAAATTTTATTGCTTCTAAGGTTAGTTGCTGAGGATCACTTCCCTTAGCCTATGTCCTGTGACACCTTTTCTGCCCTAGTTTTGGCTACTGCCTGATGTGGGCTGTGGAAGCTTACCAAGATCAACAACAGTTCAGCAGAAGGATGAGATTTGATCATCCCTGGGGTGCTCCTTTAGCACAGATGGGAAAAGGATAATGCTTTGGATGGGAAAAGGATAATGCTTTGGATGGGAAAAGGATAATGCTTTGAATTGACCATTTAGTTCAAATGTTTCCCAATGACCCCCAGTGTGCTACCTGAAAAGATTAATGTATCTTTATGTTTCTAGCTCCAAATGGTTACACTTCACTTCTCTGCTTGGAAGAAGGAGGAAGATGAAGCAGCTCATAGTGGCTGTCTCTAGGCTTATTTAATGCGTAGAGGAAATCGGTGCCTGGGGATGTGGGGGGAAGCCTGCACAACCTGTTCTTTGTGAAAAAAAAAGGTGCACAAATACAGTCATTGTGATAAACACGATCCATTTTCGCGTCCTCTATATAGAAAAGTGTACGTGTGTCAGCTCTGCTCAGCTAGGCAGACCTAGCTGATCTCTCCTTTCTCCTCTCTTGCTTTTGCAAGCACTCTGTGCTTGTGTCCAGCCCCCATCTTAAATTTTCTCATCCGTCTGCATGGAAACTCCAACGTAACCATTGCATTGACCTTCTGCCACCAGTTTTTGGGATGGATTTGATCTGCCTCTGACCCGTTCCTTTATGCAGAGAAAGCTTTTACCAGGCTGATGGGTGAGAAATATCTGGCCATATCTCATGGCCTCATTTTGCTTGACCTGTTTGCCACATGTAGCACAGTGGGTTATTGTCTCCTCTTTGGCACCACACTGACTCACTATTGGGTTTTGTGAGCTTTGTTCTCCCTTTCTGATTTTGAGAAAGTTCATCACAGTGCTGCAAATGTCCTAGAAAAGGGATGCAAGAGGATTTCTCTTTTGCAGGAATGTTAGGTAATACTTTCCACTGTAACCTCCTGTCTCCTTAACTTCCCAGGTTAACAACACAGAACTTGAATCTCTCAGACTCCTTATACCCTCTTCATTGCTTTGGCCACTTTATTGTTATGAGAAATTTGGTTGTTCCAGGAGAGTGTATGTTAATTCTGTCTTTGCAGAGCGGGATCAGCCCTTAGCGGGTTGTTTGCGTGTGTCTTTTTGCAAGCTCTGAAGCAAATATTCCAGGAAGGGCAGAAATGATGACAGTAAAAATCACAGAACTCAACAAGTTGAGCCAGTGAAAGCACCATGTCATAGCAGTGGGTTGGTTGTAGAGGAGCTGTCCGAGATTCACAGTCTTTCTGGTGGGCATGTTTTCCCTCAGCAAACAAAAAGAAACAAAATTTAATTTTGCCCCAACCTTGTCCAAAACCAACACCCGTCTTTTTTTTTTTTTTTTTTTTTNNAACCCCCTTTTTTTTTTTTTTTTTTTTTTTTCGGAAATACCCTGAAAGAAGCCAGTAAAATGCCAAGTCCCCAGTTTGGC
This sequence comes from Alectura lathami, assembly GCA_013399715.1. NCBI lineage: Eukaryota > Metazoa > Chordata > Aves > Galliformes > Megapodiidae > Alectura > Alectura lathami. Next base: position 282,966 of record VXAV01001663.1, read on the forward strand.
TTTGGGGAAAAAATGTTCTTCTGATATGAAATGCTTGGTGGATCCAGCTACCTCTCTGTGATTGCCCCTTTCAACTTTACCAAATGCCTCCTTAAAAACATTTCTCAGAATGCTGCATCACAACTCTTTTAGGCAAGAAAGTGGCCCAGCTCTTAGGTACCAGCCCTAGGTCATCCTTAGAAGCTCACATACTCTCTGTGGCTGAGAAAAAACAATTATGAGCTGGGTGCATGTCTGTTTGCTGTGATGTGTTCAGGTGTGGTGAGAGGGGTGCATGGGAAAGTGCCTGTCTGCCCTGCTTGCATCACTCACAACTTGCCCCTCTGAAAGCAACCTGGCTGCATGTTGTCTCCATTCTCCCACTACTTGTCTGACTGCATAAGGACTACCAAGTCCATTCCATACAGATGCCATTTCACTCTCCTTTTTATCCTTTTTTTCTCTCCATTCATTAGAAGACCTTTCCTCTTTCATTCAATTTGTATCTATAAGGTCCTTCTCGATTTAGAAATACACAAAGATTTGTGACCCTATCGACACCTAAGGTCACCTCTGAGACCTGAAGGATGGAAGAGCAGGAATGACTTTTTGAATGTCTATTTTGACAAAAGAGAAGGAGTCAGAAATATGATCCCAAGCTGAGACATAAGTGCTAACTGTTTAAGAAGCCTGTTTTATCTTGCAGTGGAATTAACAGTTCTTGATGCATTCACTGCATTTTAATAAAATCAAGAGGCTTAGAGGCAGTCAAAGTGAGACTTTTATTTCAACTGAAAAGTGGTTTCTGCCCAAAGAAATTGTGAGAAAATGTTTCTGTAAGACAACAAAGAGTTTTTCCAGGCAGAAAATACAGAAGCTGTTTACACGGGGCTTGAGCATTTGATCACAAAACCCAGGGCAAGACTGGAGATAGCTGGTGACAAAGCATTCTTGCTTGAGGAGAAGCAGTGAGGGAGCAAACTAAAGGAAGAGATCAGGCAAATCTGGTTTGACCAGCTTTTAAATCCCTGAAACTTTCTTCCTTCTTTATAAAAAGCCTTTTTATCATAAAGATGACACTGCAATGCTGCCATTCCAGCTAACCTCATAACTCTGCCTGCCAAAAAATAAATGAGGTGAAAAGTGAATCCTCTCAAAATCAAAAAACTTCCTCTAAATATAATTATGAGACATACCTTATATATTTATACACACATATATATTTTGAAAGAGAAAGAGAATCTACCAAGAGTCCAGGAAATTCCCCACTGACTTGTTATCAACTTTATGCAGAAGGAGTTCACGTTCCATAGTAATGGGCAGCATATATACAGCCCATAACACACCTGGAAGCTTCTTCTGGAGCTGAAAACCCCAAGCCAAGAACAACCTTTGCCTTCCACACGCTTTGTGCTGTGTGACTTTTATTGTTTAAAGAGAAATGTGTCTGCCTTAGAGCCACACCCTAAATTAAACACGAGGGGAGGATGGAGACATTGGAAAGGACAGGACATGGGAGACAAAGGCTGAATGTAGGAACCAAGATGGCCAAATGGGTCCCAGATAAAGGGACAAAGTGTCCCTTAAGACCAGATGCATAAGGAGGTGTCACTGATGGCACCAACTGCTTCTGCAGGAAAGGCAAGGTCCAACTATTCTTTAGGACTTCTACTGCTTCACAGCGGATGGGAGGAGATGGGTGGCCAGGCAAACCACTGCTCTTTCTTCTTTAGACAGCTGGTGGCATAGGCAGCCTGGTGGGTGTTGTGACAAGTCTGTGTGAAGACCATTATTATTTATTTGAGCTTGCTTTTTGGTTAGTCTTCAGCCTGCTCTCTAGTTGCTATGTAGGGGTGCAAAACGCTGCAGATGGCTGAAGTATAAGTGTATAGATGCTGTTAACTTCTTATAGGCTAACAGACAAAGCAACAGTCATGATGTCTCTCCTCTTCTTAACTTTTGCCTCCCTCATTTCTATATGCTTTAGAGTTTTGGCAAGCTCACTTATCAAGGCTTGTTAGTTTTCCTGACATAAGGCCAAAGTGGAAAGCATTTTCTAAAAATAAATCAAGACTTTTTGTTAAGGAAAAGAAATGGGATTTTTTTAGTTTATGTCAAGTTTTATGTGTATAGAAATAAACTCATTTATGACCAGATTAGTGAATCCATCGGTATTGTTCATCACACTGAGGACAGCATTTATTGTGCATAGATACTCATAACATACACTGAAAATTCAGCTATGATCTGAACTGGGCAGGAGGTGAAGGTGCAACATGTGGGTATGATGATATGCAGAGTAAATGTGTTAATAACGCACCCTCAGTAGAAATGGAAAATCTGAGCTAGGCATCCTCAAGCCTACTAAGGTCACAGAATCACAGAATCACAGAATCACAGAATCACAGAATCACAGAAGGTCAGTCTCTGGATAGCAAATGCGCAGCTCTGGTGGGCACAGTCTGTTTCTACACCTTTTGTTAACCTGTAGCACCCTGAACAACACATTCCCAATGGTTTATGAGCATTTCCTATTAAATTAGTAGGTTTAGCCCTGTTTTGGTGCTGGCTCTTTAGGGTCTGAAGCTCAGCTGTGGTGAAGGCTCCGGGGAGACCCGATGGAGGCCTTTCAATATCTTGAGAGGGGCTACAAGAAAGATGGGGATGGGCTCTTTAGCAGGGCCTGTTGTGATAGGACCAGGGGAAATAGTTTCAAACTGAGAGATGGGAGATTTAGACTGGATATAAGGAAAAAGTTTATTACAATAAGGGTAGTGAAGCACTGGAACAGGTTGCCCAGAGAGGTGGTGGATGCCCCATCCCTGGAGACCTTCAAGGTGAGGCTGGACAGGGCTCTGAGCAACCTGATCCAGCTGTAGGTGTCCCTGTTCACTGCAACGGAGTTGGACAAGATGGCCTTTACCTTCCAAGTTGGACTGTTCTATGATTCTATGATTCTATACCAACTAACCGAACTCCAGGAGGGCATCTCCATTTCAGTGATCCTGTGGTTCCAGCAGCTCTGCTGGCTGCCATGAAACCCAGCTCCAGACACACTGCTGACCATTTCGCTAGAGTATTCTCCAGACTTTATCTAAAAGATGCAAAAATTCCAGAAAAAAAAAAAAAAGCCAGATACAGTTAAGTTGGTTTCCTACTCATCTCTTCATCTGTCCTCTCATTCTTTGTGGAGAGTTATTCGGATTCTATGGAGCCACTGTAAATAGCTGGTGCTGTCCCTCACCCACTGGATCCTGGGCTAGCGAGCATAGCTTGGCTTGTGACACCTGTTTCGTGGTCCTTTGGAAATTCAGGTTTGCATAAGCAACTCATAGACAGTTGTAAATTAGTTGGATGTCAGTGAGGTAGGGGTCCACGCTTTAAACAAGTGATCCAGAATCATCTTTGCAGCGTCACCTTTCTGCTATCCCAAGAAGCACCCATGAAGGGGACATGAGTCCTGTCGGTGTCACGCCTCAGGGGCTTTGGCCAGAATGAGCTTTTGAGGTCTCTCCTCCCTACGGGAGTAATTCCGGCAGTTTTCAGAGGAGAATGCCGACGTTTTGAGGGCAGCTACTAATCTCCAGGCATTTGTGTGAAAGGGCAGCATGGTTCCTTGCTGAGATTTGCAAGAGCCTGGGAGCGGAAGCTGAGAAGTGTGGGTGGGTGTGATATCCCCTGTGGTTTGTCTGAGCTGAATAAAACCAGCTGTCAGACCAAGTGCTCCCTGCTGGCCTGGTAGTCGGCACAGACTACTGTCAGGACCGACAATGCACATCTGAGCACCCAACCACCATCCTTTTTTGTGTTTCCTATTACCAATCGCTTTTTCAGGAGCCCACAGCATTCTCCAAGTTTTACTTTTATTCCCGGAGTCCTGGTGTTTTTTGATCTGTGCCAGAGAGAAGTGAAGGCAGATTTTACCAAGGGGAAGTTGCTGTAGCCTGTATCTGAGCATCAGAGCACCTCAGAAAGACGTGGTAGTAGCAGCTGGAAGTCCAACCAGAGCCATAGACTTCATACCCTCTGTCTGCTTCCCCTTAGCTTGGAGAGGTGAATTAGGAAACTGTAATATTCATTTATTTAAGAGCTATGGGTTGTTACTCATCTGCCACTTGCCACGTCCTGATGCTCCCTTTCAATGCCTGTCACCTAGGTGTCCCTTCCAGTGTTGGGCAATATCTCAGGACCACTCTGGACACACAGGTCTTGGCATATAAGATGAAGTCCTATGTCCTAAGGATATGCCCATGGGCCACTGTGCTAAGATATATGAGGAGCCTGTTTCACACACAACATCCCTGCCATCCATCTCCCCCAGCCTCCAAAGTGGTGACAATAACAAAAGCTGCTTCTCCAGGGGGTTCCTACAAGGAACCACAGGCAAGGAGAAAGAACCCCCTGAAGTCACACTGGTAATGGTTTGTGGTGTTCAAGAGAAATCCCAGAAATGCAACAAATTCTGGTCTGGCCATATGATTGCTATTTCTGACAGAGTCATGGTGGGTCTTGTGTACACTGTCACATCCACTTATCCATTAGTAGTTGAAAGGGGAAGGGGAAAACAGTGAAGCTGTGGGGAAAGGTGTTGATACCTGCTAACCTGAAGGATTAGCACGTGCTAACCTGCTAACCTACTAAACCCTGTGCAGGTCATATTTTTTCCCATGCATTTGCCTCTCTGACCAGTCTCCTCCAGTTCACTGAGTTTTGTGGAGGGAACATTATCCCAGTATGGATACATGCAGGCATGTATGTTGGTTGCCTCATTTCTTGGTGCATCACCACTGTAAGGTGGGAAATTTGCGATGGGAAATGCATTCATTCGCTGCACGGCAGTACAGCTGGAGCCCCTTGAACGGTCTCCTGAAAGCAGAGTCTGTGGCTGGCAGACCTGAATCCCTGGCACTGAAATCTCTGAATGCACACCAGAGCACTCAGAGAAATGTTGGGCTGCTTTTCTCAGAGGTCCTGAAATTTTGCTTTTCTTCTGCAACAACAGAGCATGTTCATCTCAGTGTTTCAGTGTGCAGCCTTGCAGCTCTCCTGATGTGTACACAGGTACCGTTGGATGACTCCAGCAAATCTGAAGAAGAAAAGTGAGAGAAGAATAATTTATCCCATAGTCTCTTACAGCTCTGTGTATTTACCAGTACAATACCCATGCTAATACACAGGGAAGAAGTCCTCTATCTCATGCCCAAGGTTCAAGTCTCAGATGAAATGTTGGCAGTCGAAGCAAAGGCAGCCCTTTGTCCATTTGTGAGCATGGGTATGTCACTGGAAGGTCTCTCTCAGCTGCACGTTTGGATTTAGCCCATGGTTCTGAGAGGCAGCTGAAGATGCTTCTCCGGGCAGAGCACTACTGGCTTCTGGCTCTCTGTGGGACTGCTGGTCCCCAGGGCTCTCGCCTTGCTTCAAACCTCTGCCCAAATTTCCAATGAGTTGCAGCTGTGCTGCAGCCCTTAGGAAAGGGATGGAGAGGATGAGTGCCTTTTGGATAGATCCCCAAATAACTCTTGTATGAGAAAGGTGCCACGGATCCAAGCTGGACTTAGACCAGTCATGGTGGTGGAAACCAGACATGATGTACCAGAGATCAGGAATGGAGCGTGGAGAGCTACGTGGTCAAATCCTGATGGGGTAGATGCACATCCCACTGCCAGAGCTGGGGTTCCATCTCAGCTGCATGATGCTGGTGGAGGTTACACAGGGTGGCATAGCTGCACACTGCTGGGCTGAAAGGAAACACAAAAGTTTAGCTGTAATTGTTAAAACCCAAATTACACTATAGAATAAGCTCATCATGTAGCTTGTCTCTATGTCATAGTTGGCATGTCAACCAAATACATGCATTTCTAAGGCTTATGGGCCAGAAATGTAGCTATTATAAATCCTCTTATCTATCCCAGAAGGCCTATAAGAAACCCTTTTCTTTTTATCTTCGAAGAGCTGAAATATATATGAAGCATTCCTTGCTCTGTGCACCCATAAATATGGCTCTTGCCTATCACCATGCTTTCATTCAAGACATTATTTCATCCCCTTGGCATGTCATTAACCACACCATCCCCTCCTTATCAGCTCCTAGCAGGGAGGAGTTGTGTTTGTCCTGCTTTATTTTCTGACCCATTTGGGCTGCACATGTGTCCCCAGTTTCCCACATCGGGGCGGATGCGGACGTGCACCCCAGGGTCCCACTGCGCAGAGGGGGCAGTGCCCAGTGGCTCCTGACCTGTAAGGCTGGTAGGTCAGGGCTGCTGAGTCCCAAAAAGGTTTCACAATATCTTTTTTGTTTCAGATATCTAGATGTGCACCTTTACCAGAAATAAATCTTTCCTCTAGATGTTAAAGCTGAACTTCCAACTACCTTTATATATATACAAAAGTAAATGGCAGCAGGAGTGGGAAGCATAGAAAAACATTTCTTGCCTTCTTACAGTCAACTTTTGGGGGCACTGTCTGAACTGGAGAAAGTGTCATGGTATTCGGGACACTGGGTGACTTCTCTCCTGTGTACTGGTCTAGCTGCCCCGTGTGAAACCACCCACACTTTGTATCTTTCCTATGGCCCTTCTCTGAACATTTTCCAATTCTGTTATATAATATGGAAATGTTCTTCAGTTCCCTCATAAAAAGGAAACATTCCTTCAGACGAACTCTGATTAAACTTTGCCAGAAGATGGTGGCCCTGCTTAGTGGTAAACCACGTTCTTTCAGATGCTTTGACATTACATCTACTTCTGATAAAAAAAAAAAAATCACATCTTACAAGAAATGCCTCCCTTACCTTAAGATGTTTCTATTTTGATATGCTACTGTGAAAATTCATGGAATTTAGTTTCCTTAGTTCAGACACCACAATGTTATGATCTGCATCTTTCAGGGTATCTGTACTCTCCCAGGGTTCTTCACACCCTGAAATTTTCACAGGGCCTTCCTGCAAAAGTTAAATATTTTTGGAGATGGTGTGTAGGTTACTGAGGAGAGCAGAGCATTTACAGCATGACACACTCATGTATAAGCTCAAATCCAGACTAAACAGCCATGAGGCATCTTGGCAACATTTCCAGAGCTACCTGTTGAGTGTCTGATGAATACTCTTGTGGTCTTTTTATTTTTATTTTATTTTATTTTTTTATTTTTTTATTTTTTTTTTTTTTGTAACATTTACCAAACATCAAGAATTTTCCATTAAGGAACTTTCCATGGGGAAAGTTCAAATTGCAGCAAGTTTATTGTGTTGTTACTGAGGTGGCGAGGCAGCTATCAGGCAGCTGCTCTGGGGATGAAAGATGGGACGATGAAAAGGGGGGGTTTATGGGATCCAAGACCTTTGCGTGCAGATTGTGTGGCTCTCTGCTTGTCCTTGCACAGAACACCATCAGATTTGCCCTATTAATGGGTGTGGCCATTCTCTATGGCCAAGAAATGTTACCGCAAGTGAAATCTGGTGTGCTCCACATCAGATACAGGAGTGAAAAACTGGGGAGATATTGGAGAAGAAGTTTCTCCAGAGTAGAGCAGGTTGAGCCTTCACCCAGTGTCCCAGCTGCGTCACCTACTCTTCCTCACTGTCATTGTTGCATTTGGCATGTCCTTTCCTCCACCCCCATGATTTCCTCTCTCACGTCTCTCTCCTTTCGACTCAGCCTCACTAAACTGGGTTTCCTAAGAAAATGCGGGGGTTAATTCTCATTCACAGTCATATTTCCCCACCGTGAGATTATAAACAAAACTCCAAGCGGATGTGAATGTTCATTCCTTGCCCCCCACGCAGCCCCTTTGTGTAGTTTCTGTCAAAACAATACTGAATAACAGCAAACTGTTCACCAGCTTGTCACTTGAGAGGTTGTTGTTGTCAACAGGTTCTCTGTAATCACCTCATCCATCCTCCTACTCCGCTTGGTGGCTTAGGTGTGTGACAGATTTGCAATCCACACAGCATTTTTAATGAGCCTCTCCGGATGTCAGAGGAGTCATTCTGAAAGTGAAGCTCAGCCCCTCTGACCTCTCTGAGCTTCCCTCTTATATTTAATCTGGAAATACTACTCTGAAAACTGAATATGATCTCCTGCTTGTTTTATGCTCCAGCAGCTCCTGCATCGTGTCATTCTCAGAGCAGAGTCCTCAAGGCCGATCGCCAAATATCCCACTAGAGGTGCATTTGTGGTTTAGAGCCTGCAGGAAGGCTGCAGTTATTTGCTTTTGAGTGGAAAACTGAGGCATGGAGAGACAAAGTGGTTTGGCCCAGTGTTTTGCAGGCAGTTTGTGGGGAGGAGGGGGTGAAACCTGGCCAGCAGGCTGAGCACTGGGCCATGCTGTGGTGTACAAACACACTGATGTGATAGGTGACGTATGCACTGGTCCCTTGCTGTTGCTGCTTGAGGAAGCTCTTGACAGATCACATGAAATCATACCTGTTTTGGCTTCTCACTGAATATCTTCTTAGCTGTATTTGATGCATGAGGCTAACCTGTCAGTGCCATGGGCTGTAATGAGGCACAACAAAACAAAAAATGCACTTCTTATTTTAAAAACAAGAAGATGATTTACAGCAAGGAAGGGTTGCAGGCTGTGTTGCCAAAGCTGCTCTGAGTTCCCCAGAACATCATTTATCATCAGAGTGGCACCACAAAACCTGCTGCCGTCACGTGCTCAGGTCTCCACTCAGATCTCTTGAATCTTCTCTTTTTAAATCACAAGGATGTTTCTGGCAGATCATTATCCAAAGAGACTTGAAAGTGCTGAGGGAAAAATCTTGATTCCTGCTAGTCTTCAGTTACACTACAGTAAGGTAACTGCAGACTGCTTTTCTCTGTATCTGGCTGCAGTCCTAGAGAGCTGCAATTCTCCATCCACATAGCATCTGCTGGGTGCCCAACAGTGATTTATCTCCTGGTAGAGAGCAGGACCCACCTTATGTTGCTCAGGTAGCTGATAGATATGTGTCTGGCCCATGACAGTCTTTGGTGTTCACCCTAAACTGTCTCCAGAGGCACTTCACCTGTCTCAAGTGGTGGGACAAGTTACCAGCTGGTGGTGCCTCTCTAAGGCCAACAGAACAAACTTAAATTAGACTTAAAGCATACTGGGGAGAAAGAAATCCCTCTTGGGCCAGCTTGCCCAAAACAAGGAAGACAGCTGCTGTGGAGCCGTGGACTCGCACTGCCATCTCCACCGGCCTATGGTTGTCCTCCGTTCCCTGTCCCACACCCCTCATTCTCCAAGCACTATAAGAAAGCTATTTCCACCCCGCTGAATGCAGCCATGTGTGTGCTGAGCAGACAGAACCAGAGGCCATCAGGTTGCTCCATCGCTAACAGTGGCCCATTGTGGGGGAATACTGGGTTTCTTCTCTTAACTAAGCTTTGGGAGATGACAAGACAGAAGTTTAGCTGTGACCAGGTTTTTTTCTTGAATGCCAAGGGCATTCACTTCCCAAGGTGCAAACTCAGAAGGAAAAAAAAATTGTGCCTTTTGCTTTGTTCTGCATTCAGCAACAATGGGATTTTCAGATGTTAGTATTTTAATAAGGAAAATAAGAGTTGTTGGAAGATGTCTCCTGGGAAACTGTCCTTAAGGACAAGGGATCGGAGCAGAGCTGGCAGCACTTTAAGAACATCTTTCTGAGAGCACAAGGACTCTCCATCCCCCGGAATAAAAAATCAGGCAGGGGAGGCAGGAAACCAACGTGGCTGAGCAAGGACCTGCTGGTCAAGTTGAGGGAAGAGAAGGCAAAGTATAGGCAGTGGAAGCAGGGATGGGTGGCCTGGGAGGATTACAGAGGTGCTGTCAGGATATGTAGGGATGGGATCAGGAAGGCCAAGGTGCAGGTAGAATTAAGCTTGGTGAGGGATGTAAAAAACAAGAAGGGTTTCTTTAGCTACATAGGGCAGAAGAGGCAGGTGAAGGAGTGTTCCCCCTCTAACGAATGGAAAGGGAGAACTGGCCTCCTCTGATGTGGAGAAGGCTGAGGTAGTTAATGAGTTCTTTGCCTTAGTCTTCACTGCCGGTCAGGCTGCCCAGGTCCCTCGTGCCCCTGAAAATTCAAGTGGGGATGGGGGAAGCAAAATCCTTCCCAGTGTAAGAGCAGAGCAAGTCTGAGACCACCTGAATGTGACTGAATGTCTACAAGTCTGTGGGGCTGGATGGGATGCATCCCAGGGTCTTGAAGGAGTTGGCTGATGTGGTTGCC
>VXAV01001663.1:300273-348541 GCA_013399715.1 Alectura lathami
AAAAAAAAAAAAAAAAAAAAAAAAAAAAAAGGTGCTGGTCCATCTTTTTTCCTTCTCTGGAAAGGGAACATGCTCATTAAGAAGGCTGGCAGTTCAGACTGGTTATTATTTTATTCCATATAAATCCAGAGCTCGTTCATTTGCTCAGTGAAGAATTTTTTTTTTTTTTTTTTTTTTTTAATAGAAAATGTAAATCATTTCTTTTGAAATACTTTTTGGACCACCACAGATCTCTAGACATGAAAAGCACCTTGCTAGAGAATCTGACACGCTCAGTTAAAACACTAGTATCCATGAAACCAAGTCAGCAATACTTCCGATCATTTAAAACTTTTACTTTAATCATAAGTCATTTTCCGAGGCAAATTCCAGGGGAACAATCCATAGTTGGCATGGCCTTTAGGTAGTATTAAGCCTTTGGCAGCCCTCTTGAACAGAAATCCCCTTCTAGAAGCTCCTCCAAGGAGTTTTCCTCCATCTTTTTGCACTGTGAAAATTTGTCCCCTTGCCAGTGGCAGAAAGTCTGTGTGCAAGGCTCGGGTGAACTTTCCTTCTCTGAGCCTACTTGTGAGCGAAGGAGAGACATTCTTGCTGCTGTCCATCTGTGGAGTGGGACTTCAGATATGTTCCCTGTGTCCCTGCTAGATGCTGCACACCGTGACAGCCACATCCCAGCAAATGCTGTTTCCTTCCTCCGTTACAGCCCTCTGGAATTTGCTCTACCAATATCCACGATGAGTGTTTTATTTCTTCCTCTAGCAGTCTTGTTTCTTTTAACTCAAGACCAAGAAGTACAATACGCTGAGGAACTGAGGTTCATACAGTGTTCACTTGTACCAAGTTTTTTGGTCTTGTGTCTATTTTTTATCAGGAGATACAGGGCTTGTATGAGGCCATTTAGGGCAGAAGAGCTATGAAAAGACTCAACTTCAGGATTTTTAAGTTATCAGCACTTCTGGAAGAGAAATATAATCCTCATGGTCGAAGACACATGCTTATCTGCTCCAGCAACCACTTGTTTTGGCCTTGCTTGGAGACTGGATACTGAGCTAATTGGACTTCAGATCAGATCAGTTTCAGTGATTCTCATGTTCCTTTTTTTCCGTTTGCAAACCACAGTGTCTACAGGTAAACTTTTCCTGATGAGTCACGTTTGTACCTCCATTGGATCTGTCCCTATCTCTCTAGTCTTAAAATATTGGTTTCTTAACCAAGTGTTTATGCAGCAGAACATATATGCATATACTCTACAGAGGATGTAAGAAGCATGACATATACAGCATTGGGTAAAGCCACTGCTGTGGACAGCAGGGAGGTGGATTCCAGGTCTGCTTCTGCTGAGTGGGGTCTGCCCCTTGTAAGGCTCTGTAGCTTTATCATGTCTCCTTGGGGAACAAGCTTCCAAAGGCAAAACCGCTGCTCCCATGGCTCTCAGCCCCAGCTGGGGTTTCACGGTGCTGCTGGGAAGCAAATGACACTGACAAGCAGCTATTTGCAAGTAGTCCAAGGATTTGGCACGTGCTCTTGCACAACTCAGGAGAAAAGAACATTGTTATCTACCAAACTTCAATTATTGCTTTTCAGGTTTAGTGTTTACTACTCAGTGCTGGTGTTATTTGTGAAAGGGGAGCAGCAAGCACAGCTCCAGCCATTACCTTCAGGAGGGACAGAGGCTGGATTTCCTGCAGGGAGAAAACAGGACAAGTGGTGAAAACTTTGTGGAAAGATTTGTTTTGCCAACTGTGGTGCAGTGGGACACATCCCAAACACTCCACACCTATCACGCCTGCAGCTTGTCATGCAGCGAGAATAAAACCCAAAGCCTCTGTGGGTCTGTTCGGAGTGGAAAATGGCTTCTTGGTGCCAAAAAGATTAGTGGAGAATTTCCTGCATCCACCCTGCAGAAAACGTGGTGTCACAGAGTGGGAGCACCGCTCCTCTCGGGGGCAAGCAGAGATGGTGAAAACCTGGAGAGGTTACAGAAGGGTCAGAGCGAGCAGGTGCTCTGCATGCAGGGCTGCTGCCCTCAGGGGTTAGCATGGCCACGTTCAACAGGTCCAAAAAATTTCATTTCTTCCCCTCAACCTTCTGTCTGATTTCAGTGAGGGGTGTGGAAGAGAGAGCAGGAGTGATGCTGAGAGGTACCTGAAGGTCACCAGACAGCACTGCTGGAAGAGTAAGTAAAGAAGTAGGTGAACTTTAGGTGCTCAGGCATTGAAAAAAAAAAGGTGTTTTTTTTTTTTTTTTTTTTCCCTTGACTGTCTGCTGGAGAAAGGACTCTACTTGCTAACATCTGAAGCCTTCCAACCCCAGTCCTGCCTAGAGCAGGGCAGATGATATGCTCTGTAAATGGTCAGGTTTCAGGCTCAGATGGGTGAAATCTGCTTCTGAGGCAGCAGGGTCTTCAACATGCTAGACTTCGGGGATGTGTTTTAAATAGCTCCTATGCTTCAGCACAAAGCGCTTCCTGCTACCAGTGTGGCCCCTCCAATCCTTCCGCTCAGGCTGGCAGATCCCGGCAGTGGGAAGAAACAACTTGTAGGGCCATCTGGCTCCAAACCACCCGCTCCGGGACATGTCCATGCAGCACAATGCAAGGGAGCAAGAATAGGAGTGAGCCCCCGAAGGCAGCCTGTGGCCACTGTATTCCTGCAGAGGCCATGTACAGCAGCCACAAAGCAGGTCTCCACCTGCTTCCCTGGAGAATATCCTGGGAAGGCTGAAGACAAGGAGAGATTGTGCTGTCCTGGATAGTGTTGGGGTACCAAACTGCAGGATACAAATAAGAGTAATGCTCAGTGCTGCTGTGCTCTAACTAAGGAAAACCAATTTTTGTGCCGTGAGCTGCAGGTTGAGGAGGGACAAGACATCTTCCCAGTATGTCCCCATCAGATTCAGCACGAGGGCATTGTTTTTGGCCCATTTGCTTGCAGGGAGAGCAGGAGAAAGAAAATAGGACATTCTTCTGTTTCCAACGTGAGATGTGCTCGCTGTGGCATGTCAAATAGATCGTGACTCTGCATTGATTTGTTTAGGAATATTACTACACCTGGTGATAATGTCCTAGGCCAGCGGAAGGGAAGAGCCATGGTTGGGAGCATGGCCTAGGTATTCAAAGAAGAGCCTGGGGACCTGGGATCAGGGTTAGGTCTGACTCTGTGTATGAACCAAGAGGACCAAACAGGCACACACAAAAAGCCGTGTGCCTTTGTGTCCTGGAGATGTCCAAGCTTGGTGTTTGCAAAGCAGCAGGAAACATACAGAAGGCAGATGGGTGATGAGGCTCAGCTTACCTGAACCTCATCACTGAACTCATGCGTCACTGCCCAGTGCCAATGGGAGACGATGCCACTTTCCTTGCTGAGAGGGAGGTAGAGGGAGAGACATTACATAGACTGTAAAGGTCTATGGCAGGAGTGCATGACAAAGCTAATGCAAGGAAGCTGAGGGTGTAAAATGAATCAGGCCCAGTGACAATTTACCTGGTGCATTCTTCATTTCCACTTGGCTTTCTCTCCCACCACAACCCAGCTCCCCACACTCTCATTGAATCTGTCTGATTTCCCAGCCCTAATCTTAACCCCATCCATAACCCTTCTGAATGCGGTCTAGACGCTCTAATTGTATATAATCCCAGAGCTGCATTGAACACCCCACACTGAGCCCTGCAGTTCTGTGTGTGCTGGGGATTCATTAACACTCGTCTTTGCTGCGCATTCAGCGCGTGTCTCGTTAGGGATTAAAAGGTGAGGGTGAAGGTGAAAGCACATTGCCTTGCACTGGTTTTTACTCAGGAAGCCTGTGTTGAAGAGAGGAATGATGCTATCTCAGAGTATGTTGCCGTGTTCTTGTTAAAGTCTTTTAAAATCGCAACTTCTTTCCTCTTTTTTCTCCTACCTCTTGCTGATGAGGGGAGCCAGCCTTCAGGAGGGCCCCGATTAGTCCTGCTGGGACACCAGAGCTGAAAGGCTGACCTCTGCAGTAATACCCTATTCTCCCTGAAATTAGGGTGCTGAGGCACAGACTGCCCAGAGAAGGTGTGGATGCCCCAAGATGCTCAAGGCCAGGCTGGTTGTGCCCTGGACAGCCTGATCTGGTGGATGGCAACCAGCCCATGCAGGGGGTTGGAACTGGGTTGTCCTTAAGGTCCCTTTCCAACCCAAGCCATTCTGAGATTAGTGTTCAACAAGGTGCTATGTGAGATCCTGGTAAGGGGCAGGCTGTTGCATTTAGGGCAGTGGAAAACTCACTGGTTGTTTTGACTAACACAAGCTATTTTTAATCAGTCTCAAGGGCTCAGTAGCGTGCAAGTTTCAAGTTTTGGAAAGTGTGAAAACGAGCTGAATGAAAGCAGGCAGACAACTTATCTGGCTTCGGAATAAGAGACAGAGGCCAGATGCCCAGAGGTTACCAGGGAAAGAGGTTTTGAATGACAAGTGTTTATCTTCCATTGCTCATAAGCATTCTTTGTGAGGAGGAGATGGGTGGGGAAGAACAACATGTTTTTATATCCTTTGAAACCTCAGAAAGAGAGAGACATCATTGTTATGGCAAATAAACATGCAAGACTTGACAGCCACATAAAATGAGGACATACTGGAGATGGAGGATGGAGCAAGGGGGAGTTTCTTGGCTGCTGTGAATGGGGAGAACCTGTCAGGGCATGATGCTGACTGGTACCACTGGAGGAGGTTGTGCCCCAAAGCATGTGAGGATTGACCAGGAACTTCTTCCAGCTCCATGGAATCGAGGGGAGAGGGCTGGGAGGAGCCAGGACTGCGACAAGGAAGGTGTTTTTGTCACTCCACCTAGGTGACATACCTTTAGGGGCCTGTCAGTAACAGGAGTGACTCAAACCACGTCTTCTCCTGCAGAGAGGACATCCTGGAGCAGATTTGTGAAGCAAACAAAGGAAGGCAATTAGGGAAGTCTTTGTAGCATTATCTGTAGCAGAGCGTGAAAGTACAGGCAAGGCACACCGAGGGAGGAACTGAATCCTCATGCTGGCATGCTTGGTAATTGAAATATTCCTGCTCAGGACAGGTTTCATTTATTTCCTTCCCTTCACTGACTTATCCTTTTTTTCTCCCCTCTTTTCTTTACTATACCCAAAACAAACACCCTCTCTGTTCAGGTTCCTGCCCTGACGCAGCAAGTTGGGCCTGTTCAATAGCAATCTGTGTTTTCAGAGCTCCAGGAGATGAAGTGTGAAGGACTTCCAGGCGTGCTCGCAGGCCTGCTCCCCAAAGGGTTAGCAGCTGCTGTGTGGAGCAATGCTCTTCCTGCTCCACAGCCATGAACACAGGAAACAGATGTGGAAATTGCCCCCAGCCCATTACTCAAAAGCCGCCAAAAGTAGGTTCAGGCTCTTTTTTCGATGTGATGGCGGTGACTGCTTTGCACTGAGAACGGAAAAGGGCTGTTGATCCTGATATTGGGGTTATCATATTGCCACGCATGCAAGAAACAGAGGAGGAAAACAGATTTTGTTTTCTTCTCTTGCTATTTTTCTGGCTTACCATCACTCAGGTGAAACCTTCACGGGTCATTGAGGCGGGTTTGTGAGATGCAGGAAATGCAAGCATGGCCACTGATAGCAGGGACTGAACGTGACAGCTGGAACTCACCTCCTTGCACCTCACAGTGACAGGCAGAAGGCTACGGGTTGGGTTTGGCCAGCTGAAGTGAGCGGAAGTAAGGTTTATTTCCAACAACAGTGAGCATTCATTGCAGCCAGCCTGCACTGTCAGCAGCTCAGCTCCCCAGGAGGGAACAAATGCACTGCTCATGGATGCAGCCTAAAGCCTGGGTGCATAAATCCTGAAACACTCATTGAGGTTTCCTCTGAAAATGAAGTTTCACAAGCTTCTTGCAAATGTATTTTTTAAAGAAAGGGACTACATTCTGTATAGCTCTGAGCAGAGGTTTGCCGATGCTCAGTGAGTAGTATCTTATATGTTATAACCAATGCACAGGCTGTTCTTCTCATTCTAACATGTAACACCTTGTTGGGAAAAGCCATGATAGAAATTCCTGGAATTATTAGCTATTCGCTTTTATTAAGTCTTAGTTCATACTCGATCAGGAAGGTCTGATAAAGGTTTGGGAGAGGGATTTACATGTGTCAGAATATTTTATAGAGTATAAAAATATGAGGGAGTATACACTGATACTTTATTTGACATAACAGAAGGATGGTAGTGAAGATTACAGCTGTTCCTAAAGGTCTAGCCAGGATCTGAGCTCTGCCATAGAGAAACCAGTTGGGAGGCAAGCATGAAGATCCCACTGTTGAGTAAAAGGAAGGAGCAACAACAGGAAGGCCAATGGCATCCTGGGCTGCATCAAGAGAGGAGTGGTCAGCAGGGAGAGGGAGGTGATCGTCCCCCTCTACTGGGCACTGGGTGCTGGAACAGGCTGCCCAGAGAAGTTGTGGCTGCCCCATCCCTGGCTGTGTTCAAGGCCAGGCTGGATGGGTTCCTGGGCAGTTTGATCTAGTGAGCTAGTGGCTGGCAGCCCTGTCCACGGCAGGGGGGTTGGAACTAGATGATCTCTGAGGTCTCTTCCAACCCAAGCCATTCTATGATTCTGTGATTCTATGAACGACCTCATTTTTACAATGGTAAATTCAGTTAGACAGAGATGTCCCTAAAGTGTAATATTCCTTCATGCGGGGCCTGTGAGATATGAGAGGGAGCATTTAATGGAGGACCCAAAACCTGGGCCAGCTGGTTTTCACAGCCAGAGGGGTCCTTCTCATGTAGCCATTTGGCTAAAATTTTGGTTGGGAGAAAGCCTTGATGTGTGAAAAAGTGTTTTGTGAGTCTTTTCGTGAAATATCTGTGTGATCCTTAAGCACCTGTGTAGCTCTTGCTTTTGGTAGATTTCCTGTTAGCTGGCGTAATCTTGCCCAGACACCTGCAAACTCAGAGTGCTCCCAGTGCAGTCACTGTTGCAGCAGAGAAATCTTCTCTTTGCCTTCACCTTGGACGGGAGAACTATTATGAACAAATAGGCATCTGTAGGCAGCAGAGCCAATGGAGCTGGAACTGCTGCCTGGCTCAGCCTATCAAACTGATAAATAATTGCAGAAAGAAGTAAGTTCTGCTGCAGCTATCAGAAGCACTGGAAATTTTATCTGTGATGTTGCAGGAAGCTGGATGGGCCCCTTAATCTTATTTACTTGGGGAGGAGTAGGGCTGGGAAAATGCAGCTTTCGTTAAGGAAGGAAAAAAATGATGCAGATAATATGTAATGCTTTTGTCAGGTCCTTAACTGTAGTTGCCAAGGAAATGTATCCCCTTGGGTCAGGGTAATGTAATGACAAAATGCAAACAGCTTGATTCATGTTTGTAGAGGGACAGAGCCAAATTCATCCCTGGTGCTGCTGGGCCAGAATGCAGAGTTGGATTTGGCTCGTTACCTAGCTAGCAGTTCTGTATTAGTGTGTTCTCCCAGGCTATTTTACAAACAACACCTAATTTATTAAAAAGGAAAGTTTAGGAAATGTAATTTTCATGATTTATTGCTACCTCCCTGCCAGCTGTTCGAACAAGGACTCCACCAGTCTGTTCTTTGCATTTTTATATGCTGAAAGAAATGCTCTAGCTTTGGGATTTTGAATCTGCCTCAGTAAGTTTTAAATCAACAGCAATAATCCTTTTGTCCTTGATTATCACTTATTTCTACATATTTTTTATAAGACATTTCTAAAGTAATCAACAAGTTATTAAGCTCCCATTTGCCATATTGGTTGTCTGCCTAAAAAGAAGTAAATATTTCTACTACAAGTTTGTAGTATAAACTATCACTGTAGAACATGGATATCTTTTTAAAGCAAGAGGCTGTAATCAAAATGCTTATAAAGCTCTGTTGTGTATTAAGTGTTTTCTCAATCCCAGCCCATTCATGCCCTCGTCCTACAAAACGAAGACCAATGGGAGCTGCGCCATGCACGTAGGATCAGTGCAGCCCCAGGCATGGTTCTGTCCTTGTGTTGTAATTTCCGTCTGCATTCAGTTCCTCCTCCTTTACTACACCAAGTGGGAAAGTAGGACCATCTGGCTTGTAGAGACAGAGAGTTTGGGGATGCTCAGCTATTTGGCTTTCAGATAAGGGCAGGTTCACATCTGGCCAACTTCAAGAGCCCAGATCTCTATAAACCTCTTCTTGTGTCGGGGATACACGCAGCCCTTCATCCCCTAGCAGAGTTTGCAATAGCTTTTTTCAGAAAAGCAAAACAAAGCTACATCAGTGCCTCCTGCTCTTCCAGCAGAAAAGGTGGGCTTCTCCAAAACCAAAGCGTGTTCTCCTGGGAAATATATTTTCCAAGATGCTTCTGATGTAAATCAGAAAATGAAAATGTTTCAAGGTTTGCAACGCAAAACTGAAAACGAACTGATTGTCAAGAGAAACTTCTTAATTCTTTGGCTTTACAGTAAGCCCCCAAAGATGCCTGCAGAAGAAACATTCAGTGACCACTTAACAGACTGGATTCTTGCAAGCCATACCGAGTATTGTATGGAAACTGTGAGGGTGGTAAAATCTTTCTCTGCAATGCCAAAGATGAAGCAAGCTGTGGAAGAAGTGAGGGAGAGGTAGGAACAGATCTTTCTTAATTAAGAGCTTTAGCTGTGAAATGAGCTGGCAGTGCAGTTAGGGGAGAGCCTCCTGCTATCTTTAGGAGCCAGGAAGTGAGGAAGATTAATCGTAATCTTCCAAAAGGCCTTGCTACTCCAGCAGAAAGTGACAGAAACTGCTGCAAACTCAACATTCTTTGCCACCAAAAGTGTCCACAATGCTCTTGCAAAAGTTACAACTAGAAGTAAAACTAAAATAAACCAACACACAAACCCCCATAAAATTAATCAATATATACAAAAATAAGCTAAAGACTCTCACAAGCTCAGTGAGGACTTTTACATCTGCATTGTATTTCATGTGGAATATGCCTGCATTGTACAGAATCTGAGCAAGTGAAAATTGTGGTAGATGGGTGCAGTTCCCCACCAGCTCACTACAGGGCATCTTGGATCGCAGCATAGTTTCTGTTTTACACAGTTTAAAGGAACTGGAGTGTCACCACGATCTTTCCTACAGATGAAGGGCATTTAGAAGCAAGGTGGGGATTTGTTGCTGACGTCTTGCTTCGCAGACGTCTTCTGCAATTTTTTGCTCATGTAACTCTCACAATGTGTTTGTGCTATCTGCTGTGCAGAACAACAGAAAAGCAGAATTCAAAACCCTTCGCAGTTTAAAGTAATTTGGATGCTCTTGTAATACTACTTATACTACTTTTTTTTTTTTTTTTTTTTTAATGAAGATCAAATTAGGCTATTAGGCTCGCCATGGACCAATTTAACAAAGTTTTTCTGTTTCCTGTCAGATGCACAGACTGTTCATTGCAGGAATTTGTGCCTCTCAGTCCACATTTAATTTCATTTGCTGCTTGCTTTCTATTTATAATGCACAGAGCAATATTATTTGCCAGTAGTAATACAAAAAATGCCAGGAATATACTGCAATGCGAGCAGTACAGGAAAGAAGAGAAGGCATTCCTGAACAAGTTAACCAACTAAATTTCTGTCTCGTTTGGATGCTCAGGGATCCACAGGAATGAACCAGAAGTATTGCAGTGGAGCCTGACAGTGCTTCATTAACAAGGGTCTGGAGAATAAAAATTCTGGGCATCATGTGGTGGTGGGGGATTGTCCTTTGAAAAGGGATCTTGTTTCCCTCCTTTTTCAGCATTTCTATGGTCTGTGACCGTTCTTAATTCTGCCTACACACTTGAATCAAACTATTACAAACTGGGCTCAAACCAACACAAATCCCTGAGCATTGCATTTCTTTTTTTCTCCCTCCAGTCCGTTGACATCTCCATCTATTACTGTGCCTCTGTGCATGTGCCAGAACTTTTCAGAGCCACCCATTTTTCCTCTCTCAGAGTTATTTTCCTCTCTTTTTGCAGTATGTCCATCTACCTTCTTTCCTTTTATTGTCTGAGCATCCAAACCTTTGCTGAGTGCCTCAGTGGGTTACACAGATAAATGAAAAGTTCCCAGACCATTGAGCTTGCAATGAAATGTCCGTGTTTGAAGTTGGTCTCATCTCAAGCACATCCTTCAAACACATTGATTCTTTCCCCAAGAGGAGTTCAGCTTCAGGTTTGATGCTCAGCAGTCTGAGATAACCAAAAAATGAGAAAGTTGGATCTCTGATTCTGGTCTTAAGTATATAGTTCTATCTGTTAAGCTATGCCAACACCTATACTCAAGAGAGCCACCTAACTAGCATTTGGTAACTACACTTTGGAAGTGTAGTTACTGGCAAACACCAGATACAAAACAAAAGAAAGGAGACCATTTTTCATGCGAAGTTCAGTCGAGCAGAGGGACTTTGGGCTGCCAGCAGTTTACATGAGTTCATTAATAGACAAATTCATAAAGACCGCTGAAATCATTGAAGGTTGCTAAAACACAAAGACACCATCTGTGGCTCAGCACGTGCCATGACTTGCTAAGGACTAGGGAAACACTGCAGGTTTGGCCTGCTCCAACATTCCTCTGCACACCCTCACTGCTGGCCCTTCTTGGAGACATGCACTAGCAAACAACCATAATGAGACCAGTCTCATCCTTAAATGACACTTAAATGACAATTAAACACAAGTTGCATTAAAAAAGAAACAAAACACTGCATGTTCCATATCCTCAGAAATGTGAGGTGAAACCAGCAGCATCTCACACAGGAAAAATAGCCATCTGCCTTTGGTTTTGCTGCTCCTTTAGGTTTACCATTCAATAGCGTTACGGTAATGCGGAGCAGAGACACTCACAGGCCAAAGCAATTAGCTCTGAGTCTGGAAGTTCCCCCAATGTCAAGAGCATAAATCTCCCAGCCCACGCAGAGCTTTGCATTCCTGCAGCACATGGGGCCCATTAACGCTCCCTGCAGCCTTTAGGAATGGCAGTGCTGGAGCAGCTCTGCCCCAGCGCCTCTCAGCTGCTACTCCTGCCCTGTGTGCCTTGCTCCCTTTGGGGCCACTTCTGACTCACTTAGTACACCAGATGCTACCATGATGGCAGGCTCCTTAGTAAAACCCCAGTGGATCTTCTGTGCCAGCCCTGAGCCAGCGCCACATGCTGCAGGAGGGGCTGGCAGGTCTCTTGCTTTGCTGGCTTTGAGGACAGTTATGGTGTTGAATTGCTGAGCGGTGCCAGCAAACCCCATGATTTTGCCTCATTATGTTCTAATGAAGCAGGAACTCCAATTTCTGTTCTTTTTCAGTGAGGGTGGAGGAGAAATGTTGTATTTCACTGATAGATGATGCTTGGCGGACTCAGCATTATCTGAGTTTAGATTCATTCTCATCAGATTAGTTCTTTAGATGAAAATGGCTCTTACCACAGGAAAAGTCACAGAATGGCTGAGGCTGGAAGGGACGAAGGGACCTCTGGGTCAGTTTGGCCCAACCCCTGCTCCAGCAGGGACACCCAGAGCAGGGTCACCAGGACCGTGTCCAGGCGGCTTTTGAAGCTCTCCAAGGAGGAGACCCCACAGTCTCTGGGCAGACTGTGCCAGTGCTCAGTCACCCACACAGCACAGAATTGTGTCCTGGTGTTCAGAGGGAACCTCCTGTTTTCCAGTTTGTGTTGTTTTTCTCTTGTCCTGGCACTGGGCACCACTGGAAAGAGCCTGCCTCTAACCTCTTGCACCCTCCCTTCAGGTATTTATGGACATTGATGAGATCCCCCTGAGCCTCCTCTTCTCCAGACTGAGCCCAGCTCACCCAGCCTCTCCTCATAGCAGAGGTGTTCCAGTCCCTTGATCATTCTGCGTCTCTTCACTGGACTCTCTCCAGTATGCCCGGGTCTGTATTGTACTCAGGATCCAACCAGAACTGGACCCAGCACTCCAGGGCAGCCTCACCAATGCTGAGCAGAGGGGAAGGATCACCTCCCTCAGCCTCCTGGTGATATGTTGCTTAATATGGCCCAAGATACCACTAACCTTTTTTGCAGCAAGGGCACAGTGCTGGTTCCAAAGCACTTCCAAATTTCTTAGGCTTTTCACCAAAGCTCATTGTGATATTTACACATAGGTCATGACTAGTCTGCTGCTTCAGTGGGGAAACTGCCTCAGTGCCTGGTCCTGGCAGGGCATAGCACTCTTGGATCTAAGATATGACATCCAAAGCTAAGGACCTGCATCAGCAAAACAGTGTGAGACAACCCTCGCTCTGCCTCATCCTCTTCTTCACACCTCAGCTGTGTCGCAGCTCAGAAAGGCAAGCAGGAGACAGAAGAGAGGGACAGACGTCTCTTCATATGGCTTTGAAACGAGGTTTTCTTCTACCACAGCTGGCCAGGATTGCTTGCTAGAGCCTAGACCAGCATATTTCTTCACCTGTGATTACAGTCCTCTGTGAAGAGGGAAATGGGTTGTAGAAGACGTGCACGATTTTCTGACATGAAGGAAAATGCATGCATATGCATTCTGCTACTGGGAAGAACAGAAGGCAGATACGGCCCATAGCACGCCTGTGGAGCACCTAGACCTGTCAGGACTAAGATTGCCTGAACTTCAGGGTTATATGTGTTTATTGACAGGCATTTAAGAAACCAACACTAGCAATGCTTTGTTTTGCTCTGCATCAAGAAGGCAGAATGCTTGGTGACGCATCATGTGTTCAGTGATTTGAAAATTTTATACAGTTTTTGTTTTGAAGTCACACGTCTGGGCTTTCCCTGAAGACAATATATTTTTAGGTAAGCGCGCAAGCTGTAAAGTGTATTGGGAGTTTCTTTGCTCAGTGTGAACCCTTCCAGAGCCCTAAGCCAACTCTTGGAGGGAGGCAATCAGCTGGAAGATCAACTCTGTAGTTTACGGCCTGTCAGAAAGGTTTGGTTGTGCAACATCCAGCGTTTTGTTCTGTCTAAGTGAAGACCCAGAAGAAACCTTAAGCCATTTATGGACTTAATGAGTCTTATGAGCACTAAAGGTGGAGTCAGACAGCCTTCCTAGAGCTGACCGAATATTTCAGGTGAGACAATTTCAGTCAAAAACATTGGGAAAGAATCACTTAGAGCCTTGCAGGCAGAACATGCACTGGAAATGTGAGACTTCAGAATGAGCTGCTTGTTCTGAATGAAGCAAATCCTGATTTGGTGTTGACATCCACATCTTCCACAGAGAAAATAATTATTTACTCTGAGGGTGGCTACACACAGGAACAGGCTGCCCAGAGAAGCTGTGGATGCCACATCTCTGGAGGTGTTCAAGGCCAGGTTGGATGGGGCTTTGAGCAAACTGATCTAGTGGGTGGCAATCCTGCCTACGGCAGGGGAGTTGGAACCCAATGATATTTCAAGAGGTCCCTTCCAACCCAAACCGTACTGTGATCTATGATCTTGAGTAAATGTTCTAAATTCTGAGTTCTTGATAATCTCTGGAAAAAGCTGATCACTGTGCTGTATGGTGTTCCCAAGAAATGCCACCATTCCTGAAAAGGGTGTGAACATCCTCACTAAAAACTCAGCTCAGGTACCTCAGTTTTATTGTCTTTGTTTCCCAGCAAAATGCAATCTCACTGGAAAATTCTCAAACTTGTCTAAGCATTCTCCCTGTAATTTGCACCCACGTATACATAATTGCAGGTGTGCTTTGTCTTCTGGAGCTGGGCACAAAATAAGCAATGCCTGCAGTTTTGCTAAACCCTCTGAGAGGCACAAATTATACTACTGTATAACTGATGACAGAAAATCACTCCCACAATCATTTGCAGGTGCCAAAAAGGAAAAAAAAAAAAAAAAAAGAGGGAAAAAAAAAGAAAAAAAACATATCAATTTGAAACACCACTAAAATTCAGGACCTCAGTCCCCTGACAAACTGATTCAGCTTTGATTTGCATCCAGCCCATTTTCCGTGAGGTGTCAATCCATGCAGCAACAGGACACTTTGACCTAGCTGTGGAGCATTAGCTCTGCTCAAAGTGAAGGATGAAGTTCTCCTGTCCAGACCCTTCATCAGCCTCCCCTGCAAGGCTAACACTTCTTCTGGCTCATCGTGTCACTGCTGCATAGCAGCGTCAGCCCCCCACACGTCTGCCAGCTTCAAATGCATATTCAGAGTGTGAAAGGGCATGAGGGAGTGAAAGGAGGAGATGTGGGTGGGAAAGAGAACCAGCTTCATTAGTACTGGGAGGAATTTAAAGCATGGCAGTAAAGCAGAAAAACAGGAAAGCAAACTGAGAAGATAAAACACAGTGTAGGGGGGCCGCATGCTGATTAATGGACTCCTTGGCCTTGATGTCTGCTACTGACCAAAAGTGAGTCACAAGAACGCCCAACAGCTGAGCCTCTGTGCACACAGCTGTTAAATGTCTTTCTGGCTTTCTTTCACTCTATTGAAATTTCTTTTCCTTCTAATTTCTGACTTTGGGAAGCCCAGCTCCTGCTTGACTAGCTCTGCATACAATGTTCTAGTCCAAGTATGCAAATGAGGATGTGGGGTCTGACCTGAACTGTTCAGACCAAAATCGAGGTGGGGGAATCCGTGATGGTGTCCTTCACACATTTTCCCACACCTGTGCAAGTTAATACAACTAGGACTCATTTTATTTCCATGTTAGTTATCCTGCATGAAGGGCATTCCACTCCAAATGGATTAAGGATATAAGAAAAATCCAAATGCTCACATTAATGGTTCAGATGCAAATCTTCCTCCACCACTCTCCCTTGGCCGTGACCACTGTTTTATGTGGGATCTCAGTGCTAGGAGAGCCAGCTGGCCTTCCCTGGTGCTGTGCCCCCAGGCAGGGCATCCCTTGGCAGCCATGCATCAGCTCTGTGGGTGCCACCATGAAGCAGCAGGTGTCACTGGGGTGCTGTGGTAGTTGTTACGGCGTTGATAGTTGAACAACACGGTCCTTGGACCTTACCCACCACCTCTGTGAGCTTGTAAACCTCATATCTCTTCTCAGCTGCCTTTTTTTCCAAAGAAAAGGGTCCCAGCCATTTCTGTCTCCTCTTGTAAGGCTGCTGCTCCATCCATCTGTGCCTTCTCCCATTCCACCAAATCCTCTGCTGGTTTTGAGGCATCAAAGCTCTCAGTTCACTACCAAGATGAACTGTGCTGCTTTCAAGTCCGACAGAGACATCTGATTCATGTGACAACGTTACATTGTGCGCATTATGGCTGTCACACAGTCCTGGTTAATGTAGTGTGGAGACCAAGAATTATCCCTAATTCACAGTGTAGAGTTATTCCAGTAAGGAATAAATGTTTTCTTGTATATTTGTTTGTTTTAATTTTGCAATCTGTTCATGAACAGTTTGTGAACTTAATTTGTACAAAATCCATGGAAGAAATTATGTGCTTGAAGTTACTTGCTCAGATTTACGTTGGCTGTGAGTTCCCTGCCTTGTTTTGGCTAAGGTCTTGTTTTAATTTCTTGAGTCTGCCTTGTTTCTAATTGCAACCTTGTGAGAATCCCATAGAAAAACCTTGCTCACACGTTTCTAGCCAAATCAGCTTGCAGCTGGGTTTAAGTGGAGCTGATGAGAAAAGCATTTCATTGTTTCAGTCTAACTGCCCCCTTCGCTTTGGTTCCTTCCACTGTGAGGTCTCTAGCTAGCAGACCACTTCCTAAAACAAGAGAGAGCCATGAGGCCCCTGGTAAGGCTCCAGCTCCACTAGGAAAGCTGTTGTGTTTTCCTCTGTCCCTTCACCATATTCCCATGATCTCTGGACCCAAGTGGATTTTCCTGCATCCTGTAGATGCACATAGAGCCGTACCAAGCGATTTCTATATCCAGTAATTTCTTTAGGTGCTGGTTTATTACGGAAGTTGGAACTATTGCATCATATCTGAAGTATGCCAACCTCCTAACCCAGCTGTGCAATTTATTCATGATGGCTGAGATAAAAGAAACTAAAATGACAGTACAGATATTCATGCCGTGGAGGTCTGAATGATCTAAAATGTCAGAAGCACTGAAATTTAGTCTGCTTCTGTAGATTTAATAGCTCAGGATTGTTTTAATTGGGTTACGTATTTACTTTAAATGAGAATGAGATGGCTCTAAGCAGTCACTGAATAACAAGATTAACAAAAGAGATGGACTGAAACCAGAACCATTTATCTAACACTTCCCAGTCAGGGAGCTTTGATCACATCCCAGTCATTCCCACTTCGGATTGTGCAAAACAGAACTCATCTGGCACAGAATGTCATATGCAAAGACGGCTTCAGATACGGTGTTTGTGCTGGTAAAATCACATTTATATGCAAGACATGGCAGGTCCTGAGAGAGCTGGTGACACATGGTAGGCTTCAGCTTGCTGTCTCTGATCCCTTGATCTTACAGCCTCTGAAATGAAATGTGCCATAAGCCAAACTTTTGCCATCATTTTTCCATTCACTTTATTGCTAACAAATGTGTGTCTCTACTCTGGGTGCTGTGAAACCAGGACAATGAAATCAGCAGGCAAAACCAAAGTGCCATGACTAAACACTGCAGAGCCTCCCTCTCCAAAACCCGTCCTGCAACACATACACAAACAAAACCCCACTGATTTTCCATTCTGTCTCTTCTGGGAAGGGGCATATGGAAACAAACTGCTCAGCATAGGAGATGAATAAAAGATCCCTCCACTGCCCAATAAACCCAGGGAATACAGACAAAGGGATGCACACAGAGCGGAACTCAGTGTTGAAGGCGAGGATATGCCATTTCTCTGGGGCTTGATGCATAGGCTGGCACCATGATCTGCCCACAAAGAAGCACTGACAACTATCCACGTTATAGGGTCTGCCCAGGATTGTCAGAAGTCTAATGTCAGTTTTTGGAGGAGAACTGGTATCTCCATGGGGAAGTTTTATTTTAGACTCAATGGAAAGATTCGTCAGAAGTTTGGGGAAGGCATGTGTTTTTTGATTAACGCATGAACAAATTATGAAAAATGTTTGATTTTAAACTGGAACGCCATTGTTTTCAAATATTCATTTAAATATTTTGCAAGAAAAACAAACAAACAAACAAAACAAATTATGTCTAAACAGCTCCTTTCATCAGAACAGTCAGCTGGGGGATTGCAAGTGTATCAACAAAGACATAAATTTACAATTCAATAAAACAGGGCAGAAGAGTTTTAACAAATACTAGCCAAAAGCACCCTGTAAGTGTGAGTAAAGATTAAGAACCAAATATAGTGTGAAAACTCCATCCATTTCTAAAGGCATGATGTTTACTGTTTCCATTCTAGGACTGTATTTTTGTAAAGGTCCATTTCTGATGTTTTCTAACTACACTTCGTTATCACAAAACACTAAAGAAGTGAATTATTTCATTTCTGTGCTTCCAGGAAAAGCTAGCAGGAAGCTTTTTGTTTCCTTTTCTTCCTCTTTTGTGCTTATGGGGATTTATTTAATACAGCTGGGAGACCAGGGCCCCCTGAGATCTATTTGTGTGTAACATTACAACTGACTTGCATTATAAAAGAATGCAAATGCAACACATGTTGACTGCATGGGTTGTGTCTAGTTTGGAAAATATTTATGTTATCTATAAATACATAAATAACAGTCCTCTTCACTGAAGTCTACTGTATTTACAGGGTACCTCTGCTTTAACAGCACAAGAGAAAATAGCTGATCAAAACCAGCATACAACTGGTATAAATCTGAGGCAATTACAAGGAGATCAACTGGATTTAATCCTTTGATGTAAAGGGCCACAATTTAGCTAGATGGGCACTAGAGCCATGCAAATGAGAACAGAGCTCTTCATTGGACTCGTTTGCTTCAGTAATTGTTTCTAGCAGAGCAGTCCCACTCACCATTCATTAGCATTCATCCTTTCATCTTTCCTTCAGAAAAACTCTGTTGTTTTTTTGAAACAAAATCAACACTTTGATACATTCTCCTGTAAACCAAGGCAGCTTCACAAAGCTAGAAAATTGCAAAACCAGTGCACTGATGGGAACTGGTTACTTAGGGGATGTTAAACTTTGACTAAGTTGTAATTTTGAATCTTTCATTCTTTCTTTCTTTCTTTTTTTCTTTATTTATTTTTTTTTTTTTCCTGGCAGCCAGGATCCATGGACCTAAGCAAAATTAAGAATCTCATTCTGATAATGAAGTGGCTTGGGTTAGACCGTATTGCTGAGAAGCCTGAAAATGTTGCCTTCGTTTATTGTATGATCATGTTTCTTATAGGAAAGATTTTACCAAGTGCTAGTGATTAACATTTACAAAACACATTTCTTTTGAGTAGTGGCAGAATATTCTCTTCCATGAGAAGAATACTGAGCTTTGGAATTTCTTCCCCAAAAAGCAAAAATGTACTGCTAAAATCTTACGTGAATTTAAGGGAAGGGTTTGGGTTTTTAGGATGAAGATCTGACGAGAGTTCTCAGATTTGTAGAAGTACTATGTCCAGCTCAGGAAGCTGCAGGAGGTTGGAGGCTGTGAGAGCAGTGGGGCACCGTGTGTGTTTGCCCTCTTCTTATACCCACCCCTGAGCATCTGCATTTGCTCCCTGATGAAGACAGGTCTAGACAGACCTGCAATCTGAACACTGCAGCAACTCTTACAGTCTCTTTCTACCTTTATACCTTTATACAATGAGCAAGAAAAGAAGTTTCCAAGAGGACAGACAGCACTCCCTTGCGCTGGCAGTGTAGGCTGTGGTTGAGAAAGGATGATCTGAGTGTAGTCCCACTGCGTCCTCACGTGTGTGCTCCTCTGTCTACCATCTGAGGTCCAAAACCGTCCTGCTCTCCTCAGCACAAATTCATGATTTAATGGATGGTAGCAATGGTAAGACAGCGTGTTCATTTCCCACCAGAGATGGCAAAATTCACCCTGTATTTTGAGCTGGGTGAATAATAAACTTCCCTTAGACAGAAATAAATGCTGTGCAATGAACATAGTATGGGCTTCTAATGCACAATTAAAGTAATTCTTTAATATTACATTGGGTCAAAGCCATATAACCTAGGCAAGGCTTTGCTGTTTCCATTAATCTAGTTGCCAGGTACAGATTTGCCCATGGAATGAAAGAAACTCTTCTGTTTCTTTCTGTTTATCCAGATGAAAGCACAAAGCTGTAAACGAAAATGAACTATCTACTAGTGTTGAAACACACTTGTTAGGGTTGTATTAACACAACATGCTGCTTGCCACTACCTCCAGTGGAAGGCTGCTCAAAATAGTGAGGTTCATGACAGGCCAGAGCTCCCGCAGGACCTTACAAAGCTGTCCTTTTGGGCTGTTACATGTGTGGAAGGCCACAGACAGTGATGGCAGCTGTCTGAATGGGGGGAACTTGCAGCAGGTACTTGAGCTATAAAAGGACTAACTCACCTCCATCAGCACTGAGGTGCTAAACTCATCCTCCAGCCCAGGACAGAAATCATCTGCCTAAAGTATCAAGATAAACTTCTTCCATTTGCTTTCTGACATTCATCGATCTCATAAATGAAATGTCTCTCCTGTACCTTGGCACGGAGATGAAGCATCTCCCAAAGCTATTCAGGGCAGACTGGAGACTCTAAAGTAAGTAGCTTATGCAGTACATTCCCTAAGGTTATCACCTGAATTGTCACACATATTGCTCTCGCACACAGAAATACTTACAAGAAGTTTTTAACTCACTTCTTCATGGTGAAATAACAGCCAACATTAACAGGAGTGGTGACATGTTATTTATTGGAAATGACGTGGAAATCAGGAGACTGGCCTGGAAAAACTTAGCTTCACTCTTGGGTATTCATGTTTACCCTACTTAGGAATAGTTTATCTCATTCCATGTTCACTGGGGAAGCAACTTCTTGAATTGTGCTCTCCAATAATTGAAGAGACGTGCAGGATTAGATCAGGTTTTATAATGAGGGGAGAGCAGCCCTGAGGCAGATGCTCTTAAGCAGAGCTATAATTTACTGGCAACCTTATATAAGATATGGTCAGTCAATAAGCAAGCCTCAGAGGACTTCAGGGTAGCCACAGCCTCAATCAACCTGCTAATTTCTTTATAAGGAATGCCAGCTGGTTGCTAAATCACAGGGGTGGAAAAAAAAATAAAAAATAAAAGAGGTAGGCACAGAATAATTGTTTATTTTACGTAGGAAAGCAGGAAAAAATGTTGACAACCTGTTTCTGTTAATTGCTTATGCTCCTGTCATTACTTTTTATTATTATTTATATCAGAATTTGTGATTGGAGACTCAGCCAAGAACATAAGCTGATTAAGCTGAAATGGATCTATTGCCTTCACACTGTGTCTTCACAATCCACTGTTGAAGCCTCTGATACAATGTTTCCTGTGATTTCTGTCTCCACTGTACACAATGCATTGTTGCTCGGCTTTGAAGCCATGGCTGGAAGTGCAGGTTATGGCCAGGGCTCTGCTTTCCCTTGGGATGCTCACTCACTTACTCTGCCTCTTCAGCTTCTTCCCATAATTTTTCCCATGTCTCTAGAAGAACAGGACAAGTATTCCCATGATTAATGACTCACTGAGAAAGAATCAGAGAGACTTTGAACTCATTTTAACACAACTTCCCCAGGAAGAATGACCCCAGAAGTAGCAGCATGCAGTGCCAGAGATAATGCAGACAGAATGTCAGCGAGAGTGCCTAAGACATGCCCGAGCCAGACAGTTGTCACATGCAGATCACACATCTGAACGAGTTCTGGGATAGACATGGACTCCAGCATGCAAGCTACTTGTGACTTGGATAGTGAGCACTGGGAGCTCTGACTCCTACCACTGCAAACCCAATGTGTTGGCATGGGTGTCCATCAGCTCCACCACTTCTCTAAGTCATCTGCCATCCTGCGGCTTTTTCTTTCTAAGATTTTATGGAAGAACAGCACAGCTTCACTTTCTTAACTCTCACATTAAGGGTTTCTGGGTGCTCAGCAGCTCAGTAAGGCAAGTAGAGCTAATCTGTCCATGCATGGAGTTGCACATGCTCAGAACCCTTTGGGCATGACATTCTGGTCACTAAATTGGAAAAGCACGGGTTTGATGGATGGACCACTCGCTGGACAAGGAGCTGGCTGAATGGTCACACCCTGAGAGTTGTGGTCAATGGCTCGATGTCAAAATGGAGACCAGTAATGAGTCGTGTCCCTCAGGCATCAGTACTGGGACCAGTGCTGCTCAGCGTCTTTGTTGGCAGCATGGACAGCGAAATCGAGTGCACCCTCAGCAAGTTTGCGGACAACTCCAAGTTGAGTGGTTGACATGCTAGAGGGAAGGGATGCCGTCCAGAGGGACCTGGACAGGCTGGAGAGGTGGGCCCATGCCAACCTCATGAAGTCCAACAAGGCCCAGTGTAAGGTCCTGCACCTGGGTTGGGGCAATCCCAAGCACAAATACAGGTTGGGCAGAGAATGGCTGGAGGGCAGCTCTGAGGAGAAGGATTTGGGGGTGTTGGTTGATGAAAAACTCAACATGAGCTGACAATGTGCCCTTGCAGCCCAGAAGGCCAACTGCATCCTGGGCTGCATCAAGACAAGCGCGACCAGAAGGGCAAGGGAGGTGATTCTGCCCCTCTACTCTGCTCTTGTGAGACCCCACCTGGAGTGCTGCATCCAGTTCTGGGGCCCCCAACACAAGAAGGACACTGAGCTGTTGGAGGGGGTCCAGAGGAGGGCCACGAAGATGATCAGAGGGCTGGAACACCTCCTCTACAAAGGAGGCTGAGAGAGTGGGACTGTTCAGCCTGGAGAAGACTCTGGGGGGACCTGACAGTGGCCTTCCAGTTCCTGAAGGGGGCCTACAGGAGATCTGGGGAGGGACACTTTAGAAGGGCATGTAGCAGTAGAACAAGGGGTAATGGCTACAAACTGTAAGAGATTTAGGCTAGATCTTAGGAAGAAATTCTTTCCTGTGAGGGTGGTGAGACACTGGAAGAGGTTGTCCAGAGAGGCTGTGGATGCCCCCTGTGTGGAAGTGCTGAAGGCCAGGCTGGATGGGGCTCTGAGCAAGCTGGTCTAGTGGGAGGTGTCCCTGCCCATGGCAGGGGGGTTGGAACTAGATGACCTTTAAGGTCCCTTCCAACCCAAACCATTCTATGTTTCGATGAGTCTATATGTTCCTTCTAATTTTGCAGAGTTTCCATACAGGCTCTGAGAGGTTGAGCTTGCATGGGACTTGCTGCTCTGCACAGCATGACCCATGCTTATGGATTCCTGCCCAGGACACCCCACAGAAATATAGGGAATTCAACACCTAGGGATGAAACTCTCTGGTTTTAAATGTTGAATATCAGCAAGCATGATGTTTTCTTTCCTTTCTTCTTCCTGTTTCGTTTTGTTCTTGGTTGTGGTGTACTCTGAGCCTCCCATGAACTTCAACTAAAGTTGGCAGTTCTCTGAAAATGAACATCTTCAGTTTCCTCATTTCTAAAGCAGACATGCTTACATATCATGGCAATAAGCATGCTGGAATAGCATGCTTATTGATTTCTGAGAGTTGCTAGGTTTAACCAGCACTTGGAGATTCTGTGATGGAAGATGCTGTAGAGTCTCAGTCGATGTGCACATTTCTCTGCAAGTGTGTATATGGTTCATGGAAAGCTTTTGGATTTCCATCATTACTGCATGAAGGACAGAAGAAAGCTACTTGCATGTACTTTATGGTTCAGGGCATGGAGGGTGTCAGTCTGTCTTTCCTACCATGGAGGAAAAAACACTCTATTGTTTGCTTTAGTGGGAAATGATATGTGATTGTCTCTGTAAGGCCACTCTGAGTAAAGTCTGCTAGCATCATGTCATTTTCAGTAAACAAAATAGCTTGGGAATGGGAAAAAAAAATAAAATAAACAAATAGCCCAGCTTGTGCAGCAATCCAGATGTGTCCTAGCTGGAGATAGGGACAGACCTTCTCAGAGGCTTTGTGTCATGTTTTCCTGTCTCTCTTGCTATTACAGCTGTATTTTTATAGACCTTTCTGTGTCATCCCTGGGAAGACAGATGGGTATGTGTTTGTAGGCCCACTGCAGGCAGAATTCCTTATGAACTCCATGGGAGCAGGAGAAGCTCCCAAGCCTTCATCAGGCTTTGCTGCTTCATCTCATGTAGGAGGAAAGCAGAAATGAGGGCTCAAACTAAATTCACTTGAGGGACATGGGAATTTTAGCAATGGCTTTAATTAGCTTTGGACAACATCTTCAGTGTTTTCTCTAGAGAAGTCAAACGGAGAGGAATTCTGGCATTATTAATCACGCACCTCAAGGCTTTAACCCTATAGCAGATGCCAGGGACATGCTGTTTGAATCTGTTACATGTTCTACATTACAATGCTGGGCCCCCTATTACCACATGTTTGAGGATCTCATTTCCCCATAAATGTGCCACGGAGTACTGTGCACTGGGTATTTGTGATATATGAGATGCATATTATGTCCACAGAAAGACTGTGTGCCTTCAGGATCAAACGGACACATAGGCACAGAAACCTTGATGCCTGCTTCTCTGTGCCAGGGCCAGTAATAAAGTGGTATTAGAATGATCAAAAATGACTGCAATGACATTAGAATGCAAACAGAATGGACACATAAGAATTGCAGGAGAAGGGGAGAAGGTGCCCAGAAAGCCATGATCCAAAAGCAGCTGTGATTTTCTGACCTAATCCTGCAAAAACCCTAGATTCTAAAGGTCAGTATTTGATTTTGTCTAGAGATGAACCTCGTGTTTAATGTCTCCTGTCTGCAAACTTCAAGCTGTGTCAGCAAGGAAGTCGGTTATTTTTGTAGATCAGAAACTGAGGCAAAATGACGTATTACAGGTTACCCAGTCAGCCAGTAGCAGAGGCTGTATGAGAAGGTGGAAATCAAGAGACCTAGTTAGGGAAGAGCAGAGCAGAACTTCAGAGGCCAGCCTACAGGCACAGAGAAATCAGTCTCCAAGAGTGATCACATGAAATTCTGCTATTGGAAAGTAAATAATATCCCCACTTTTTTTTTTTTTTTTTTTTTTTCCTCTGCAGCCTGGGGAATGAGCATATTTTGGATTCAACTGTGCAACATTAATCACAATATGGAACATTTGAGCCAAAGGTCAGCCACAGGGGGCCAACTATTAACATATGGGATTTATCTGTCTCCTTCTTCCATAAAGATGCAGCATGCTGGATAATTAAACTTCTGAGTGCCAGCATGGAGAGTATTCTGTTTTTTTCCACTGCCCTTTGTGATTTGATCCAGAACCATTTCCTCTCACTGTATGCTCTGAAGGGGAGGAAACAAAGGTGGCATCCTGATCTTCATTATTAATACACAGGAAAACTTGGAGGATATCCCTTTTATGCTCCTGGCTTTGTGTAAAGAAAACCCTGCAAACTGGAAAGTAATATTGTTCAGCTCCTATATATATTTATACATCTGTGTGCATAGCAGATGTTTCTTCAGATACTTACCTGATGTTTCTGTGGAATTATGGTATGGAAAAATCTTCTTAGCAATTTGCATTCCAGTTGATTTATTTTGATTAAAAGAAAAAAAAAATCTAGGGAAAAAAAACCAACATTATAAGTGAACATATCTCAACAAAGAAAACCACTTTCTCATATGGTCAGTGCTTCTCTATGTTATCTGGAGTAGAAATACTGGTACACGAGCAGCGCTCATCTCATGTATATAAATGAAAGTAGGTAATGGGGAAGTTTATTACATGCTGTCATTATATGGAATACTTACGGACAAACCATGACACTACCTCTCCCCCACACTACATGACCCACTTAGACTGGAAGTCTGCTTTCATGTAGCTGAAATTAAGCAAGGGGAATCCCACAGCAGCTGGCTCTAATCCATTTTACTTCTGCCACAAGAAAAAAAAGAAGCACTACTATTATTATTTCAGGTTATGTTATGGTAACGCTCAAAGGCCAGGTATGGTGCAGGCATGGAGTAAGATGTAATCCTTACCCCACAAGGAGGACAATTGAAGTAGTTAAAGGATTATTTTGCTTTAAGTTCTGCAGTTTGGCTGAAAAGAAATATAAACAGCAACAGGCAATTAAAATACAAAATATAAAGACTGAATTCATAAGATAGCAAAATGCCAAACTAGTTACGTCCTAGGACACTTATACAATAGAATGACTATATACTTTTGGCTATAATATTAATAAAAAAGGGATTTTTCTTGTTGAGTATTTCCAGAGCCTCATTCTGTCTGAGAGTTGTTCTAAAGAGCAGCAAGTTTATTTATGGTTTGGATTCTGATACGCTGCTTTTCATTTTAAATAAAATAGTAGTGTCTTTCTGGAATTTCAGCACTCCCAGTGCTGGAGGATGAAAGCTTGTCTTAAGTAAAATGCCAAATTATGCCAATTTATGGCCAAATTTCCTTGTCACATGGACAATTCACTG
This sequence comes from Alectura lathami, assembly GCA_013399715.1. NCBI lineage: Eukaryota > Metazoa > Chordata > Aves > Galliformes > Megapodiidae > Alectura > Alectura lathami. The sequence continues at coordinate 325,663 of VXAV01001663.1, forward strand.
TGATTTTCCTGTGGTCAAGAGCCATGAGGCACACACTATGTGCCTTACAGAAGCAAGGGGAACTCCAGGAACCTGATTTGCTCATGGCTGGGATACAACACTGACTCTTCGTGAGTCTCCCATAGTTATGGGCTGGAGCTGAGCCAGACTGACTCACCTTCTCCACAGGACACGGAGCAGCTCTTGCGCCAAAACCAGGCAACCAGATGACAGAAGCCTGCCCCTTAAATTACTTCTGAGATGTCTGACTCAGGGTTATCATGTACACTGTCTTGTGTGAGGCACCAAGTAAGACACAAGGGCAACAGGTTGATCTCAGCTGCCTCTGGTCCTCGGTTGTGTTCTTGGTGAATACTTTCAGCTTCCTGCCTCTCTCCTGATTCTTTCCCTTTCTTGCTTGTGTACAGCAATATTTTTCAATCTGGGTATAACCAGGGTAGCTCTGACACCTGAAGTTCCAGCCATTTCAGGGAGCACAAGTATGTGTAACGTAACCACACTCTCAAACTGAGCGTAACAATGGAACAAAACAGCTGTCACCATGCAAAATGCCTGTGCTCCTTTGACAAGCCATGGCGAGGTATTCAGAAATTGTCGGTAGCTTCAGCAAAGTGTTATATCCTGTTTAAAGGTGTGGATATACAGTACCTGTTGGGGAGATGGTACATATTGCAGCAAAATAGCTGTCTGAGCTCAGAGAGGGTTGGGAAACATCGATGTCAAGTGTCGTATTTCAGAGCAGGGACAGCTGCCTGTGCAGTGTCTAAAGCAACAGAGATAAAACTTGATCAGGGCTACAAAGTGTCTTTGGAATACAAATGGTTAATGCTTACATACAGAAATGATATGGAGAGGTCAGTAAGGTCAAGAATGCAAAAGATAGGGAACTCCAGCATTCCCAGCTGGCTTTGCAGCTTTCTTTGCTGTTTGCATGTCTCTGGTCATGCAGCATTTCCTTCCTCGCATGTTTCAAATAGAAGGTTGTTTCCAGAACTGGGAACTGTTCAATATTTATACTCCCTCATCTGTCTAGGCACATCACTTTACTGCATTTAATAAAAAATAATCAATTTTTAGGAGGGTCTTCTCTCTATGGTATCTATGGGCTCCACATATAGGAACAAATGTACCCCACATGTATCTTCACTCCTGTGAAGAAACATGCAGCTGGGGAATGAGGCAGGCTATACATAATCAGGGCTGAAACTGCCAACATGGGCAACGCAAATGGATGTCCAACTTGTAGTGCTGTTAGTGACTTTTCGGGGACCATGTTGTATTTCACAGCATTTAATTCGTCCACAGCATAGCTCTGATCGCATGCGTTGGCACTTGGCAACACACTTAAATTGAACCAGAACTGCTAGTGGCCACCCACGCTCTGGTTTTCATCCATTTGCTACATTTCACACAGGCACTTTGTGGCTGCCTTTTTTCCTACTGATAGAACAGCTGCACACAAAGACCTGAGCGGTCTTTTAATACATACCAGCACTCAGGATTTCAGCATGTCCCCACAGAAAACGTGTTTCTCTCTACCCACTGACTCATGCTGGGTCAGCGGGTTGTTTAGTACAGACTCGGTGGAAACAGCACCACCTGCTGAGCACCCACTATCCTTCCTACAGAGACTTCTTGGGGCTGGGGGCTTTTGGAGGACTCTCCAGAGCCTAAGCCACGTTGAATGCTTGGCATTACTCAGCTCCTCAAGCTACAATCTGATGGGCCCAGAAGCTTTCCATCCCTGGGATGATTCAAGATGCTTCAGTCACTTTGCTGTGATGCAAGTCATATGCTCTGAAGAGACTCAAAATAATCCTGGTGGTAAATATACGTATAACAAAATGTGCTTAATCCAAGTATGTACAGCAATATATAAACATACATTTCATCCCCAAAGGTCATTTTTTTGGCTCTTACCCAAAGTCTCTGCATGCTACGTTACGTTCCAGATGCTGTCCTGTCTCTATCATTTATTACTTGCTATGAAACAGATTTTGAGGCACAGCTCACCATTTTGGATGAACTACCGTGATTGCTAAGCCTTTCTTGTGCAGCTGGACCCTGCTCGGATGGGTCCACTCGTAGCATGGAGACCTTAATTCCTGTTTAGTGGGAGCATCCATGGGGGACAAGGTGGATCCAGTTGTTTTGGACAAGGAGAACGGAGAAGAGATAAAGACGGGGAAGCTAAAAAAGGAGTTGTAGATTCCTCTTCCAACAGGAAAAGAAAGAGGAGTCACTCGCAGGTGGATGAGGTCACTCAGGGGATTAACTGCCTTGGCATGTGTTTTAAAAACACCCGTGATTAAACCACGGGTGCTGCCCACACGGGGAGCAGCCCGTCCTGCTTCCCCTCAGCAGGGGCCGGGACAGGGGCGGCCCAGGGCCCGGCTCCATCCCCGCGCTCCCCGCCCCAGGGCCGGCGATGTCCGCGCTGCTCGCAGCTCCCCTCACAGCCCTGCGACAGACCCCGGCCCCCTTACGGGGGCTTTGTGGCCCCGCACCCCTGAGGCAGTCCGTCCCTTCCCCTCAGCCCTCCGAGGCGCCTCCCCCTCAGCCCTTTTTTTCCCTTTCTTTCCCGGTTTCCACCCAGCCCGACCCCCCGCGCTCCTCTTCCTCGGGAGCCTGACAACAAAGGCGGCGCGGGGCGCCGGGCCGGCCGGGCCGCCTCGGCGGTGACTCAGCGGCAGGNGGCAGGCAGTCGGCGAGCGAGCGGCCGGTCGGGCGGGCATCCGCCGGCTTTCCTTTCTCCTCCCACCTCGAGGTCTCCTTCCCCCGTCAGCGCCGCGTCCCCCCGCGCTGCCGTGCGGGGAAAGCCGCCCCGGCGAGGTAGGTTTTGTGTCGCTCGGCACACAAAGGCGCTGCTGCGCTGGCGGGCTGCGTGAAGACGGCTCCCCGGGAGGAGCGCGGGGTTCTCCTCACGGCGCGCACCCTCCCCAAAACGTCGGGGTGCCTGAGGGGTCTGGGGGGGCGGGAGGCGGCTGAGGCACCCCGTCAGGGGGACAGCCTGGTCTGTTCGCTCCCGAGTGCGAATTTTTCCTCCCAGGCTTAGGGGGAAATACGTGATGCTCCCCATGCTCTGGGGAGTAGAGAGGGGGCTGGACGTGGTCCCGGGGAGGCACTGCAGCCTGGCCGGTGTTTGTGCCGATAATGGGAGGTTTTCCCCCACTTTGGGGTTGATGGAGGGGTTTCACTTTCCTGGCTGTGAAGCAACTTTTATCCTCTCCCTGAGGAGCCCGTGGGCTATGGGGTGGCTGCCTGAGCATCTGGGACCTTGTCTGGTGCTGGATAAGAGGAAGAGATGAAAAAGGGAAAAGCGAACATCACTTTGCGATGGCAGGATTCCTTCTCTTACCTCCTGCCCCGTCAAACGCGTTCAGCCGCTGCTGAACTTCCTATGTACAAAGTGTGGAGAGTGGTTGTTGCCACACAAATCTTTACTTTGGGGTGAGAACGGGCTCTGTCTGTCTGTGCTCCCATCCCTCTGACTGTGGTTCTGTGAAAGTTTCCCTGAATGGCCTTCGGAGTCCAAATGTTTTCCTACATGTTGGATTGAAAGACAGTACATGGGTAGATGCATGAGTACATACTTTGAGGGAATTTGGGTGGTCACATGGGCAAGGGGTGCAACATATGTCTTTGTAACTTAACTACTTATTTCCTTCTTCTGATTATTATTATTACAGCTTAATGAGTTCTGGCATATGTCAGTACTGTATGCTGTCCTGGCTGGAGCTGGGACACAATTTGGTTCTCAAATTCAGAATGTGCTCATAGCACGCTTGAGAAGGAGACAGGAACATGTGAACTTTCGTTTTTCATTGCAAATTTGCAGAGTCAAATAAAACTGCATCAAAACGAGGAAAACTTCTGAATGAGCACAATGTGGTTGTTGTGTGTCGTTTGTGGTGGGCGTACTGTTGAATAACTCTTGCAGCAGTGCTGTCCTGTGTTGTGGTACACATATGTGCGTGCTACGTCCTGCAACACCAACTGGGATATTTAACTTTTACTGACTTGGCAGTGAAGTAGGAGAGTGGAAGAACGTTGTTAAAGTGGAAATAATTGCATGTGGATCTTATGGGCAATTTGAGAAGCAGTTAGTCTGTGATCTCCTCGTGACATGAACAGGACAGTGAGAATCTCTTCCTTCATTGATGGCTGTTTTCCTAGCAATATATGGGCAGACAGTGTATGCTAGGATTGTGATAGCTGCTTGCTGATTGTCAGTGGTATTTGCACAATAACAATAAGCAATTGTTTGCTAGGCTATATTAAGAGCAACACAAATACTCTGTCTCCTGAAACAAAGCCTTTATTGTCTAAAAGCAACTATGGGCCAGTTTCATGGTTGGTGTAGCTCCACTGATGTCAGTGGAGCTTTGCCAGGGATGATTTTGGCAGGTGAAGTTCACTTGTGTTTATCAGGGTCCAAAATGCCCAAGAGTGATGTTGCTATTATATTTCATATCCATCACATAAGTATCATTAACCTACCCACCATTAATTACAATGTTATGCTGGTGCTTCCTGAAATCAAGGGGTAGAGGTGGGAGAGTCTTCTAATCAGATCTTTTAAACATTCCCACTTGCTTTCTCCTTTCTGCTACAGATCTTTTATTCCTCAGTTTAACGCCTTCCTTCTTTTTCAGTCTTGGCATCATTTTTCTCTCAAAAATGATTGGAGCTCTCGGAACTCTAACTCACCTTGAGCACTGAAAGGTTTTGAGGTTGGCTGTAGTGAGCTGTCCTGCAATAACTCTGCACAGCTATGTAAGCGACGAGCTGTGTGGCAGCTGCAGTTTGAAGATCTTTCATTATTCACACATGCACATGCCTCAGTCCTTACAAGCTGATTGTCTGGTAGTTACGGTCAGTGCATTTGCTGAAGTGGCAAATTGTTTGACAGAGTTACCTAGTGTAACAGCCAGGCTGGAGACAGACTGAGTGAGCAGGTCAGGGTGCCTGGGGAAGAATTCACTGGTTTTTTACATGGTTCTGTTTCTCAGCACCACAAGTATAGCACTGTTTTTGAGTCACATCGAAACATCATCAGCAACATAACATCAGCAAGGAAAGTCATCTAAAACTTGGGGCAGAAGAAAATTGGTAAAGAGAAAAGCGAACGTTCTTGTTCATTAATTGCGGGGAGGAAAGTGGAACTGTTTAACCAGTAAATGGCCTTAACAGAACTTTGACTCCATCAAAGTTTAAAAAATGAACAGAACTGTGTTAGCTTTGTATGAATGTAACAATATTAAACACATTTGGCCAGCTCTGAGAGTGATCTGCCACTGTGGTATTTTCAAAGAGAGCAAGTTTCAACACTCAGCTTTACAGAATCTTTGATGAGCCATTTTTACATCTGACGTTTTTGCATGGTGTAACTTCAGATCCGTTTTCATCTCATAAGTTCATGAAAGGAGCATGTCAGACACAGTTCCCAGCTGATACTGTTTTGAGATTTCTGGAAGAAGCAAGCATCAAAGACCAAATTTTCCCATACAGTCTAATTTTGGAGGGAAAAAAGTATGCTTAATGCTTCTTCATCTCATTGACTAGTCAAAAGTTTATTCTGGTTTGGCCATATCCAACATGTTCTGGAATGTCAGTGGAAGTATGGTTTGAAGGCTAAAATGATGTTGCGAAGAGCCCGGAACTTTTTTTTTTGTGGCTAGCACTGAAATGCAAGATCTGCCCACACACAGCAAGGGGAGTGACGGGAAGCACGATCTCAACAGACTGAGCAGAGGGGTATGAAAATCAACGTGGTTACCTGGCTGTGATGCAATTAGTGGCCAACTGCTTCTTCAACCATATTCTCCAACCATGCTTCTTCAGCATGCATATTGGTCTCTGCTAGACTATGAAAAACAGGGATTTTCTGTAATGATGTCCTTAAAGATGTCTGGTAAACACACAGGTGACAGGAAACTGTGAAAAATGTTTTTTCTTCTACTTTCTGCACCTCCCTTTGAACAGTGGGTGCAGTTCTCAGATGTGTCTCTGGCTGGACCTTTGGGGTGATCCTCCAGCTGGCCCTCTGCAGGTGAGCAGGAGCCAGCAGAAGGGAAGCGAAGGCTGTGCAGAGCCAGGAGGGTGCAGACAAGACCACGGCTGCCTTTCCGTGAGCCCTTTGGCTGGGTTAGATGGTGTCAGTGCAGATCCCACCCGGAGAGACCAGGCTCCTGAGCCCTCCTAAAGATGGTTTCTAAAGGGGCTGCTGCTCTTCTGCTATGCACAGTCACACTCCTTGCTGGTCTCCTTGGTGTGAAGGGCTGTGCGTAGAGTGTGGCAGCGTGGGGTAATTCTTTCGTGGCAGAAGTCTCATGGGGTTTATACGAGCAGGGAGCACGGACATCTGTGAGGGAAGGAAGGATGTGGTCAAATGGAGCCGTTTCTTTCTCTTTCCATAGAACGTGAAAGCGCCCCAGCGTACCTGCAGCCCTTCTGTGTCATGGCACAGGGAGTATTGAAGTTTGAACTAACACTGTTGCAATGCTGTGTTTGTTGGTTGTTACAATCACAAAGTCCCTGATGGTCTTTAGTTTCAAAACATGTTTCAGGCTGGCAGTGTTCTTTCTGTGTTTAGTTTACCATGTTTTGTGCAATGAAGGGTGGGAAGGCAGCAGGTGAGAGCTCAGTGTGTTTCCAAGTTCTGGCTGTATAAGAACAAGCCACAAAGTTTTTGGGGCATTTGAGTCCGCTGGCATGTATCATATTTTTAAATCACATTTCAGCTCAGTAGTTACTTTTATCCTGTAGTTAAAGTGACAGTTTGAGGCAGTTTGATCTAGTGATCTAGTGGTTGGCAACCCTGTCAACAGCAGGGGTGTTGGAACCAGATGATATGATCCTTGAGGTCCTTCCAACCCAAGCCATTCTATGCGTCTTTAGCAAGCTATCAGCTTGCTTATATGGGGTAAGGATGCTGACTGCATGATGAGAGCAGGGAGCACAAATGTGGTAAGGTTAAATAAGGCAATGGTTATTTATTCTGTGAGCAAAACTCCTGGATTTGCTTACATTCTTAAAATTTCTCTGGCAACACAAAATCAGAAGATTGCCTTTTGTGCAGATGCATGCGCTTCAAAGAGAGGAAAGTTAGTCTGCTAGGAACAGTAGAACAAATTCCTTTCTTTCAGATGAGACTGGTTTCTTTATTTCACTCTCATACTGAAATTTCAGGCAGTGTATGTGCTTGCAGGATAAAGTGCAAAACCTCTGTTGTGTCCTCTAGCAAATCTCCGCCTGTGACATTTAGAGTTGCATTTAGAATCCTGTACAGAACTATCTTTGGGATGATCAAGCATGAAGTGTGCTCTTGCTATGCAAAGTGCTTTAATGGCCTGGACAACAACAGTCTTCCTGTTTGTTGTGGTGGGAGGGGTCTTAGTGTTGTCTTCTACCCAGGAATTAGTCACCTGTCCTGTAAGCTAGGGAGCTGACCCTACAAATGTTTCTGAAAGACAAAATGCCCTCTTGCCTTAGTTGAAGTGGTTCCTTCTGCTTTGCAGTGTAATGTATTTCAGAGAGGGAAACTGAGCCTTGAGCAAAACCCACATGAAGCTGCTTTTTCTTACTTGAATGTTGAGACTCTTCCTGTCTGCATCAGAAAGCCATTCAGCTCACCATGGCTGTGCCAGCTGGTGCTAGCTAACTCGCAGAGTCCGGTGGCATCTGCTCCAAATCAGAGCCAAATGCTGCCAGTCGGGGTACTTCTACAGTGGTGGCATTTAGTGGGTCTTTGGGTGGGCTGGCCAGAGGAGGATGATGATGGCAAATAATGCAATGAATCTTTTCATTCCTTGCATGTACAGTGAATGGACGTTCACAAGACCTCGTGTATACACACAGGCCTTTGTTCTAGTGCCAATAATAAAATGGAGTTCACAGCTCTGAGTATTCCAGACAATGCAACAAGAAGTGGGTCAGAACCATTCATGTGTGCATAAACGCACTCCTAATCTAGGCCAGAGGCTGCTCTGGGTGCTTTTAAACAAGCTAAAAAGATTTCAGAGGGGCTGGAGTTTACGCTGTCAGATGGGTGAAGAGCACCTCGGGTGAAGAGCACCTCGTGCTGAACAGAGCACTTAGGGGTGGGGATCCGAATAGATGGTCTTGAGTCACTTTGCATGTTAATATGAATAAAGGAGAAGCTTTGCTGTTTGGTACCTCTGGAGAGCAGGGGATTTAGTCTGAGACAGAGGAAATTTTCTTCTTAATGGCAGGATGAGTAGCTGAGCAGCCCTTTAAATACGTGTACTGCTCTGTTTTTTCACACAAAACACACCCCTGCTACCTCAGTTTCCCTGCAAGTGTCACCAGGGAAAAAGATGATGTGCCAAAGTGCTGTGCTGCTCGTGTGTCCTTCAGACTTGCTGCAGTAGCTGAGCTCCTTGCTGCTTTCCATGGAAGAGTGAACAAGGAGTGAGCCCTCTTCCTGGGCTCTCCCTGAGATACAGCCTGGAGCTTCTCTTTTGGTAGAGGAAGAAAGCCAATTTCCATTGGAACCCCCTAGAATATTGGAGAGTTATTTTTGGAGAGGAGGTGGGTTAAGATAGTCTTTGTATTATCTTTGTTGTTGTTGTTGTTAGTTTTTTTTTTTTTTTTCATCTTAATACTTTCCTAGGTGGCTTGCCCTTGAAGCTTAGCAATGTCTTACAATGCAAGCTATATGAGTGTTTAACTTGCATAATGCTTGGCACAACACCACTGCTCCCTAAAAATTTCTAGCCAAGTTTGTGTTTCTCAAAAGAACAGAGAAAAGGGTGGGGAAAGAGTCATAGTGTTTCCCTCTCCTCTCCCTCTCCCCTCCCTCTCCCCTCCCTCCTCCTTTTTTAACAAATAACCTCATACAGAAGTCAATAATATAAATACTTATGTTTCTAAGGTCAGTGCTGGGGCTTTATTAAAACTGATTTTTCACAATGTATTCTTCTGCTGTTGCTTTTGCTGTTGCTGCTAGAAACCTTCCAGTCATTTCCCCCNCTCCTCTCCCTCTCCTCTCCCTCTCCTCTCCCTCTCCTCTTTTTTGATAGAGGGGAGGTGATTTTTCTGGTATTTCTAATAAAAGTAAACCACCTTTTTTTCTTCTTTTTGAGCCTCAGAAGTACTTCTGTGTAATGCAAACAAGCAAACTGGAGCATCATCCATTGTAACTGGAGTGCTGGCAGTAGGCTTTGCAAGGTGAAGAGATGACTTGTCATAGGTGGCTGGGAGGGTAACGGTAAGCAGAGAGCACAGCCTGGCTTGCTTGCCCTGCAAGCACCCCTTCCAGGTGTGTATTTTGTTACACTGAGCTGCACAAGGACACGATGACCAGAAACACTCAGGCACAGGGAGTTGTGTGTGTTCTGGAGGGAAGCCCTGGCTGTATGCTTTTGTTGCCGCGGGTGGGAACTATGGAGCCTCCCAAAGACAGTTGAAGCATGCCCATTACTCTTCATTTACCTATGTCATCTTTCAAGTACAAGAAGACTGAACAAGTAATAAAATTCTTATGTAAAATACAAGTTAATATATTCTTCTTATTTTCGTCACAAAAAAAAAAAAACAACTTTGAAAGCTACCTTTAGAATTTAAGAAACATTCATTATGTCTCTGAAAAGCAGACAGCATGCATCTCTTGAGCTGATGCCTGATGACGTTGAAAAGATGTACAATAATGTTTCTGAAGCTTCAGCAACTCAAAAGCCAACCTTGAAACTTGTTATGAAGTCTGTAGTTGTGAATGTTCATGCCAGTCAGGCTTTTCTAGTTTAAAAGCCTGGAACATGCTGCAGATGTCGTTGTATCAGAATGCCCTCTCTTTGGAGAAAGGTCGAGTCCAACTTCTTGGGCCTGTTATGCTTTCTCTCTGTTTAGTGCCTGATGAAAGCGAATGAAAAGGAGGAGAGGCTGGGCATCAGCTGGCTGTTTTATGTGCTGCATCCTTTTCCTAATTGTGCAAAAGTGTCATACCTTGAAAGTTCCCTTTATAAATCGAAGAATTTACTGAATGCCCAATGACTTTTTGTTTTTATTACGATTTTTTTTTAATCTAGTAAGCAGAATAAAATAAATTTCCTTGCTCCAAGACATGAGAATTACTTCCTTGAGTTTAAAACAAAAACAAAAAACTATGCCAGATCTGTTTTTTCAGTGGCCTGAGGGCCCTTCCTGCTCAGCACTGTCCAGCCACTTCCAAAGAGCTAATCTCAGCCCTGAGGAATTTACAGTTTGAATAGGGAAGAGAGAGTGAGCAAGTGGGGATTAGAAATGCAAAAAGGTGAAGCGTGTTACTTCTTGTGACACTTGCTCAGTTTTGTTTTGCAGACCTGAAGTAAAAATGTTGGTTGAATTTTAGCTGAATTTTGCTCTGAATGCAATTACTTTGCTGCAGAGCCAGATCTTTACTGAACTTCCAGTGTAAATGTAGGTTTAAGTGTCTATATAAGAGTGCTTAATCACTGGTGCTTATTGCATTACAGGAGTACGTTTTTACTGCCTTACAGGAATCCATATGCTTTCCAGCTAGTTAAGGTCTACTCTCCTCTGTAAAAGTGCTGAAAAGGCATCTCCTTAACCTGTTACCTGCTTTCAGGGAACTACCAGGATTGACAGATCCCAGAAAACACGTTCCTTTAGTTAAATGTAATCCATTGCCAGCATCAGCCAAAAGCTATTACAGGGAAGAGAAGCACCAGTAGATACAGAAAAACTCATTTTCTAAGATAGGGATTTAAAGAACCCTAGAGCAAAAATTCTCACTTTAAAAATCTATGCAACTGATGTCACTTTTATTGTGAAATATTATAGTATACCCCTTAAAGAACACGGGCCAGTTATAGGTGCAGTCAGATTATTCTGGTCAGTGATCCTGGGGTAGCTTTTTAAAGGAACTAACTAGGCCAGGAACTTTAAAAGTATTTAAATCCTGGGGGACTTCTTGGATGCTATAGCAGTGGCCCACATAGGTAGCCAAATATTCTGCCCAGATAGTAATTCAGCTATCTGGTCTCTTCCTCATGCCATGGTTTCCTACAGCTAAGTCAGCCTTTGCTTCCTTTCTTCAAACCTGCTGTGGTGTTGCTGGCACGGCATGACTACAGACAGCAGCAGCTGCAGGAGGGGCTCCCACTTCTGTGGGGCTGAGGCTGCGGTCAGCTCTGTGGGGTATGTAGCTTTCCACCTAAAAGGGTGGCGAGGTTTTAGAATGCTGTGCTCATTAGGCTTTTAGTGTCTGCCATGTGAAGTTCTGAACTGCCAAAGCATCCCAGGACTAGCTTCCAGTAACACTGTTTTTGAGAGGTCTTTTCCTCCCTCAGAGTTATGCAAGAAAAAAGACTCTTAGCAAGTGAAGCACAATGTTGTCACTTGTTTTACTTGTCTGTGCTTCTCTGTGTTGATGGAAGGCTTTGTTTTAATGCTTAATTCCTCTGACTGCCATCATCTGGTGAGATACAGGGGAAGGGCTGCATTTGTGATGAACAGTACACTGGAAAGCAAGGAGCTTTAGGGTCGAGGAGCATGTGCTTGCGAAGAGCTTATTCCTTCTGTTATTGACTGAAATCAAATTAATGGGGAATCCCTTGTTTTAAGGAATTTTTTAGTATTTCTGATAGAAAGTTGATTGACTGCTAAAACAGTCACAGATGCAGTTTATTTACTAAGTGCAGATGTTTAGAGTGCTATGAAGTTGGGCAAAGACTGGATTTAGAAAACACCAGGTTATACATAATAGTCAATAAAACCTTGAGTATGAAAGAGAACTCATTATGGTGAAAGCAATGAAAGAAGGAGCTCCTTCTCTCATTCCTACTGGGTATTTTCCTCCAGGAAGGAGACTGGAAAAATATGCTGTAATCTAAAATGCAGCCATTCAGAATCTTGAGACTAAAAACCTCTGTAATCAAGGTACCATTTCTCTTTTAAAAATCTGCCAGAGTTAAGATGCCACTAACTCCTGTTGGAGTATCATGGTTTGCAAAATGGGAGGCTCAGAAGCCTATCATAAGAAACTGTGTCCTTCAGAAAGGAGAGGATAGGAAAGCTCAACAAGGCATTTACAAAGTATGTAATTATTTTAGTTAGTGTAGCGAAACTAGGTAATTTCTCCTCTAGAATTTCATAGAGTTGTGTATTTGAAAAACAAATTGTGTTAGGGTAAACAAATTGCTCTGTTATGAATTTGAATAGATAAATATTTATTGTTGTCCTTCTGTACTGTTTGGGACAGGAAGGCTGGAATGGCTTGCCTACAGCTTTACCTAGTTAGTGCAAGGCTAGGATTCTCACTCGGGACTTTGAACCAAGAGGAAAAACAAACAGGAAGAAACAGCACAAACAGAAAACTAATGAAAAGACAGCATAAACATGTTAAACTTTGTATTGCAAGCGTAAACTTACTGTCCCAGTATAGAAATCATCTTCCCATGGTCATTTCTGTACTTGACAGTTCTGTGCCTCTTATGTTACCCTTGTTAAGCTTGTTGCTGCTGAGAAAATTCCTTAAGACAGATTGGAATTTAAATTAAATTTCCAAATAATTGAGGTTCAAGTAAGGAGCACCAAGCAAATTACGCTTCGTCTTGAAAACAGAATCCTGCTAGAGATTTTCTCTACTCCCAGACTATTTGTGTGAGTCACCCAAAGCATTTGCACTCTGTGTGGGAATGCGGCTGACTCAAAGACAAGCCTTTGGCATTCTGGATGGGATGTCACCAGCTATGGCTGCATTAAATTGCAGTTTGCCCTCTGTCCTGGTCAAATGTTAAATTTCATTAGAATTTTGACTGAGCATGGGATAGACATTTCTGTTTTTGTCAGTGTCTGTGCGTTGTGTGACAGCTGAGTGGTTCTGTAACAGGGTTTGGAGTTTTCCTCCTTTTCTGAAGGAGCATTTGGAAAGCACCTGGTTTATTGCAGTACCAGTGTTTCCGTGGATACATTTGCATCCCTGATGAAAATGATGAGAGAAGGATTTTATGTGGTGTTTCTATATACATTTAAGCAAGTCAAACATTTTTAATTATTATTTCTTGTTTCTAAACATACTCAGTTAAAAAAGCAAAGTAAACTTTTCTTAGTTTTCCCTGCTGTTCAGTGTTTTCTGCACTGGATGCTGTTTGAATCAGATTCCTTTACGCTAGCTGTCTAGTGTTTGCTCTGGTGCTTGTGGTTCATTTGAATGTGAACTAGCCAGCACTTGACTAATGGAAAACCTAAGGTAAATAAGTGATAATGTGTGCTAGAGAATCAAAAGGTGCTACAGTAAAGCATGGTGCTCTTTAATACAATTCAAAAAATATTTCTGTAAGCCAATTGACAAATGAGAAGTGGAAGATGGAAGCTTAAAAGCTTGAATTATTACAGCTTGGAACATTTAAAGCCTAGACTATATTTCAGTGCTATTACTTTGAAGCCCTTAATGGAAGAGGAGTAGAAAAGCATATCTGAAAATGTCCTTTCTTTTTCTTTGCTTAGCGTTTATAATTGAATCCAGAGCTTGAAGTTTATGGGATCAGTTTGCTGTTGGCAAAGGAATGTCATCATACTATACAAGTGTAGGGTAGACAGCTTAAATGCTCAGATTTTTCTCTTCTTTTTCTCAACTCTGAAACAATTCAGTCTCCACCGATTTATATATATATATTTTTCCTGATGTTCACATCTTCTGAATCTCTTTTATGTGAGGCTTTAATTTAACTGTGCAATTTTTCTCCCCCTTCACCTGAGTCACTTCTGTTAAGAATACAGAACTTTTTATCCAGAGCCAGCTGTTTTGAAGCTTAAATCCTACCTTCAGAACTAAAGGCTGGCTGAAATCCGGCTAAGGTGTACACATACGTGCACTAAGTAACAGCAGAGAGAAATCTGCCTGACAGCTGGTGGTGGCACTGAGCTCTCTCTCCTCCCAGCCCCATGCTGGACTCCTTGTGCTGCCTTTCACCGGCAGGGCACGGAGCACAGAGCGAAGCTGCACGCTTTGGTACAAACCTGTGTGTGTCCTGTGTATCTCTAAGGCAACTTCTTGCAGGTTAATTCATTCATTTGAAGTGAAAGATGTTTTGGAACAGAGGTGTCAGTTTTGTGGTTGCCAAATGATGGAAAGATTGTAAAATGATGCAAAGTGCTAATTGCAAGAATGTAAATGAAGGTGGCTGAGGCAGAATTTAGTGAGAGCTGAGAGAGAGGGGTAGCAAATTTTAATAATGTCCCATGCAATGTTCTTACACTTAAAGGTGGAATAGTTTGGGCCTTTTTTTTTTTTTCCCCTCCAAAAGTGCCAGAGAACCCAGAGATATCTCGCAAGACAACCTCTTTCAGGTGGAGCATAGGCAGGTGAGCACATCACACATCAGAGTTGACCTTTCCTTTGTCACTGTGTTTGATACATTTTGACCTGATCTCCAGATTGGGGAAGTAGGTGGGTCAGATGGTGGTACTAGGTTATTGTACTAGACAGGAAAGTAGAGGAAATGAAAGAATAAAGAAAAAGTCTTTGAGGTGTACCTGTTTGTACCATATGTGCCTGTGCTACAAACTGAAGCTGTAAGCCTCCTAGCTCATCTGCATGAGACAAGCTTTCATGAGTCTTTCATGCCAGAATGACAAGCCTGGAGTCTTCTGTGCTGCATAGCTCAGTCCCTGTTGTCATCCACTCCACATGCAGTCAACATGCAGATCCTGCAGTCTTGCCTGCTGTAAGCCTTGGTTTTCTCTTCCTGATGCTTCATCTCCCATTGGTCCAAACTCTGTTAGATCAGAGTTGTTCTGTTTTAACCTGCTTCCAAAGGCTGATCCCTACATGTGTTGTCCAGCAGCACTGGATCCAGCCTTGACGGAGATTTTACCCCTAAGTGGGGTCAGTCCTTACCCAGCCACCAGTGTATGGGAAATCTGGGGCAGCTGCATATTTTGAAAGCTTCAAACCTTTTAAAAGTTCAGCTGAAACCTGCCAAAATTTATGAGGAGAGGTATGAGTGTGCACTTTATTCTTCGTATAAGGTATAGAAGGTCATTTATCTTAAATACCCAACCTGTTCCTTTACTAGCTTCTTGTTTATGAAGCAGTCTCTCTCCCTCTGGTTACGTTTTCGCTGTTTACCTTCACATTAAGAAGATGCCCTGTGGTGTCTGCTGTAGTCTGTCTCTTTGCTGATTTATCTGAAGTATTGACATCAGAATAGCATTCTAAGTTCTTTCTACTTTGTGTCTAACTGCTTTACGACATGGCTGCTACCTTTTTAAAAGCTCGTTCTGCAAGGAAACCACACTAATTTCCTTTAGCATGATTTAAACCGTCATTTTGTGGGTAGCTGCGATGGGGAGTATGAGCTACACTTTTTGTTCTTGCTAGCTGTCTGACCAACCACGTGAAAACTTTGTGAAGTTGAAGAGGGGGAAAAACCCTACGTATTTCTGCCCCCTCATTCTGTTACCACTGCAGAGGTGTAGCGCTCATTTATCACTTCCTTCCAGAAGCCTTTTGTAACTGAATGATTCCTGTAATTCAGTGACATGCATTGCAAAGTCTTGAAAATTAGAGCGGACGGGAAACTTGTTATTTCAGATTGTTTTGTATTTTTGTAAGCTTACTTCAGGCCTCTGGGTTGAAAGACTAACCACTGTGTTCAACGTGCAGCTGGGTTGTGTCACAGAAAAACAGAACATGAAATGGAAACTGAAGCATGCTAGTGTGAATCTCAGTAAGCCTCAGTGCAAATGCATGGGCTGTGTGCTTTACAGCAAAGGATCATATTATAAAGCAATTTCTTTGGATCATTGGCCTGTTACATCATGTGGGATCAATCTTTGCTTTAATAGGAAATGCTTGTTCAGGAAAGCTGCTGCAGGCCTGAGCATGTCTTCTAACTGTATTATCTCTGCTGGCCACCTAGCACGTGTTTTATCTGGTATTCTTCCCAGTGCACAAACACTGATGAGCAATACATGAAAAACAAATATAGCATGGGGTTGATGCATTGGGCCAACTCTGGAGTAAATGGATCTTGTTATTTTTTTTTCCTACTTCCTTCCTTTGCTCTTCTATTCTAAATTTTACCTGTTTAATACATCTTTTCCCCTGCCCATTTCTCCTGCATGTTATTTTTTCTGTGGGGATGGCTATGTTGAATGATGAATTTTTCATTTTAGCTTTTTTTATTTGGATCTTGTAAGGAGCCGCATAGATATTTTATCTGTATTTTCTTTTTTATAAGTACAGTAAAGGAAGGCTGTATCCTACTGCGGAAAAAAATGAAGGATGTCAGAAACATACACTTGCTACTTTCAATAAAACTTAAATTAACTAAATGTTCTGTCTGGCCTCCTGCCTACATAAAATAAAAGCTAGAGAGACTCGACTCAGTCATTATTGTCTATTATCAGAAATACTTAAGTTTCCATTTTCATCCCACAGTGGAACTGAGGAAAAATTGGCTAGTAAGTCTGTATATGCAAAGAAATCTTGCTCACTCAGGCTACATGGTTCCCTACATCTGTGTGTTTGTGCTGCTGTCCTGAAGGGTCACCTTTATCAAGCTGATATATAAATTTCCTTTGTATATACAATGCAGGAAATATGTGGTGGGATTCTTACTCTTGTCATCTTCACTTGTAAGGTCTGCCCAGGGTTGCCCTGAGTGACTGCAAGATGTGTCTGCCCTCTGCAGAATTTCTTAGAGAGGAAAACCCCTGTTCAGCCAAACTTCTGCCTAGCTGCCTCCTGTTGTTGTTGGCTTCTTGCAAGTGCTCCTCAACCCAGTAAGTCAGGATTTAAACTGTCTGAGCTGGTGTCAGGCAGCTGGGCTGCCCAAAGCAGACAGCAGCTTGTGTTCCCAGGGGGCATGAATCTCCCTGCTCCCACCTTGTGCGAGGTGTTTGTAGTTCTCATCTTGTGTTTTTGGAGGCTGATACCGGCCTGTCCCACTCTCTAGAAGAGACTGAATTGGTATAAATGCCATCAGGTGGTTGTCCTTGGAGAGCAGTTGCAATGAGGAAGGAAATAAGCACTTCTATTGTTTTTGTTTCCTTTTTGTTCTTGAATCTCTCATTTCTTATCTCTAATCTTCAGCCTCAGCAAATGTGGTTCAACTGCAGATCCTAATGCGGAGCTGATTAGGCAGAGAGCTGCAGATGAGACCTTAAGCTGTCCAAAGGGAGACTTGCACAGAGGCCCTGGCTGTGTTGCCTGTGATGAAATGACATTTTGTTAGCAGCTCATTGTCAGGATGACAGCGTGTTACAGGAGTGGAGCATTGGTTCCATGGCACTGCATCCTTCTGGAGCATCATTGCAGCAAGAAAGCATTTTTGGAGCTTCTTTTCACCATCAAAATTACTACTTTGCTATGAATCAGAAATAACTTCTAAAAAGTGCAGATGAAGGACTCCCTAAACCAGAGTGACCCTCCCAGACTCAAAGCAGATGAAGTCTACTGCATGTTAGCTGTCCTGAGCTGCCTTACAGCTCTCTCCAGATCCCAGAAGGGCATTTGTAGCAGCTGATAGCAGCCTCTGGTGATGGCTAGCTATGGGAGGGAAAGGAAACAGCATCTTGAAATCCCCCTCCCTGCAGACAGAGAGCCACGATGACCACTGAGTGGCATTCTCTCTGAATGACACCTTCCCAGGGCTGCTCCTTGGGGCACAGGGAAATCCATCATTTTTTCCAGCCCACTTTTTCGTTTCCTGGTTCAACCATTCAAGTTAAAGTTCCTTGTAAGTGTTGTTTACATACACAGCTTTAAAAATGGGGGAAATGCTCTCTCATGGCCGGCTGTGCTGGTAATTATTTCAGAGATGGCCTCGGCTTTGCTTCTTGCCCTCTCATCTGTCATCAGCTCACTTCTATGTTTTCTGGAATTTTTGTCTTGTGCTGATTGAGCTCATACAGAGCTCAAATTACTGTTGAACCAGTTCAGATCTCTTTAATGGAAACCTTCCTTCTCCCAACCATTCTGCACTCATTTTACTGAAGTCATAAAACTTCTTCTGTTTGAACTTTATGAAAACAAACCAAAACCCTCTTCGGTGTTGGTTATGAAGTGCTTTGGTTCTTTTCCCTGTTTTTGTTTCATACTTTCTACTTAACTGCCACTGGAGTAGCTTCACGGGGTAAAAAGACACTGCTTCTTAGCTAAATGGCTTAAATTTTTCATAAAGGGAGGTGTAAACGAAACTCTGTGAAATGAGTTGAACATCCATTCCAGCTCAAGCTTTAAATAGGAAGCGTGGATCACTTCAAAAGCCAGGAAAATTTGGACATAATAGAGTATGGAAGCGATAATAGTTTTCAGCAGCTGTGGAAATAAAGGAAAATGGCTGACAGTTTCTGGCAAAACTTGCATGGATTTGTAACTTGGGGTATGTATGTATGGTCTCATGAGACAGAGCAAATTTCTGCAACCATGTGCAACACTGAGTGGTATGTGAGCATCACCCCGGATCTACAAAATCCTGCAGTATCTTTTTTTTTTTTTTTTTNTATATCTGGTTAAGTAAATTCCATCTCTCCTTCTGTACTCTTGTTTTGCTTTTTGGCTACTGGCTGATCTGTTAGTGATACTTAAGGTTAGAGAGACCTCAGTTGCACAGTCATTCACGTGGAAAAACATTGTATCTGCCTCTGAGCTTTTCTCTGAACTCCTTATGTTTCCTATGCTTTAGGAAATGATATGATACAGTCCGAGCTACTTTGGCAGGTTGTGAAAAGCTTTTTCAAATGGTGACCCTGGTGTTTTGGCAGAAGAAGCTTTGATATCTTCTGCCTTCATGATTCCAGCAAACCTATGGTCACTGCACTGTGTGGATTCACTCCAAGTGCTCTGCTTGGCTGTTTGACTTTTTCAAGGCACAGTATGTGGTTGGCTTTTTTTTTTATTTTTGTATTTAAAGAGTATGTTAGCCTTACAGACTCAGTGCTCTGTACACATGCAGTAAATGACTTATTAAGATCAATGGCTTCCTGTGTTTTATTAGCACTCCAGTTTCAGCTGGTCCTGTAATCTCACATTTCTTTTTATAACTATTTTATAAGGAGAAGGACCCAATTAAACCAGTTCAGGTTTCTCTGTTACAGTGCTGTTATCCTGTCTCTCATCATAACAAACCTGCCTTGGCTGTCTGCTATGCTTTGCAAGCCTCTGGCATGTTCCTACATCTGAGCTGAAAGCTGCTGCAGCCATTTACGCAGCCGTATCTTTCTGACCATCTCTGCCTCCTCTTCTCCTGACGTGTACACAAAAGCACACAATCTGATGTTTGCTCTGAGCTGTTAGCAGAGGCCTAGATTACAAGGTGGTTCCACATCTGCATGTGAGACAGTTGTGGATGCTGAAAATTCCCAAACCTGGAACTGTGCAGCCCTCATAACCCCTGTGAAATTGCTGAATCTTTTGCATAGCTGTGGCAGCCTCTGGTGCCAGCCCCCAGACTGAGAGGTGTGAAAAGAGAGGGGAAAGCGGGCGACAGCTGCTGCAGGGAGGTTAGGACAGCTTCTGCTATCTGATCTAGAGAGCCAGGTGGTTTCTGTCATTGCCAGTAAGGTGAGGGGAGAAGGTGGGCAGGAAAGGGGCTAGCCTGTATCTGCAGCAGCAGACCTCAGATGCAGGTTGCTGGGCTGTAGCAAGAAGGCAGGGAGGGTTAGGCTGCTTGGGTAGTGTGCTTTTTGAAGAATCATTCTCCACTTCTCCAGGGAAGAAATACCACAGGTAACCAGGGCCTGAAGACTTTCTGCCGGGCACAGGTAAAGTTTTTAAAAGACATTTCTGAGATGATGGCTCTGGCAGCAGATTTTGCATGAATTTCATCGTGGAGCGGGTGCTTAGTGCTTGTACATGCGTCACTGCTGTGCTCTCCTCTGCTCTGCTGCTTACCTGGGAACTGAATGAGGTATGGAAGCAGCCACTGCGTTTGTGCCTTCACATTGCTGTGCAAGCAACCTGCCAGTGCTCCAATACAGGAGTGAGGATCCTCTTTGGGGGGTATAAGATATAAATGTCAATGTTACTGTCAATTCAGTATCGAGAAAGACCTGTTCTAGGGTGAATGTATGAGTGGGAGTAGATCTCTGAAACTGTGTAAATTGAAACTCTTAATTTAAACTGGATTAGAAATATATAACTGTAATGACAGCAGAAAAAATCTTATTTGTAAATAAGTTTAAAATAAATGTGAAGTTTAGCCACAATGAAATACCCCCCCCACACACCCCATCCCCAATGATCTAAGGGACATAGGGCTTCCCCCCCACGATCACTGTGACCTGTTGAAATTTGCTGATTAGGAGGTGGGAGCCAAATTTTGGGAGAACAAAGCAGGAAGAATTTGACTGTAGTCTTTCTGTCAAATTCAAAGAGAATATTGTCTTGATTTTCATTTCATTTCATGAGTTCAGTAATTAGTCTTCCAATTCAGTAGGTAGTTCTTCATAAACTCATTAATTCCTCAGCTTAGAAAGTCAGGAATATGGTGAAAAATAGAGAAGGGTAATCCCAGTTTTGAAACTAGTAACCAAAAATAATCAAATTGTTAACTTTAGATAATAACTTGTTTGTTTTATAAATTTGATCTGTAAACAAAATGCATTTTGTGCCCTGCCTGCTCCAAGTGATTTTAAGTAATTAAAATCAGTTTGTTAGTAGTGTTTTTGCAGACTTACTCTGCCTTCACTTATTTTAGTGCAACCTTGATATGAATAACAGCTGAAAATGCGTTTGCTTTGAACATTAGAACTGAATCATTTTCCATGCTGCAATAAAGTATTTAAGTGTTATATCCAACCAATTAATGTATCTTACCTGCATGCTAAACAAATGAAAGGCTGACGTTACTGCAACCCTTCCGCACAGTACTCTTGAAACGTAGAAAAAGCTCCAAATACTTCACAGTTGAGAATTCTACTTAAATCATTTTTGACTTAAGCATCCATTCAGCTCTAGAATATAAATCAACACTGGTGTTTTTTTTCCCTGATGTCTTCTTGAATCTTTTCTAGCTGAAGTGAAAAAGGAGGCATGGGATTATTTTGAGCCTGTACCTTGCACTTGATGTAAAACATTGAAGCCTACAGACTGCGAGCTTTGAATATGCAGAAGATGCCCCAAGCCATGCATGAGTACATTTAGATGTGCAGGTGGTGAAGAACCTTTGTAGTCTTTCAAGGGAGGACTACCCTTGGTAAAAGGGAGTTTAGAAACTGAAGCTTCTTTCTTAGTTCTAACAGATGGTTGGATAAAGGAAATTAGTCATAAAAAGGAAATCTTATTTCAAAGGTGATGGTTATGTTGGTGATTTACAGCTCCAGATTTCTCCCCACCACCAGAGACAACAGGTGGTGATCCAACACGAGGTTCCGGCAAGGTGCAGTCTGTTCTGTTAGAGGCTGCATGCACATTGAAGAAGATGTGGCTTGGGATGAGCTGAAGCTTATATTGCAGATTCCCTCTGTGCATCTGTAGTTGGTGACGGAGTGGTGAAAGAGAACTCGCGCTCATCGGTGCAGGATTGTTGTAGGTTTGGCTGACATGGACCTGTTACTGATTCAGGTTTTGGCTGCTCCATCCAGGCTGAGGTGGAGAAAGTATGTCAGCTGCTGTAGTGAGGCTCTGGTTTCTGAAAGGTGATTGCAGATCCTACCCCAGTGCCTCTCTCCAGTATCCCTTGGGCTTTCACAGTGCCATTTGGAATGACTTATTACCCATTACCATCGAAGGTGGCACCGCTGCGACAAGCAGAAGGGACACTTCCCTGAGCCTGTGCTTTCCCGTGTCATTGCCAGCTACTGTCCCTTGCTATACATGTGGATGCACACAAGACAAACGGGCAGGAAGGGAGCAACGTCTGCAGAGTCTCCTTCTTCAGCCCTTGTGACCCTCTCACATGTTTTTTTGGCACTCTGAAGGAGAACATGTGCTTGTTTGCACATTTGCTCAGTAAATAAAGGAAATAGGTATCAAGTGTGTTACGTCATTCCAGGGCTGTAACATTTTTCCTTTTAACCCTTACTATTTACCTGAATATTTGATATTAACAAATTATCACAGTAGATTAAATAGTGCTTTCAATTCCATTTGGATATGATTGCTGTAACTGTTGCCAGGCAGTATTTGAAGCTGGTTTTATCTAAATAAAAACCCAATGGCAGAGGGGGAGAGAGAGAGAGGCTGCTAATGAGATTGCAGTGGAAAATATCAACAAATGAGATTCTCTGTCATGGGGAAGGAGAAGAGCAATTTATGCAAGAGGGATGAAAAGAGGTCTTGGTTTGCATACTAATTAAGGATTTAAAATTATAGAGTAAGCAGTGGGACTTGATCTGTTAGCGGGATTACAGTTTTATAGTTAACATATGTGAAATATGGGAATAAATGTTCAAAACACAAATATTGAAAGCATTTATGCCAGATGCATTTCTTTTTCAAAAATATTTTGCAACGTTTAATTCAAGAATATATCTTGACCAAATTGGTGTGCCACTGGAATTAAGGCAGGCTTGAGGCACAGTCTTGGGCAGAAGCATCCTGCTCTGGGCACTGCACCTATTCCCAGATAAGGAATATGAATTATTACTTTAACTTCTTAATATCCATGTATGTTTTTACTGTGCTGAAATTCTTCCCAAGCTTGGAAAGAAGATCCTGAACTGGTGCCATTGCTGTTTTACACTGGTAAAGGCTGATGAAAGTCAGTGAGAATGTGAACATCCTTAACACTGAACACGCCCCAAATGGCTTGTGGAGTGGCATTTCTGATTTGGGTATTTATGATAAGTTCCCAATGTGTTATCCACCTTCTCTCAGTTGTATGCTTAAGAAAGAAGGAAAAAGATGTGCATAGCTACAAGAGAGCTGTGAGATATGTTGTTACTTTTTTTTTTTTTTTTTTTTTTT